>OZ038497.1:14869103-14889103 GCA_964036315.1 Acanthosepion esculentum | reverse complement strand
GCACAGTCGCTGTTTCCGCGGGCCAACAAAAACGAAATTAAAATTAAAAAGAGACTGCATACGCTGAATAGAATATTAAAAGTGATATTTGCAAATGTCTTTTAGAATTAGTGACATTGTACGAATATTTAGATATTAAAAACCTGTCTCCTTTTATGTATAAATATTTAAGCACTTGAGGGTAAAGATGTATTTGTCAGTTTTTATATCTACCATCGTTATCTACATGCAAGCTCCAGACCAAACACGGACACGCATTTGTATATACATTATATATATATATATATATATATATATATATATATATATATATATATATATTAATGATATAATAATGTATGTATATACTAATGCGTGTATATATATAATGTATGTATATACTAATGCGTATATATATATATATATATATATATATATATATATATATATATATATATATATATAGATATATTTGTGTGTGTGTGTGTGTGTTGTGTGTGTGTGTGTGTGTGTGTGTGTGTGTGTGTGTGTGTGTGTGTGTGTGTGTGTGTGTGTGTGTGTTTGCGTGCACGTATGGATGGATAATGTGTGGTGATGTGGGATTGATAAGAATAACGCTTCCTGCGAACCGGTTTCGAATCTCGGGGTTGAGACAAACTATCTTCAGTTGTCACTAATACACTTCGGAGAGGCATGGAAGCACTTTACCCTGCGATCTCTCTCTCTCTCACTCACTCTCTTTCTGCCTATCACATTTTACAAAGAGCTTGACATGCAAAATCTGATTTCTCTTCTGATATTTTCCCTGTGACAGGTTCGATCTAGTTGAGAAGCATTTTCCAGTGAATTAAGTGCATTGACCAAGGAAGTGGTTATGTTGAAAATATTAAATAATGGAATTTAATCGATTATTCGTTATTATATTTAATATGTATAATCGATGATTTAATATTTACAGTGGGCAAATTGTCGCCTTTTACATTTTTAATTTTGCGCATGCGCATTGCTTACTTATGATTTTGTCGAATGAAGAGAATAGTAGACCCAGTTGGGCACCGTCTGTGAGAAAAAGTACACCATGACGCAATTCACTCCGCCAGAAATTTGGAAACGGTACGCTGTACTGCTTGGCATTCGCGCCGGAAGTTCCAATCCAAGCATTTCAGAGTGTCTGGGTATCCATCTGAGGATAGTTCAGAGTATTCGGAAAGAGTTGGATGAGTCTAATGGTGATTACAAAGTTACGACCGCTCGGAAAACTCATTCTGATAGTTTTGATAATTCTTTCAAAATGATTACGATGGTGTTTGGAGTGATCAATAGTGATGTTGACGTTATGCCTCCATCCATCGTCCCACGGGGCCTCAGACTCAACACGGAGGCCTACATCAAGTGTCTTGTGGAAGTAGTACTGCCCTTGGTCAAGAGGGTGGCTGCTGGAAGACCCTATGTCTGACAACAGGACTCTGCACCATGCCACACAAGCAGGAGAACCCAGGCGCAGTTGAGCGAGAGACCAACAAAACTTCTTGCAACACCAAAGCTGATCTGAAGGCAAGAATTATGGCAACATTCACCGACTTAAACACGTAGACCGTCCAAAAGAGTTGCAGGAGATTCCGAAGTCGCCTGGAGGCCGGGGTTGAAGCCAACGGCGATTTTACTGAAGAATTTTACTCTTTAGTATTTCAAGATATTTTTGTGTAATTTTGGTAAATATATCTGTTAAAATGAGATGTCAGTATTATTTTCATTTTTGCATCATTTAGGCGACAATTTACCCATCGCACCCTGTATATCTGTTAAAATGAGATGTCTGTGTTATTTTCCTTTTTTCATCACTTAGGCGACAATTTACCCATCGCACCCTGTATATCTGTTGAAATGAGATGTCAGTGTTATTTTCAGTTTTTCATCATTTAGGCGACAATTTATCCATCGCACGCTGTAGATCTGTTAAAATGAGATATCAGTATTATTTTCAGTTTTGCATCATTTAGGCGACAATTTACCCATCGCACCCTGTATAATCGATTATTTTTTTCTTATTTAACTTTTAAAGAAATGTAAAATTCTACATTGTATTTTCATAGCAATTGTACTAATGAGCTCTCCTCCTTGGTACTCCGACCACATGAATGTGAGCGCAGTACTAGATTGGCAACTAGGTCTCATCGTTTTACTCTTCAAAGATGTAACCGTAAGTTCTATTCTAATAGTTTCTTTTCTCGCACTTCTTACTTGTGAAACTCCCTTCTGATTTCTTGCTTCCCTGCCAATTACAATCTTCAAAGACTTTAATGCAACTTCTGTCGCCATCTTCTGTCTTCCTGAAACTTGCTCTTTTATTGTCCTTTCTCCTCACTAAAGTCTTACTATTCTCTTTTGCTCTCAGTAACCCCATGCCTCTTAGTAGTAATATCCTTGTTATAAACGAACTTTTTTTTAAAAAAAAAAAGATGTTTTTCTTAATGGTTGAAATATCTCTGTATATTTTGTTTGAAATTTAAAATCAGTTCTCGTTTCATTTCGGTAATGGAGATTTTTTTTCTTGGTTGTCGAACGTCTCACATATCGAACAAATCGGTTTTCCAACAGAAAATTCAATATAACAATGCCTCGGTTATGAAACAAAATTTCGGTTTTCTAACAACATTGCCGAACCGAGTTCACCCGAACGGAATCATTTCTGAGTCGACCGCCATGTTGTATTCATTCGTGTATTGTGTTGTGCTTTTCTTTTCCAATTTTATTGTACTGTGCCCTATTTTTCTCTTTATTAGTCCTTAGTCATGGCCCCAAAGAAAGCTGGCAGTGATACTGATAAAGGAAAAAGGAAAGTTAAGAGAAAAACAATTATTGATGATATTGTCTCTCCCTACTCAGTTTCATATGGCAAAATCAACGATCTATAATATTCTTAAAAAGAAACAGTCGATTATGGCTTCCCTTCCCTTTCCACTTACGACATCAACTCGCCTACACACAGGTAAGGTAAATTTGAAGTGTTTGTCTATATTTTATCTATTTACTATTGGATCTATATATTTTTCTCTTAGATTTAATGATTTTCATTAGTTTTGTGTATAAACTTGAGCACAAAGTACTGTTGTTAAAATTTAAATAATCATCTTGGGAGCAGGAACCAATTAATCCATTTTACAATGATTCCTATTGGAAAAATACTTTCGGTTAACGAACATTTCGGGTTACGAACGGTCTTCAGGAACGAATTGACTTCGTGAACCGAGGTTCCACTGTATACATAATTTTTCTGCTAACGCAGAAACGTTGGTGGAATATGGCGAGATAAAATGTTCTTATATATTCCTCGTATGTATAAGAAATGGTATAATTGTCACATATATTCAGTCACTTTCCATGCTTGTATGTTTAGCTTTCAAATGATTTTCTTATAGAAATGAGACCGGAAACACAATTTCTTCAGATCGTAAGTGTTGTATGAGGTCTCCAAAAATATCTCCACGTGTAGTTTATCTGTTTATATTCATATTAGTCTGGCTGGTTATCTATCTATCTATCTATCTATCTATCTATCTATCTATCTATCTATCTATCTATCTATCTATCTATCTACTTGTATATCTATCCCGTTCTCATCCATGCATGAATATATAGATAGATACGAAACTGAGTTTGATATATATATGGATAGATATATAGATAGATAGGTAGACAGACACTGAACAGACTGATATATATATATATATATATATATATATATATATATATATATATATATATATATATATATGTATATATAATTTACTTTTGGATATTAAATCAAGAACATGTTAAAAATAGTCACACAATTGCGATCGTGTTTCCCCACATATCAATGCGTCTCCTCGGGGGATTGTAAATTACTGGCGAGTGAACTAATAATTTCTCATCTTACCTGCATATTTATATATATATATACAGAGAGAGAGAGAGGGGGGATATATATACATACATACATACATACATATATATATATATATATATATATATATATATATATATATATATATATATATATATATATATATATATATCTTGGATACACAGTGATATACAAGGACAGATAATGAACCCCATTAAAATGATAGATAGATAGATAGATAGAAACTGACTGAGATAGATAGATAGATAGATAGATAGATAGATAGATAGATAGATAGATAGATAGAAACTGACTGAGATAGATAGATAGATAGATAGATAGATAGATAGATAGATAGATAGATAGATAGATAGATAGATAGATAGATAATGATTCAGCAGTCAGTCATGGAAAATTAACTGAACGCAAGTAGAGGAAATCATGAGATACAGAGAGAAACTAAAAGAAAGACAAATATATTTACGCCAATGGCAAACACTCTGGGGACTTGTACACATTCATCAAAAGACAGGCCAAGCATAAAGCAAATAAAAAAAAATCTAAATCTATCAAAAAAGAAAAGAAAAGAAGAAAAGTAAGATGCTCAAAAGGAAAAGACTAAAACGACTCTAAAGGTGAACACTGCCAAAATGGTCGCCATTGCGAATGACATATGTCACAAGGGCTCGGATTTGGCGGGAAGATATGTTTATTGTCGTCGGTCGGCGAGCCAATGTTTTTGGAGACGCAGAAGACGAAGTAGAATTCTAAGTACGAAATACGTTGACCTTTCAACTCTGTGCATTGACAATCTTCTCAGTGAAGTAATGCCATGAGAAATGGCACACAAGAAAATTCATTTTTTTCTTGCTTCTTATTTTTGTGACATCCTTAAAGGATAAGGAAAACAAGCTGACCGATGTCTCGACTGCCTCGAACTTTGCAAACACGATTAACAAGTTATTTTTGTTTATTCATAATGTTACATAGAGAGACTTTGTATTATATAAATCCATATGTATGAACACACACACACACACACACACACACACACACACACACACACATATATATATATATATATATGTATGTAGATAGAGAGATAGATAGATAGATAGGATGAATACAAATAAAATTTGTCAGTTAATAGATAGATAGATAGATAGATAGTTATGAAAACTGAGATAGATACATAATAAAGAGTTCGTATTAGCTAGCTAGATCTGAAAAGAGTGAAATATATATGAAAAGAGTGAGATATATGGATAGATATGGATCATATCTATATATATATATATATATATATATATGTGTGTGTGTGTGTGTGTGTGTGTGTGTGTGTCTGTGTGTCTGTTTGTGTGTGCGCCTATCTATCTATCTGTCTTGTCTGTCTGTCTGTTTGTCTCTCTCTCCCCCTCTCTCTCCCCCCTCTCTCTCTTTCTATACATATATATATATACATATATATATATATATATATATATATATATATATATATATATATATATATATATGCAGAAATATAGTCTTAAAGTGTGCTATATTTATGGGGTAAAGTGCTCAATATCAGAGATAGAGCGTGTGTAAATATAAAAGTGGACATGGAAGTCAGCACTTAGAGGCGACAGTCTGTTTCATGCTAGTGCAATCGTCATTTACACTTTTGACTAGTCGCCTGACGATTGCACTAGCATGAAACAGACTGTCGCCTCTAAGTGCTGACTTCCATGTCCACTTTTATATTTATATATATATATATATATATATATATATATATATATATATATATATATATATGTGTGTGTGTGTTTATATATATATATCTTTCGTTAAATATGATGGACAAGGAAATTTGATTATTTTTTTTATTTAGCCTTTCCAGCGTTCTTACATTTTTTCTTCTCTTTCCTGGGGGTGAGCAAATACAAAAACAGTCCATATCGTCGATTGTCCTAAGCGCTTTTCGCCACCTCTTTAGCCATTTTCAATCTGGTGGATTGCGTTGTTGTTAGTTTATTTCTATGTTTTGATAGTGTGGGAAGTATTATTTGTGAATTTCAGTCGTAGCAATGATTCTGATCCATCGTGTGTTGGGCATGGCTGAAATTCGAATGGGCGATTTTCTATTTTCAAAAGATTTTCAGCACGCTGTTACAATGGTTAAACAAGGTAATTTGGGGGAGATGCGTTGATGTACAAGACCTCTTTTATAACGAGGTGTCTTCAGAAATTTGATTTACAAAGGACTCTAATAAAAAAGGTCTTTTGTAGATTATGGTTTAATAAATGTCTTTTATAAAGCTTTGCTCTGATAAGTGACATGTGAAGCATCTACTCAAGGAGGTGGTCGCATGTTCGATATAGTAATTGATTTAGGACAAGAAACACAGTAGTGTATGGGACATATATATATATATATATATATATATATATATATATATATATATATATATATATTAAAGAAAAACAGAGCACTTTAAGGCTCCATGTAATAATTTATTTCACCATAGCCCTTTTAAAGGACGCTGGATCATCAGACTTCACTTCCAAAAGGTGAAACGAAAAATGAAATGAACATTTACACTTTTGACGGGTAGTATTAAGTTTATGTAATTTAACAGAGAGGGTAATGAGGAGTGGTGTGATAGACATGATCGTGCTTACAGAGGGTTTATTTTAATATTTCTATCTATCATACTTAGTATTAGGGGAGGAGGGACCAGACATTGACCCATTTAATCGGTTAACTTAACGGAAGTGATATATTGAAAGGAAAGAGGGAGAAGAAAGAAAAAAGAAAAAGAAAATAAAAAGAAAGAAGGGGGAAGTAAAGAGAAAGAAGCTGTAATTAAGCTTTACGAAGGAAGAGGAGGCGTGGTAATTTTTAGCAATTTATGTAAAAAAAAAAAAACAGATTTTAATGTTTGATAGTAATTTAAATGTTTAAAAAATTACCGAAGAAATGAATTTGATATTTGCTAGCAATTTAAATATTTAACTCTTTTAAAATAATTTAGGGATTTAATATGAGTTAAATAGTATATTTAAAAACACTTTCATAGAAGGTACATTAAAAAGAATTTATTTAAAATTTAACAGTTTATTGAGAGTAATCTTTTAATATTGTAAATGATTGTTAAGGTAACATCTTTATCAGTTTGAATCTAATTCATGAATGTAATTTGTGACTATTTTTAGATGGGTAATCTTTGTTATTTAAAGTTTTGGTTTTAAATTAAGATGGAGTAATATTTGAAGGCAATATTAAAGATTTTGTCTTATCATATACATAAATATACCACACATACACTTATGTAAATCTCACATATACATACGTTCATTTACATGTGCAATTACACACATAGGCACATACACATGCATCGATATACACAGGTACCTATGTATATTCATATATCAATACTTACACATATTTTCAAATATTTACACATATTTATATTTATATCTATTTAAATTTTTCCTTAAATTTCAGAGTTAATGTTTAACGTTAGGTGATGAGGAATATATATATATATATATATATATATATATATATATATATATATATATATATATATATATATATATATATATATATATATATATATATATATATTGCACGACTCTTCGGCAGAATCGAGTCAGTGTCAGTCACTGTATGTCTATCTAAATCTAAAAATAAACACGCTAAAATTCGCGTTCATCCCTGTCGTGCGTCGATGGATTAGTGGGAGAAGTTTCGACTGACGCAAATTCAGTCGGGTTTCGATCCTAGCTAGAGGCAACCGGACGTCTGTCTGTGGATGACAAATATATATATATATGTATATATATTGTGTATAAAAAATATTTTTACAAACTTTGGGGGTGGGTTCCTCATACGAAAACAAGAACACAAGTCCATATAAAAATGTCCACCAATTCTTCGTTTTTGGGTTATTAATTTTAAAGAAGTATGGTAGTTTGGCAACTGTGTTACTGTTATGGTCCAATATCCTCGCACCACGGTTATGGTCCAAGGTAGATCCAAGGAAGAACAACACGAACACAAGAGTAGGAATAACAAAGATATCTTACAACTGAAATATAATACAAGAAGTTGAAGGTGTTAGTATGACTGTCAGTCTGGTTTAGAGTGAACTACTATTGTCTCGACTCGTTAGGTCTCAACTTATTCCGATATTTAACAGCCCCCCCACGAGGAAAGTATTTGGCACAAGGCCGAGTTTAACGTGGCTTTCTCCAACCCGTAAGCTCAGCCAAAAATACTACCTTAAGAACCTGTATAAACGGGTTCAGGGCTTGTCTATCACTCCGAACGACACTTTGCCCTTCGGCAAAGCCTCGTCCGGGTTCCTCTCTGCCAAAGCAGAGAGTTCGACAAGAGACGCGCACAGTCAGAGACTCCGGCTCGACTCATTCCGATATTTAACAACCCCCCCCACATGGGTCGTATGTGGCACAAGGCCGGTTTAATGTGGGTTCTCCGAGCCCGTAGGCTCGGCCAAAAATATGCCCATTAGAACCCGTATAAACGGGTTCAGGGACTGGCTACCTCCCCGGACGACACTTTGCCCTGCGGCAAAGCCTCGTCCGAGTTCCTCTCTGCCAAAGCAGAGAGTTCGACAATAGACGCGCACAGTCAGAGACTGCGGCTCGACTCATTCATCCTCTCTCTCATAGAGGCGCAGTATTTATAGAGTCAGGAAGAGTCCATTATCGTTATAGGTAAGTTCCCATAACAGTTACTATGCAGACTATGTTACATTTGTTATTCGTGTACATTCATTGCTAGTCTGTCGTCAACGTTTAACGCGTATAGTATTGAGTTAACTGAGAAGAGTTCTGTTTAACAATGGCGGGATATTCATATCGTGAACAGGCAGATATGATTTTTGCATACGGACGCGCGAATGGTGATGGACGCGAGGCTGCACGGCTGTATCAGATTGCATTTCCGAACCGAAGGTAGGCGAGTCATTCAACCTTTCCTGCTGATTATATATAGGATCAGTGGCATCATAAACTATGGATCTCGGAAGACCGATATCCTCTCGTACGCCTGACCACGAAGAACACATTCTACAGGCTGTCGGAGACGATACACGTATCAGCACACAGCAAGTGGCCCTAGCATGTTCAATAAATAGAGGAATGTCGCAGTTGAACTGCACCACATACTTGATATTAAAAGAACTGATCCGAAGTGCAACTTTCGGATAAGAACTGCGACATTCCTCTATTTATTGAACAATTTAGTCCATGCCACATCGACTGAAAAAAAAACTACTACAACAAAAGAATTATCCTATGACCATATTAGTAAAAAAACCGCACACTCTTAAATTTTCAAAAAAGAATTCAACCTCAGCGTTGCGACCGCACGCTCCAAAATTTCTTACTGTTAACAATAACACATTTCTAAAAAAACATATTTCAGATCACATCTAATCTTTCGTTGTCCCGTTATTACCTGGATGTAAAAAACAAATCTATTTCCATACCTGATGATGTCTGTATGAACGGACGAAAGTACTTGTATAAAAAGACCTTATGCAACTGGAATTCATTAAAAACAGGGATCATAACATTCATCTAGAGGTTCGTGGGTTAATGTAATTTTAATAAATTTGTTCGCGAAGATGTATGCTCGCCATTTATATCATTAACTTCACTATCTGCTTTTTGTATGAATGATTCATGTAATATAAATTGAACTGCACGACATACTTGATATATATATATATATATATATATATATATATATAGAGAGAGAGAGAGAGAGAGAGAGAGAGAGAGAGAGAGAGAGTGATAGATAGATAGATAGATAGATAGATAGATAGATAGATAGATAGTGTTGTCTCTTTTGGATTTTGTCTACTGCACAGAATAGTCGAGTGAGAAAAAGAGCGCCCTGACGCTATTCACTCAGCCAGAAATTTGGTAACGGCATACTGTACTGCATGACACACACACACACACACACACACACACACACATATATATATATTTATTTATTTATTTATTTATTTATAAATGTGTGTGTGTGTGTGTGTGTGTGTGTGTGTGTGTGTGTGTGTGTGTGTGTGTGTGTGTGTGTGTGTGTGTGTGTGATAAAAAATATAATTTATAAGTTATGATATATTTATGGTGGAAATTACTCAATCTCATTCATATGTAAATATAAAAGTGGTCCCTGAAGTCAACACGAAGCAGGGACAGACTGTTTCATGCTTGAACGCAGTTTTCATGGCATGAATAAATATGAAACAGCTACGTTCGTGTTTCTATTTCTGAAGTCTGAGTATAATGCCAGCTCTCCTAACTCGTAATTTCGTCTCTCATTCTAATAGTTGTTGTGTATATGCTTGCAAAATCTAGCCAACCCTGAAATATATACAAAGGGAAATATTTAAGATGCACAAAGGAGATTTTAGTGATGTCGGCGGTCATATTCCTTTGAGCAGTAATTGTAAGTAGCTGATGGGATACCGTACACGTATTGGTGAAGTTGATAATATAGGTCTGAGCGACCATTGCAGTGGGGGTTTCGACGGTCGTACTGAGGTCGGTGTTAATCGTGTCGATGGTGATGGGTGTGGTAGGCGGTGCGAGTCGGGGGGATAAAAGGTTGATACTTGGTGCAAAGCAATTCGATTTAGTAAGAAAAGAAGAGAAGCCTTCGTTCGGTGGATGGTACAATGCAGAACGTTCAATAAACAAAGGAGGAAATCGAGATCCACTTTACGAGCGAAGCCCCGCTTCGTGCGCACGGCCGGGCCATTTTGTTTACCCAAGATTATGATAAAAGGGACTACACCACACTCACTGATCCTCTCAAGCCAAACGGGATTAGCACTGATCCCGGTGTTCTGAGTACTATTTACCGGATTAAATAGGATTACGTCTTAATCACATCACGAATATATGTATCCATAGATAATTACATATATATATATATATATATATATATATATATATATATATATATATATATATATATATATAAGCTGTATGGATATGAGTTTGTGACCCTGGGTTTCACGCTTTCGCGATCATCAGACAAGTTATAACAACAAAGACATTTCGATTTCATTTTTGCCTTGAAAAAGTCGGAAGACGAAACGAGTCGGCAAAATCTAAGATTATACCAATTTGTCTTGTCCACAGAATTGATCGGGGAATTTAACTATATATATATATATATATATATATATATATATATATATATGTATGTGTGTGTGTGTGTGTGTGTGTGTGTGTGTGTGTGTGTGTGTGTGTAAAATGTATGTATATATATATATATATATATATATATATATATTATTTATATATTATATATATATATATTAGAAAGCGCTCAATATTAGAGATAGAGCTAACATATTTAGTTTGTGACTCTGGGTTTCACGCTCACTGCGATCGTCAGACTAACTGATGATCGCAAAAGCCTGAAACCCAGGGCCACAAACCCACATCAATCCAATTAAATATGTGTGTGTGTGTGTGTGTGTGTGTGTGTGTGTGTGTGTGTGTGTGTGTGTGTGTGTGTGTGTAAAATGCAGATAGTCTAACATTTATTTCGGTCGGTTCTGTTTCGATCATTTCACCCTGGTCCCTATGAAAAAGGCATGCATCCATATTCCCCTAGCTATGGCTTTAAACATAATGCAGACGAGAATCTCATGCCTTAGAAGGAAAACTCTTAATTCTAGCCTGTCTGAGATTTCTATGCTATCAATTCTTCCGAAAAGTGTGCCGAGTTCTACGCAAACTTCGTAAAAAATCGGTTTGTTTTTTTTTGTTTTTTGTTTTGGTTTATTTTGTTCAGCGACATAGACACTTTTCTAAGGGTTAAATGCTGAAATCTAAACATTTTGTACGCACTTTTATTTATTTATTTGGAGATATTAATAGTTTGAGTGATACAAGCCTTACTAATTAACCCATAGCTGGGGTGGAAATGTTTATTCCCGCCTTTCCCAAGGGTACTTGCGCGTAAATTCTGGGCTTATTGGCCCTCGTTCGATGGTGTTCCTTCGGAGGATTGGCGCGATTGCGTCTCGATTAAGGAACGAGCCTCGCGAAACAGAGTGGCTCTTGCAGCGTGTCTCAATGGCGATGGTTCGAGGTAATGCTTTCTCCATCATAGCGGCTGGCAGAGGATAGAAAAAATTGTTTATAGTTATGTTGTTCTGGAATTGTCATCATTGGTCGACTGAACTTGCTTTTTTTCAATGACTTTTGTTTTGTTAGTTTAGTTACTTTGTTCAATAAATGATTCCTTATAATTTTCAAATATTAAGTTGAAATTATTGCTAGAAATTTTATCAAAACTGAACCAGAAGATTTCTTCATAGATGCGTTGCAAAAGACATTTGAAAAAAAAATAATTGTGGAACTAGATGGTGACTCTGTTGAAAACTGAAATAGTAATTTTGAAGAGAAATAAATTTATTTAATTCTTATATCAACTGCAGTATCCAATCAGATATAAAAAAAAAAAAAAGAAGGCTTACGGCCATATAGCGTTGAAATGCTGATCAGTACGTATATGAGTAACCGCTTGGGAATACCAGCTTTGATGTGCAGGTGGAGTAATGTCTCAGAATTGTTAATTGGAGAGACGATTTCCAATTTAAGTAGGGTTCATTACATTCACTCACGCGCAAATACACTTGCTAAATATATGTATCCACTTCTCCCCCTCAGCTATGGGTTAATTAGTAGGACCGGTATCAGTAAATCATTATTATCTCAAAAAAAATTTTTAAATCTAAACATATTTTCTGACTTCAAATAAACCGTAAAGGGTTGATAAGCCGTAAGAAATGAATGAATCAATCAAAAATATATGTTATAGCATTGGAGAATTTATCAATCAACCATCATATGTTAAAAAGAAATAAATTTACTTCCTTTTGATAGCAGATCCACTATTTTATCTGATCTGAAAGTTATTTGATAAGATAGAAGATATTCCGTTTCAATCAACTCTCAAAATTTTGAGAGAAATATATTTGTTTAATTTTGATACCAGATTCGTTAATCTACCTGGTCTAAAATTTATTTTAAAGGTTTGGAGAGCTTACTTAGCAATCAACATTCGTAATATTGAAGATAAATAAATTTACTACATTTTGATACCAGATTCGTTATTTTATCTGGCCTAAAAATTATTTTATAGGATTGGAAACCTTACATATCAATCAAGTCCCGTAATTTTGAAGAGAAATACATTTATTTAATTTTGATAGCAGTTTCGTTATCCTATCAAGCTTATTTTACAGGATTTGAGACCTTACGTATCAATCAACCCTCGGAAATATATATATATATATATATATATATATATATATATATATATATATATATATGAATGTGCTAGATATATGCTAGATATATATAGATATATAGATATGAATGTGCTAGATATATATAAATATACATATGAATGTGCTAGATATATGCTAGATGCAATCGTCAGGACTGACGATTGCATCTAGCATGAAACAGACTGTCGCCTCTAAGTGTTGACTTCTATGTTCATTTTTATATTTATATATATATATATATATGTGTGTGTGTGTATGTTATATATATATATATATATATATATATATATATATATATATATATATATTGAACGATAAAAATTATTAAAAAAATTAATTAATTCTTCAGACATACTGGGTTGTAGATTAATATTCTTATGTTTTTATTATTATTATTTCATTTAGATTCCTCGACTAGTTTCGGCCAACATGGCCATCATCGGGAGAAAAAAAATTTTTCTGCTTGCTGTAGCAGTAAACTACAGAAATGAATGTCTTGATGGAGAAAATGAACTTTTGTCTGTAGTTTTCATTTGTTTTTTTATTTGTTTTTTTATCTTTTTAACATGGGTTTATTATCATTCCTTGTGTTGGTCAAACAGTCTCTTTTAAGTTGTCATTTGAGATAAGAGCTGGAGGGATTCATGCTAGTTTGAATTCCCTCGGTCAGTTCAGCAGTTTTATTGGTACCTGGAGAGGGGATGGTAAGTGTGTGTGTGTGTGTGTGTGTGTTATTTAGTTTATTGTGTGTGTTATTTAGTTATTTAGTCTCTGCTAAGTGTGTGTGTGTGTGTGTGTGTGTGTGTGTGTGTGTGTGTGTGTTATTTAGTTTTTAGGGAGTGAGTGAGTATGATACGTGTTAGCTTGTATATTGCTATGGGTGTGTGTTATCATTTGGCTCATTAGGAAAGTGAGTGAGTATGATGTGTGTAAATGTGTATATTCGTGTGGGTGTGTGTATAAGTGTGAGGCCTCAACACCTCCGTAAGCATGTCTGTTTTGTATGGGTGTGAAATGTGGGTAGGTTTTGATTTGTAGGGTTATGTGTTACTACTATCTATATTGTTAAATTTATGGTTTAGCCCGGCTGGAAACAGCGTGTGTAAACGTCGTATCCACTTATTTTAATGGAACTCTAAAATCTTTCTAATGTTATCTGCTTTGGGCTTTTCTATTCTCTCAATTATAGTGAATTTGGCATGGGTTTTGAAGTCGTGTTTTTCTATGCGGAATGTTGTTCTACAGGTAATAATTTTTCATGGGGAGTCGACTTAATTCGATTGCGATAATTATTAATTCTGTAGTGAAAGGGCCATTCAGATTTTCCTACATATTGTTTCCGGCATAGTGTGCATTCTAGGAGGTAAATTATGTTATGACTTCTACAGTTAGAGTCGTGGTAGATTTTGAAAGTAGATTTAGTGACTGCGCTAGTGAATGAATTCGTGTGTTTAACGTGGTTGCAGCATAAACTTCTTTTGTTGTTACATGGTTGGGAAAATCCTGTTGTTTTTGTTGTTAGTTTATTACGGATTACCTTGTCCCCTAAAATGCGGTTACTACCTATGATTTCTTTTAGGTTCTTAGGTCTACGATATGCTAGAAGGCCAGGTTCCTTAAATAGTTTTTTTAGGTCTGGTTTGAGATGTAGTATTTCCCAGCGACTTTTGATTATTTGGGATAGTGGAGGCAGAGTGGGGTTGAAAGTGGTTACTAGAGGAATGTGGCTAGATTTAGTTTTAATCTTGTATATTAGGGTGTTTTCTTTATTTATTTGTTCCCTGATTAGGTGTTGTTTATAGCCACGTGTTGTGAATTGATGCTCCAGATTTTCAATGTGTTTGTTTAATTCTTCATTGTGGGAACATATCCTTCTGAGTCTAAGTGCTTGTGAATAGGGAAGGTTCTCTTTGAGGTGTTTAGGGTGGGAAGACTTAAAGTGTAGATAGTTGTGGGTGTCGGTGATTTTAGTGTGTAGTGTCGTTTGTAGTTTCCTGTTTTCATCTATGTAAATGCGAGTGTCTAAAAATGTTACTGATGTTTTGGATTTTTCATAGTCAAACTTAACTGAGTCGTGTACTGTGTTTAGGGTCATGAGGAATTGGGATGAGTTTGTCGTTACTGCCCATGTATACAAAGAATATGTCATCGATATATCTTGCGTAGAATACGCAGTCGTTACCAATGAGGGGATAGATATGGGTCTCCTCAAATTTTCCCATGAATATTGTAGCATATGAAGGAGCTGCAATGGTGCCCATGGCACAACCTCTTATTTGAAGGTAGTGTGCTCCATTGAAGTTGAAAGTATTAAATGTAAGAATATGCTCCATGAGTTTTATGATAACTTCTGTGGGAGGTCCTTGTTTTCTTCTTTTAGTAAGTGCTTCCTGAAGGGCGGTTAGCCGTTCGATGTGCTTAATGTTTGAATAGAGTGACCTTACGTCCATAGTCACTAGAATAGCATTCTCTGGAACTGTCTGTATGTGGTTAATTTTGTTTAGTAGATCTGTTGTGTCTCTGATGTAGGATTTTACTTCCTAAGCTAGGGGTTGTATGTAATGGTCTACATATTTTGAAATTTTGGTCGTGTGGCAGTTGAATGATGAAATGACGGGCCTTCCTGGGTTGTTGCTTTTGTGTATTTTAGGGAGGAGATAGAAGCGAGCAGGTGTAATGTTTGTGGGTGTAAGTATTGTGCATGTTTCTTTGTCGATTAGGTTGTTGCGAAGCATTATATTTAGTGAGCTGGTTAATTCTTTTTGGTATTCGGGGAGGGGATCTGTAGGTAAGCTTTTATAGGTTTCTTTGTCGGCTAGTTGTTTGTTTGCTTCTTTAATGTATTCTTTGATCCCCCAGATCACTGTGGCACCCCCTTTGTCAGCCTGTGTTATGACTAGGTCATCTCTATGTATCAGCCTGTCGAGGGCTATACGTTCCCCTTCAGAAATATTGTTACGTGGCAGCTTACATGCTATTGTTTTCTTTATGTCATTTGCTACGGCTATTTCAAATGTTTGTATCGTAATGTCTGTGTTTTGTGGGATGTATGTAGTATTCTTCTCTTTTAATGCATCAAGTATGGGAGGTGTGTGATCATTGTTCCCGTAGTGGGCTTTTAGCCGTATTCTTCTGAAGAAGGATTTCAGGTCCTTTGCAATGTGTTGAGTGAAAATTTATTATTACTTAAATTTATAACCCGCCCGTATGGGTCAAGTTTGAATTTGCAAGCATGGCGAAGTTCTTTCGTAAAAGCTCGAAAGCTTGCATCATGTCTCCTATTACGGATGCTATACCCCCGTCCAGGCGTCCTGGTTGGGGGCTTATTCCGTTTTTTTGAAGGTTGAGTGTGTTTGCTGTCGATTGTCTACTAGGGGCTAATCTGGGTGGTCTGGGATGTCTAATGGGGTTATGCGTTCTGTAGAAGGGCTGCTGTGTTTTGGTGTGTGTATGTTTGTGCGGCACCCTAAGGATGTCCGCGTAAGTTAGTGGTTTGTTTTGTGTGTGTGTTTGTTTTGAGATTCTAGCTATCGTTGGTGGTGGCGGTGTTGTTATTGTTGGTTGTGGTGCTGGTGGTTGTCTTCTGGTGTATTTGTTTGGTCTGTTTAGTGTTTGCATTGGTTGTGTGGTGGTCAGTGTGGTTGAGGTGTTTTTTGGTCTTCTTTTGTGGTATGGTCGTTCACTTTTGTCTGAGTTTGGTTTGACTTCTCTTTTGTTCTTCTGTCTGGAGGAAATATTCCATTTTAATTTTCTTTGTTTTTCAGCTTTTGTTTTTTGTAGTGTATATATATATATATCCGATGCGATGAGAACGAAAGTAATATATAAATTCCAACGTTCACAGCATTAATCCAAAAGAGGGCTCGATACCGATAGTAGAGTGATAATTATTTATTTATTATAATTTTATCATATAGACAAAACCATTTTACTCATCGTTTCAGTGCATTTCAACTGCACTTTGACGGGTGACAATCGAAAATGGTTATGAACAGTCCTGCTTGTAGGCAAGCCGGATGTGAAACGTCACTTCCTTTTTTCCATTTGTTCCAAAAGAAAAAGAAAAACATAATATATATATATATATATATATATATATATATATATATATATATATATATATATATATATATATATATATAGGTGTCGGAGTGAAACAAAAATGCTTGTTGATAGCAGTTTGGTGATGAATGGACCGGATGTTTAATGTTGATTGGTCTGTGAACATTTTTTTCCTCTGATAAACATCGGTCAAGAGTCTAGGCACATCATCACACAAGCGTCCTAAGAGTGAGAGGTATATATATATATATATATATATATATATATATATATATATATATATATATATATATATATATATATATATAGGGCAGATAATGAGACAAAGTGCAAGTGCTTTTAAAATGACAAGACTTTTTGACAACCTGTGTTAGGTTAGGCGTCATTTGGTCAGAATGAAAAACAAAACTGTATGTAAGGAAATGCGTTGTCATTTTGGGGTTAAGAGGGGTAATAAATTGAATTGCTGTATCAGATACGACGACCAGAGACTAGAAAGTGTTTTCGTGTTGGTTTTGTATTTTTGTGTTGGTTTTGTATTTTTGTATTCTTTATACTTTTTTGCTGCGTTTCTTGAAGAGTCCACGACTGACATACCCATTGTATCGACTTTTGTTTTGGATACTATTCTACAGCCTACACACACACACACACACACACACACGCACACACACACACACACACACACACACACACACACACACACACACACACACACACATATATATATATATATATATATATATATATATATATAACATCATCACTTGATAAGACACTGGAAGGCACTGTCGAAACGAAATGGCTATTTTCGTAGTGATTTTATAACATATTTATGTTATAATATTTAAATAAATGATTATATATATATATATATATATATATATATATATATATATATATATATATATATATATTTGTCTATTTAGGCAGTATTCCTTCTTTCGTGCACATTTCATTGAATACGACAGACAAGGTGTTTTTATTTATATTTTATACAATTTCTCATACGATCTAATAATTTTTCTTTTCGGATAATAAATTATATAAAAACTGTCCGAATGTTCTTTTTATCCCAGCGCTTTCGGTTATACATTTAGCCATTTTCAAGGATTAAATATCAAAACACGGTCAAGATATTTTTCTGATAATATCGCTTATGGACGTCCGTATTCACAAAAATCGGCACGTTTATGCACACACACACAAAAAATGAAAATTCAAAATTCTTTTAAAAATATTGTTGTTGGATGAATCGTATTTAGCTTTTGCATTTATAATTGGTATATGTAGTTTATACTTAATAACAATATCTACCACTCCGTCCCTTCAGCCCCTCAACCTTCGGCGTCTTCCTCTTTGGGTTGAGGCGCCCACTCGGTCTGAACCGAACTCAGGGGTAGCTGGCCGCACTCTCCCTGAGTACCCGTAGATTGTTCGACCGGTCAATGGCCAAGTTCCGCCTGCTGCCACGTTGTGTTAAATTTTAGATCCAGTAGGCGGGGGGTATTGTCCATACGCTCACGGTCGATTGGGGATGTAGGTACGGCTGTGAGGGTGGGCGCCAGGAAAAATAGAATGTGGCGAAAAAAGGAAATAATATCTGCAGAAGCCGAACAACAATGGGTAAAATGTTGATGTCTTTTATATAAGGAAACAACAACAGTGAGAAAAGATTACAGAAAGGATATAAAAGCAATTAACATAAGAAAAGAGGACTACTCCTCTACCAATTTTCCAACAGAGAGAGGTGTGTGTGTGATTAACTTGTTCCAATCGACTTGTGAGGATGTGTGACTCGTAATTCCAGCCCTACGTGGAAGTGTAGCTTTTCAGTTTGTTGTCGTAAATGACAAACGTTAGGTTTCAGCGGATTTTCAATGCGACTGCTACAACGACGATGATATTTCTTGAAGTCCTTATCTCTGACTCGTCACTGGACCGACTCACTGCGACGACAGTCTCTCTACTCTCTCGACGACAGCCTCTTTCGTCTCTTCGAGAATTCTCTCCCGTCTCTTCGAGAATTCTCTCCCGTCTCTTCGAGAATTCTCTCCCAACTGTCCTATTAACAAAATCTCGAGTTAATATAGCAACCGAAGGTTATAAGCCAGGTTGTTCACGCGCTTAACACGAGTGTCGCCATAATCATGTGTATTTGCAAAGTTTCTGTTGCTTACTCAGATCTATTTCAAATCTCTTAGTGGATAAAATTAATTTGTTCATTCCAATTGTCTTTTCGATGACCAAATTCAGCGGATACAACTTATGTTTAGATTAGATTTCGCTAGCGGTAAACATACACTGATCTTACCTCCCCGGTCCAATTTACTTCAATATGTTTTTATCAAAAATATTATTTTCGTCTATGACCCAAATTAAACATCACCTCTTGCCCTTTGCATTTGTTTATAAACAAGTCTTTCGCCAACCCGATTTGAAATTCACTCTTTATCCATCAGCCGTCTTAGGTTTCATATATCATTGTTCTAGATTCTTTCCTATTAATAGCGCTGACACAGTTTGTAACTTCACGGAAGTTTTCCATTTTCAATCAATAAACGTTATATTTGCGTGTGTGCATTCATGTGGGTGTGTGCGTCAAACTCTTTCTGTTACAATATCAACTAATCGGTACAAATTAGTACAGAAATTTAAAAGATTTAAAACTTTATAAATTATTCTAATTAAATTTTTAAAAAAAAGAAACAATTCTTGCATAAATTCCTTTTTGAAATCTC
>OZ038497.1:14854103-14864103 GCA_964036315.1 Acanthosepion esculentum | reverse complement strand
ACACCCACTCATTATATATATATATATATATATATATATATATATATATATATATATATATATATATAGTTGGATAAACTCACATCAATCCAACTAAATATGTTAGCTCTATCTCTGATATTGGGCGCTTTCCAATAAGTACCGCGCATATAATATATAAATAATAATATATATATAATATATTGCACATATATATATATATATATATATATATATATATATATATATATATATACATATATATATATATATATATATATATATATATATATATACACACATATCTCACACACACACACACACACACATAGATATATATATATATATATATGTATATATAATAGCTGGCCACTCGTATTCGAGGATACCTGTCTACTAGGGTGGCTAGCCAATCCCTATTGCAGACTCTCGCTCAGGTACATTTGTGTTTGTCCATCACACACACAGAGCCCACCTGTGGTTCATACTGCAACCATGCGGAGCAGACCTTAGTTACAGTTTCTGGGAGAGAGTGGGTTATCTAACGAGATCAACAATCTGAACAACGCTATCACACTCAAACCCTCGGCCACGATGACTTATGGCTTCGTGCTAGCACAGCTATCGACGGTCCCCCAACTGATCCTTCTACCCAGTTTATACTCACAGTGCTTGGGTCGACCCGTGGTATGATTTTCAGGCACTTTTCAAAGAAATTTAAGCTTAAATTTTACCTTCATTTTAAGCTTAAATTTCTAATTCCTACACGAACTCAGTCTATACTGGGGTTGAATAAGACTGACGAATTTTATTTTTTTCGTCGGTTGAGATAAGCTTATTCCCCATATGAGGTAATTTGGAATTTTATTTTATTGTCTATTAATTTTTCCCCTCTAATAATGAATTCCTTGATGTCTTTTTGTGGATCAGTTTTAATATTTTATATTATTAGGATTCACTTGGATTATTTACCAACTGATTTATTATCTTTTTCACAGGGATTTTAAAAAACAGGGATCATAACATTCATCTAGAGGTTCGTGGTTTAATGTATCTAAATAAATTTGTTTGCGAAGATGTCATATATCATTAACTTCACTATCTACTTTTTGTATGAATGATTCATGTAATATAAATTAAATATATATATACTAATTCGTCGAGCTTAGAATCCTCAACAGAATGCAGAAAACACTAGACGACCGTTTCGTCCTCATCAGCAGTGCGCATCCACTACCGAGAATCGAACCCGGATCGCTTCGATACAACGCGAACTGCATACCAACTGTACCACGTGACTCGATAAAAACTAGACTCGATATAGCGCTGCTACTCACTCAGTTCCGTTCACCGATACCCATCCAAGTACACAGAGTTATCCAGAGTTGGTATGACGTTCGCGTTGTATCGAAGCGATCCGGGTTCGATTCTCGGTAGTGGATGCGCACTGCTGATGAGTCCCAGATAGGCTGAAACGGCCGCTCAATGCTTTCCGCATTCTGTTGAGGATTCTAAGCTCGACGAATTACTATGAAATTAGCCTAAATCCCCAATCAATTACTCATATATATATATATATATATATATATATATATATATATATATATATAGCATAATGATAAGCCATGTATACTTTGTTGATATGCATATATATATGTTGTCTCCATTATATATATATATATGTTGTCTCCATATTATATATATATATATATATATATATATATGTATTGTGGATTTGGGTAGCAACCCCTCATTTAAGTTTCGTTAAAGACGACTGGCAAGGTACTGCGATTAAGGTTTTTACTTATTTTTCTTGTGTACGTACAAGTGTTTTCTTTTCTTTTCTGTATACAAAGTGGTGAGTATTGTATGCGGTGAACTTTAGTAAAAAAAATAAAACTAAATTTCGGGTTATTTACACCAACTTCGTAACACAAAATAAAATAAAACCAGACTTTCGTATATAAGATGGGTTGGTTTTAATTTTATTTTTTGTAAAATATGCGAGTTACTTACTCTCATATAGGATGAAAATGAGTAACTACCGACACCAAGGTTCGAAAGTGAGACTCTAGATTTTTGAATATATATTTTCCACCAGGTGTATAAATAGCGGCATCAGGCTACTGACTGCAGTGATTATTGAGTGTAACTATCCAGTCGAATTAGTGTGAATTATTGTGCGTCTATAATTTGGGTTTTGATTTAGGATTTACCGGACGTTAAACCGAGCCTTGCTAACAAGGTATTCACTGAAATCGTTAATTATCTTTGGTTGACTTTTACTGCCTTGTTCTTGTTAAGTATTTATTTGTGGTTGTAATTAATTACTGTTTTATTTTAACATTGAAGTCTTAAATTATACGTAATTATTAACGGTCACCGTACGTCATAAAAATTTAACATAGAGAAAATGTAAAAATAAATATTAACAAATGTTCTATTGACAATATTCTAGCGATAAATATAGCGATATACGACTCACTGTCATATACGAAGAAGATGAGTAACTACCGACACTGAGGTTAGAACGTGACACTCTGGATTTATGAATGTTTTCTTCAGGTGCATAAATAGCGGTGTCAGGCTACTGACTGGAGTGATTATTGTGTGACTATTGAATGTAACTATCCAGTCGAATTAGTGTGAATTATTGCGCGTCGATGATTTGGGTTTTGATTTAGGATTTACCTGACATTAAGCCGAACCGCGCTACTAACAAGGTATTCACTGAAATGGTTAATTATATCTGGTTGACTTTTACTTCTTTGTTCTTGTTAAGTATTTATTTGCGGTTGTAATTAAATATTGTTTTATTTTAACATTGAAGTCTTGAGTTATACTTAATTATTAACGGCCACCGTATGTCACAAAACTTACATTTTTTAATATAGACTTTAAAAAAAAAATTATCCAATCGGAAAGCACGTTTCATTTTTCTTCGGAGGTTATACTACCCGCCCAACGCCACTACTTCTTGATCGCTCACTTACATCGCACCCACCCCCACCTTTGGGACAAGAAAGCTGTCATACATTATAGCTTTTCATGCGTCTCCATGCAAACAAAGAAGAACACCCCGAGTTAACCAATAAAAATGATGGGTTCGTTAAACTAGGGAAATTTATTGGTCAATCGGCAAGGCTGTTCGTTCCGTTTCAATCGTAGCCATTGAAACCTAAATATTTACTCTTTAAAGAAAGTTGAATAAACCTTTGTATTCGTTACCCCAGAGAGAGATAACTGTCAAATAATCTTTAAATACACATGCGTCACTTTCACTCGATTAGAATGTTGTCCATGGGGAATTGCTACACTGTCATGGCTAAAATATGATGAAGGAAATCGTTAAAATGGTATATCGAGAATGGTTCACGGAAACTATCATGTTAGTTTATACCATTTTTTACTCCCAGCTAACAAACGTGATATTCAGACTCCCCGCACAATGAATTGTAGTACAATTAGTGACGTTCCTGGGCCAAAGAGGGTCATGGATGACGCGATCAAAGAATCAAATTGTTATATTAGGTTAAATCACGTAAGACATTTTTTTAATCATCCTGCCTCGAGCAAGGCAATAAAACCACTAAGACACAAGGAGTTATTGCATGTGAAAGAATAAGAAAAAATAAGAAAATTAATCGATACAAAGCGCCTGTTCTCTTTAATAAAATTTGCTGTAACGTATATTTGCAGCCGAAATACACACAATATATAATAAAATAGACATAAAATATTACTATATATATATATATATATATATATATATATATGTATATATATATATATATATATATATCATAATTATTTTTTTAAAAATATGATTCCATCGCTACATGTGTCAAAAACAAAAGGTAAAAACTTTAATTTAATTAAATTGAAGTTTTTAGAAACATGAGAACTCTTATGGAGCAATGGAATAATATTTTTTTTAAAATAATTATAATTTAGGCTCTACTTCTGTATGGAGCACTGTTTTTTTAAAAATAAAAGCAAAAATACTAAAGAATTTTGGATTATTTACCTATACATTTTCTTTCCTATACACACACACACACACACACACACACACACACACACATATATATATATATATATATATATATATATATATATACATATATAGTTTACGAAAAACTAGGTAATCCGTATGGGTAGACCCAAGGAGGATAAAATCCAGAGAGCTCAATGTAAATCAGAGCTAATAATTTAAGTAAGAACATGGAACCATAAAGTGGTCTGTTTTTATTTAAAATATATATATATATATATATATATATATATATATATATATGTACACACACACTCACACACATACACACACACACACACACACACACACATATATATATATATATATATATATGAGGAACAAGAAAAATAAAAGAAGAGGAATCAAGAAGACAGTAGATGACGAATGACATTGCATTTTAATATTTGTTAGCTGGAAAGCAAGAAGCCGGATGAAAGTTCCACGGTTGAGAGGTGCGAGAAAAGAAATTATTAACAAAGAACTTACGGTTACATCTAGCCAATTCAGCTGTGAAATGACGAGACCTTCTTGTAAATTTAGTACTGCCCTTAAATTCATTAAGTACCATAGAAGAAAGTTCATCAGAACAATTACCATGAAAGTACTTGACCAAGAAAGTACAATTTGCGAATCACATGACCAAATACACTTTATGCTGATGTGGATTTGTCAAGGTAATGCTTATATAAGCCAACACGTAAGCATTAGCCGAGCATTCACATTCATGGCTCATTTGTAGAGAACTTTTCTTTTTTTCTTTTTTTTTGTCTTGAGCTTTCGAGTAACTGCCGCTTCATGGCGTTCAATAGAATGCGAAAACGACTTGAGGGAAAATGAAATAAAATCAATAGATAAAATAATAATAATGAATAATACAAAAAAAGTAATGGTAAATTTTCATTTTAACACCCGAGTGCTAACTTCACTGCTGAATGAGCCTTTTTACTTCCTTTCCTTGCAGAAATTAGTACCCGCTAAAAATTAATGCACAAACTTGTTAAAGTAGATGGGTTGATTCTATTTTTTCATTAGTTTTTTCATTTGTCCACTTCTTCTACACAGAAAGAAACCCCCTCCCCTAACCTTAAAACCTAACCCTAAAGAAGAAGGGAACAAATTAAAGAAATAAAAAACATTAAATTAAATAATTGCTTCAATTACCCTAATCTTTTTGGGGTTAGAGAGAACGATTAATTTTTCTTTTCATTCTTCATAAAAAGAATTACTTTGTTATTCTTTTAATTGTCGATGTTTACATATATTTGAATGAAAGTTAACTTTCTTCTTAAATTTAGTAAAAAACAAATTTTTTTTAAAAATCGCTTAACGGAAACGCGTACTAATTTCTGCAAGGAAAGGAAGTAAATAGGCCCATTCAGCAGTGAATTTAGCGCTGGGGTGTTAAAATGAAAATTTACCAAAGTAATACATTTTCCCATGATGCTAGTAATAAAGGAACCCCACTTGACTTCATCAAGTGTGGTGACGTGGGCGAAGAGGGTTGCGATGTAGGCGAGGTGCGAAGTGTATCTGTGTGTTTATTATATTTCTTTATGAACGTCAAAACATTTTTTGCCCACGTCACGACACTCAGCAGTTCTATGAAATTATCCATTTCTTTCTTCCTAGTCTGATGAGAACTTAAGAAAGTCGAAAGTTTGGACCAATTTGTTTCAAAATGAACTTTGGACAATTTGTGATGGAATCTTTTCCTCATCCGAAAAAGGATTATTGGTAACTTCTAAAAGACGATCAATCAAATTAATCGATAAAAAAACGCCTGTTGTCTTTAAGAAAATTTGCTGTAACGTCGTATATTTGCAGCCTAAATACGCACCATACATAATAAAAGAGACATAAAATATTACTAAATATATATATATATATATATATATATATATATATATATATATATATATATATATATATGAAGAAATATAGTCTTAAAGTGTGCTAATATTCGTGGGATAAAGTACTCAATATCAGAGATAGAGCGTGTGTAAATATAAAAGTGAACATAGAAGCCAACACTTAGAGGCGACAGTCTGTTTCATGGTAGATGCAATCGTCAGGCTGAACGATTGCATCTAGCATGAAACAGACTGTCGCCTCTAAGTGTTGACTTCTATGTTCACTTTTATATATATATATATATATATATATATATATATATATATATATATATATTATATTTTTTTAAAAAAATGATTCCATCGCTACATAAGAGTTCTCATGTTTCAAAAACGGAAGCTAAAACCTGCAATTTAATTAAATTGAAGTTTTTAGCTTCTGTTTTTGAAACATGAGAACTCTTATGTAGCGAAGGAATCATATTTTTTTTTAAATAATTATAATTTAAGCTCTACTTTTGTATGGAGCACTGTTTTTAAAAATAAAAACAAAAATACTAAAGACCTACGGATTATTAACCTAACCTGTTCTTTCCTATTTTTCTATATATTTGCACACACACACGCACACGCACACACGTACGCACGCACACACACACACACACACACACACACACATGTATATGTACTGGGTGCGATGGATAAATTGTCATCCAAATTACACAAAAATGAAAATAACACTTTTTAACAGATATATTTACCAAAATTACACCAAAATATCTTGTAAATATCTTGAAGAGTCAATATATTCAATTAAATCGCCACAGCCTCCATACTACCCTGGAATCTCCTGCAACTCTTCTGGACTGTTTTCTTGTTTAAGTTGGTGCCATAACCCTTGTTTTCAGTCCGTCTTTGATGTTACAAGGAGTTTTGTCGGTATCTTGCCCAACTGTACCCCACACATAATAATTAAGGGGTTGTAGTCTGGGGAGTTAGGTGGCCAGAGGTAAGGGGTGAGCACTGTCCTCAGACTGATACCCAAACACTCTGAAATGGTCATACTGGTGTGAATGCCTAGACACGCAACATGCCGTTACCAAATTTCTGGATAATTGCATCATGGTGCATTTTCTCTCACAGCCGTTGCCCTATTCAACCTATTATCATGTGAAGTTATCATAATCAAAAACAAACAACGCACATGCACAAAATCGCACCCTGTATACATTCCTACATACCTAATTATATATATATATATATATATATATATATATATGGTGTATTTAGGCAGCCATCCCTCATTTATTCATGTTTCATTAAAGATGGCAGACAAGGTAAAATAAAGAGAAAGAACTGTAAGATTTATAATCCGGTGTTCTTATTAATTATTTTTATTCTTTAAAAAAACATTGCTCAATACAATTCTGCAGAGCATAAATATTTATTAGTTTAGGAATTACCATGTTTTTGAAACATGGTAATTCCTGTGTACAGATGGAACCATATGTTTTAACTTGTAAATTTATAATATATATACATATATATATATATATATATATATATATATATATATATATATATATATATATATATATATATATACATATAAAATACATATAAAATAATAAAACGATAATTTCTTCCCCTTGTCTACCTATAATCCTCGAGAGAAAGAGGTATAAGTCGTTTATTCGATGACCCATTGTGCCAGAAACACGAATGGGCTTATCAAATATTTGTCCCAGACCATAAGCGATGAAGATGTCATGACAATATGTGCCTTCTGCATCGGT
The DNA here is from genome assembly GCA_964036315.1 of Acanthosepion esculentum. NCBI lineage: Eukaryota > Metazoa > Mollusca > Cephalopoda > Sepiida > Sepiidae > Acanthosepion > Acanthosepion esculentum. The sequence goes on along the minus strand of OZ038497.1, from coordinate 14,856,442 downwards.
TTTGAATGGACTTATCAAGCCTTGTGAAAACTTTTGAAGTCACTACAAATATGAATCCCTATCTGAGGGATGATAAGTCTCGCCTTTTGTGACCTAAATTGTTCTTTATTACATAAACTAGCAGCATGGCCCGGCGTTGCCCGTTCTTGATTCAAAAATCGTACGACTCATACAGCAATCGCTATCACTTGACTTAAAATATTTTTGCCCTTCCTTGCCTTTAAAGGAGTGCCCTTTGCCGTGCTGAAGTTGATACATGCCTTACTTCTTGCCTGTCTCACACTGTGAATATTTTCTAAGCTCTATACTAAACATTAAATCTGTTACGAAAAAAGAACTAAACAAAATGAACACAAAACGATCAGCTTTAAAAAAGGACCCGTAACTGGAAAAACCGAAAGAAAAAAAGAATGTTAACAACAAATAATTTTTACATGCAACCCAGTTCTGCGGAATCAGAATCAACGTTAAGTTTAAGCAAGCGAATGAGCCAATTGGAGTAAAGTGCCATGCAGATTTAAATTTTTCTCACTTGTGACGAATGCAGCTATCGATTTTTTTGCATGCTAGCAGGCTAGTTAACATTCGTGTCAGTCAGCTGTTGGCTCTCACGCTGGCCACTAGAATCTTCCTGCCTATTCGTTGGCAGCCAGCTATAGGCTCTCACTCTGGCCAGTAGAAAATGGCCGCAAACTACATGAAAACTGCCGTAGAAGCATGAAAAAATCGATTATTTCCACTATCGATGGGAGTTGGGAAATGCAAAGTCGGTCTTGGCCAGATCGCTAACTTGGAGCATGAGCATGTAAATTTTGGTTAAAATCCGTGAACAATTGCGGCCGTGCATTCGTTACACACACACACACACACACACACACACACACACACACACACACACACACACACATCCTGCCTTTTATAGATAGAGATAAATACGAGCATAAATACATACACACACAAACACGCACAGACACACACATATATTACATAAATAAATACACATATAAATACATACACATACAAACACCTCCACACGCATACACACACACACACACACACAGACACACACACACATATATATATATATATATATATGAAGAAATATACTCTCAAGGTGTGCTATATTTATGGGATAAAGTGCTCAATATCAGATAGAGCATGCGTAAATATAAAAGTGAACATTGAAGTCAATACTTAGAGGCGACAGGCTGTTTCATGCTAAACGTAATCGTCAGGCCTTCAAAGTTCACTTTTATATACATATATATACTCGACTCTCCCGTAGAATTTGACGTACGAGGGTCAAGCACATCAGTTCCAAGGAAACCGACAGCCCGATAACAGCACATGAGATTTGATTATATTGGTGAAGGTTTCGTGCAGGACCATCCACACTTTTTGAAGTGCCGAATACAGAGACTTTGTGCACATAGCTGGAGGGAGAAGAAGAGGATTCACACCTTTCCTAAGGGTATTAGCACGTAAGTGAATGTAATGGATTCGACTGGAATTCGAACTCGGCTCTCCGATTCCTCAATCCAAGCCGCTGTCCATTACTCTTATATATATATATATATATATATATATATATATATATATATATATATATATATATATATATATATATATATATATATATATATATATATATATATCATTGTATAATTAAGACAGGATTTGTTTACTTATTTTCAATAGGATCCTCTCATATTCACGGACAAGCTTCTTAGTATCCTTAATAAGAAAGAGAGAAAATTACCCTGTTGATACATATTCATTTATTTCTAGCACTTTCAACATTAGCACAATGTCATCATCAGACAGTTGTTTTTTCTAGGACAAAAATTGTTGTATTCATCATTTTTCTAAGACAAAATTATTGCGTTCTCCTGAAAGTTAAATTCTTTAACTGTGCAGTGAAGAACCCTAAATTTATGTACAGTATAATTTAAATTTCTCCGATTAAAGCGAAAAGGGAGATAACTATGTTATGAAATGTACACTTTAAAAAAAACTATTATTTAAAATCTAGATAGTTCAATCTATCTACTGTAAATATTTTAAAACATTTGTGCTGTATTCATAATTAATTTTATTAAGGGTTGGTTTTAATTTTTTTATATAGTTAACTTCAAGAATTTTTAGGTCGTTATTATTTTCATAAAAAAGTATAGATGTATTTTCAACAAGAATTTTCCTAAATTGCGAATGTAAGACTTGAGTATCAAACAGTCGAATATGACTTACGTTAGATCCTACCTAAGCGAAAAAGGAAAAAATTAAAAATCATTATCTTAGAAATATGTCACGACCAAGCGTTGGCATCTAACAGTAGCGGG
>OZ038497.1:14836603-14849103 GCA_964036315.1 Acanthosepion esculentum | reverse complement strand
CAAATTGTCTTGTAGCGGAATCATGTTGCTACATTTTTTTACAAACTAAATAAACGTTCCAAAATCATTTTAATTTCAAAAGACGTAATCATGTTATTATTTATTTGCATTTTAAAATACAAAATGTGCCACAAGGGCTAAAAATGGGGAGGGGGGAAAAGACTGATCTTCTCTAGTCCTACCTGAAAACTATCTAGTCTCATTCGTTGACACATTCGTACTTACAATTTTCCTTTCACCATAACAACACATTTACTTTCACAGCACAATCACCAAAATACCACATTTTCTCGATGAAAAGCCCTAACATGAATTTTTATTTACAAAATCATCGAGGGATGGGGAAAAAATCAAAAACCCAATGTTTATATACAATGTAAAATATGTATGTACAAGAAACTAAACAAAACAATATTAGTAGTAGGACCCTTCCAAAAATGGAATCTCTATTACCTGGGATGAACAAATCCAGAGAACAGAGACATCTGTCACCTAAAACGTGGGGAGGGGTGGAGACAAGAAACTAAAAAGGAGGACAAAAAAAAACAGGACTTATGTACTTGCATGCTCTAGCTACGTAGAAAGGAAAATATTTAGCTCTGAGGAGGCCAAAACTGAACGTGAAAATGTCCTATCTTACCTTAAAAGGCTGGGATGACTAATGTTTCGGTTCGAGGCCCAAAATCCTCTTGCTTAAGTTGCGTCCAACAACCACTCTAGGTCAGCACCTCTCACTCGCACCAAGCGCGAAATTTCCACCCACCTTTTGCCGAAATTCTACGAGGAGAGACGCGCCCTCTCCGCCCGGATCTTAACCTTAAGCTGATGCCTAAAGAATGAGACCAGTTGCAAAGAGGAAAATTTCTCACCTGCGTGGAACTCCTTCTGTCTAGTCGTCCACACCACCATTCGCATAATGCCGAGCAGACACAAGAGCACATAGTGCTGATCTCTGGACATTGACGGTACCACATTGGAACAAACGGAACTGGCTTCCAGGACAAAAAACTTTCCGTCCAAGACGCGAACCATGTAGCCTTCAATCAGCCTGCACAGAGGAAGCACAACGTCGCAGTGGAAGAAGGTATGTTCAATTGACTCCTCCCAGTCACCACAGCGAACACATTCGGCTGAAATCGCCAAACCCGCTGCGCAGAGCTTTTTGCCGACCCAGAGAGCCCCTCGCAACACCAGCCAGGTTAGTGATGCCTCGTCGTTGTTGAGACATTTCAACCCAGGCGCCCAAGGCGAGACGGAGCGAAACTCCTTATTCGTAAGGCCCAGCTTGCCCGGAAGCTTGTCTTTGGCAATCCCCCTCACTGCCACCCGATACAAAGCCTTCCGAGACATATCCCGTGTGTCTGACAGGCGATCTTTAACCTTTAACAGGCAACACAGCGCGTCTCTACATTCCTTATAAAAGAGGCATTCACCTTCAGTTGAGCGGTGCGCCTCTGCCTCGTCGAAATGCACACTTTGAAGGGACGGAAAAGATTGACGGGCGTCTTCCTTCCAGAATTCGCATTCACCGTCGTTTTGCGTACACATCCGTTCTAGGAAATTCAAGCGGAGCATATGCTCATGTGTCTCGACGCTTGGCATTCCTAGACCGCCTTCTGCAGGATGGAGGCAGCAGACCTCGCGACTTACCATGTGAGCCTTTCCTCTCCAGAGGAAATCGAAAAGCTCTTTAACGAAATTGACTAGTACGGTAGACGGGAGTGGAAGAACCGAAAGCCGGTAAAGGAGAATCGGGTAGATGTGCGAAATGCACACTTCCGCCCTCCCCTTCAAGGAAAGATTCCTTCGAGTCCACAGGCGAACTGCTTCGTCGACCTTCCTTCGAACTTCCGACCAATTTGTGTCCAGCAGAAGGCCGGGACCGAACCAGATACCGAGTATCTTCTCCGGCACGTCCGTCCAGCTGAAGGGCCCGGGGAGAGTAACTCCCTCCCACTCAGCCAACCGCAAGCCAACTGACTTTTCGCGGTTGATTTTGGCCCCTGCCACCGTCTCATACCTGCAAATCTCTTTGCCGACTTCGTAAATCTCGGCGGTGTTCGTTACGAAAACAGACACGTCGTCAGCATAGGCGGAATACTTGGCCGCTTTGGTGGCACCAGGTAAAGAAATTCCGCGAAGGACCGGATTCGCCTTTAGCTTTCGAAGGAAGGGCTCCAACGCAAGGACATAGAGCATAGGCGAGAGCGGACAACCCTGACGAATGGATCGAGACAAGGTGAAAGGCTCCGACCTCACCCCGTTCACTTCCACCAGTGCCCCCGGGGACTTGTACAGGAGACGGATCCAGGAACGAAATTGTGGCCCGAAACCGGCAGACGCGAGAAAAGCCTCGAAAAAACGATGGTCCACCCTATCGAATGCCTTGGACTGATCCAAATTGATCAGCGCGGCTTCACCTTTTTCCATGATCTGGCGAACTATATGAAGGTTGTCCTGAAAAGTCCTGCCCCTCACAGCGCATGTCTGTTCGGGACCGATCAGACTATCGAGGACAAGCTGCAAACGGTTGGCCAAGACCTTCGCCAAAATCTTCAACTCTACATTGAGCATAGTCAAAGGGCAGAAATTATCTAACCCATCCCCTCCGCTTTTGTTCTTGCGTAGCAACTTGATGACACCCCTGGTGAAGCGTTGGGGTATGTTCCCATTCCTCAACCAGTGGTTGAACATCAGAATCCGGGCCGCAAATCCTTTGCCTTCTCCTCACTTTCTGCTGTGTCGCGGCACACATTCTTCCCCGAATTATAGGCCAGCTTTGCTTTCCTCTTTTTCCCGCCGGCTTCTTCTGATAGACTGCTCGGCCTCTTCCCGGGCGTAACGCTTTCTTTTTTTACAGGCGTTTTGCTCTCAATCAAGGGATTTTCAGCCCGCTTTTCCGGAGAGAAAGAGAGAGCTCTCGTGCAATCATTGGGGTGTTTTTTCACCTTGGACGGGGAAGATGGGGCAGAGGATGAAGGGCGCAAAGAGTCTGTTAATGAGGATATCGATAATGATTTTCGCGCTGATGAAGCCGGAGTCGAAGATGATGATGTTGCTGCAGCTGTTGACTTCTTCAACTGAGCCTTTAGCTTCTTTATCTGCTGTATTTTATCAAAGGACGGCTCGTTTACAGACCATGGTTCAGTGACCGAAGTATCACCCGTACGGCTGCGAGGGGTGGGAGTGTCCATGTCTGTGGACGCACAAGCCCTAGGTGAAGTAGTGGATGATGTTTGCCCCTTCCCTCTATTCTTGCCGACTACCTGCCAATCCCCTGTCTTTTCCTTAGATAGAGGGACACTAGTTTCAATTGTTGGCTTAGCGGCGGATTGCTGAGAGGGGGTTTTGTCCGAGGCAGGCTTAACTACAGAGGTCGCTTCGTTAGGACAGGAATGCGCCAGATGACCAGGCTTGCCACACTTCCAGCAGGTCGGTTTTCTACCAGTCACAATGGACCTTCCATCAATATCTAAACAGTAGGGAATGGACCCAAAGGCCTGCTCCGTGAGCACGATGTTGAAACTCCATTCCCCTAACTTGCGGTCTGAGGACACACTTATTATTTGGCCAAACTGCTGGAAATATGCAGCCAGCGCCTCTCCCTTGACGTGAGCTGGGACTTCGAAAACTGCCACCCTGGTCTTTCTCATCCCCTTGTATTCGGTGCGGAGGATCTGGTCTTTTGTGATCAACTCCTTGTTCACCATCGAAATACAGTCGTCGGACGTGGGCAGCAGTATGTCCCACATAAAGGGTTTAAGACCTCGGATGATCTCTTGAGGCATAAATCCAAAGGAAGTCAGAGACTTCAAAACGTTATCCTTTGTGGATCGGCATACCTTACGTAGGGGCTTATCCACCACAAACACGGACACTGTTCTTTCTTTGTATTTGTCAACTTCCTGGGGTTCAACCAACAAGCCGCCATCTTTAATAAGATGGGCGTAACTCTCGGCCCTTTCCAGGAATTCTTGTAAGTTCAAAATACATGTGGGTGGGGTCTTCCAGCCACAGGGTAAATCTTCGGTCACTGCTTCTTTTGTAGCTATCTGGTCTGGTGCGGATGCCTTCTCATCGGAAAGCAAGGGGTCTGTTATGGTTGCCTCATTATTAAGCAGCCTTTGGTCGGTAATAGAAGCCTCTGAGGGAGGCAATTGGCCATTTTTCTCCTCTTCAGGAGAGTGTTGGTAAGATCCATTGTTGGTAAAATCCTGGGTGGGCAAGTGCCTCTTTTTCCGAGTGTTGTTAAACTTACCAGCCTGTTGTTTATCCAGCCTGTCCGGCGGATCATTTTTTACTGATCTTGTGTCAGACATGTCCAAAGGTGGTAATTATCCAATGAATAATATAAGATAAAAACCAAGTAGATAATCCAAATTAGGTAAAGGACCAAGATATCCGAGCTGATAAGCTTAATATTCTTATTTCTGTTTTGGACAAGAAACGCCTAATGTAGAGTAATAGAGGGAAGGGGCAAATATCATCCACTACTTCACCTAGGGCTTGTGCGTCCACAGACATGGACACTCCCACCCCTCGCAGCCGTACGGGTGATACTTCGGTCACTGAACCATGGTCTGTAAACGAGCCGTCCTTTGATAAAATACAGCAGATAAAGAAGCTAAAGGCTCAGTTGAAGGAGTCAACAGCTGCAGCAACATCATCATCTTCGACTCCGGCTTCATCAGCGCGAAAATCATTATCGATATCCTCATTAACAGACTCTTTGCGCCCCTCATCCTCTGCCCCATCTTCCTGGTCCAAGGTGAAAAAACCCCAATGATTGCACGAGGGCTCTCTCTTTCTTTCCGGATTGAGAACAAAACGCCTGTAAAAAAAGAAAGCGTTACGCCCGGGAAGTGGCTGAGGAGTCCATCAGAAGAAGCCGGCGGGAAAAAGAGGAAAGCAAAGCTGGCCTATAATTCGGAGAACAATGTGTGCCGCGTCACAGCAGAAAGTGAGGAGAAGGCAAAGGACTTTGCCAAGAGGACTAGCAAATTGAAAGTCCTCTTGGCCATGAAGAAATGCGGCGACAGGGATTTGGACGATCCCACAAACTTTCCGAAGGCGAAAATGGTCCTAACTGTCGTTCGCATCGGTACCGGATCGCGGCACGTCTGGGGTATGATCGAGGAGGCGAGAAAGAGCTTCCCGGCCTCATCTCAAGTCGTCATCACTAAGAACGATGAACTTATCAAACTGAAACAGAACTGTTGTGGGAGGGTCCCTGTTTTGATTCACCCCTCCCTATACAGGGCATTAAAATTAACTTTTCCTTGGGATGTCGGCGGCTTGTCCCAAGTCGGTACCATCAAGACTGCGATGGGCACTGGGTAGATGGATGAAGCTGTTGGCATTCTCACACCGACTATGTTTCAGGGTGACGCCCAACCTTAAGGTAAGTGTCTCGCAATGGCTTTATGGTTAGCAAGATTGAATGGGCGAGGGCTGAGGTCGGAGTCTTGCATTGCGAGGCTCGTGCGCGATCTTCAGCATCTCGGTGTGAATGTTTGTTGTTTACAGGAGATTCATCTTACTGCCAGCGACTATGAGGATATTCTGTCGAGGGGGTTTCACCTCTACTCGGCTTATTTTGATAGTCGTTGAGAGGGGTTTCCTGGCTGATCAGCAGGTCCCTGACGGCGTCGTGTTCCCTTGTGTTCGCGGATCCGGAGGGCAGGCTTTGTGGCCTGGACGTTACCATAAAGGGAAAGTCTCTTCGTCTCATCGGGGTTTATGCGCCCAACGACCAGGCGGAGCGGGTGTCCTTTTTTCGGCGGGTCGAGCCGTTTTTAGATACGACTCGGCAGGTAATTTTAGCGGGTGATTGGAACGCCGTCCTTGATCCCGAATTAGATCGTAGTGGGTTAAGATCGGGCTCTTACAACCCGGACGTGAAACCGTTTGGTGATTTTGTCGACGGATTTGATCTGGTCGATAAGTTTCGGAACGAACACTCCGAGCAGTTAGCGTGGACTTGGACAAATAGGGGCGGCCCGGATTCGGTAGTTCGCACGAGCTACACCGACCGGGTTTTAGTTAGGAGAGTCGATGTAGGGCTCTTAGAGTGTCCAAGTTTTAATTCGATAGTTTACTCGGATCATCGGCTCGTCTGGGTGCAGGTAAAGTTAGATAAGCCTAAACCCAGAATGACTGGTTACTGGAAATTCAACACGTCGTTTCTCGACGTGAAGTACGCAAAACGACGGTGAATGCGAATTCTGGAAGGAAGACGCCCGTCAATCTTTTCCGTCCCTTCAAAGTGTGCATTTCGACGAGGCGGAGGCGCACCACTCACCTGAAGGTGAATGCCTCTTTTATAAGGAATGTAAAGACGCGCTGTGTTGGCTGTTAAAGGTTAAAGATCGCCTCTCCGACACACGGGATATGTCTCGGAAGGCTTTGTATCGGGTGGCAGTGAGGGGGATTGCCAAGGACAAGCTTCCGGGCAAGCTGGGTCTTACGAACAAGGTGTTTCGCTCCGTCTCGCCTTGGGCGCCCGGGTTGAAATGTCTCAACAACGACGAGGCATCACTAACCTGGATGGTGTTGCGAGGGTTTCTCTGGGTCGGCAAAAAGCTCTGCGCAGCGGGTTTGGCGATTTCAGCCGAATGTGTTCGCTGTGGTGACTTGGAGGAGTCAATTGAACATGCCTTCTTCCACTGCGACGTTGTGCAACCTCTGTGCAGGCTGATTGAAGGGTACATGGTTCGCGTCTTGGACGGAAAGTTTTTTGTCCTGGAAGCCAGTTCCGTTTGTTCCAATGTGGTACAGTCAATGTTCAGGGATCAGCACTATGTGCTCTTATGTTTGCTCGGCATTATGCGAATAGTGGTGTGGACGACTAGACAGAAGGAGTTCCACGCAGGTGAGAAATTTTCCTCTTTGCAATTGGTCTCATTCTTTAGGCATCAGCTTAAGGTTAAGATCCGGGCGGAGAGGGCGCGTCTCTCCTCGTGGAATTTCGGCAAAAGGTGGGTGAAAATTTCGCGCTTGGTGCGAGTGAGAGGTGCTGACCTAGAGTGGTTGTTGGACGCAACTTAAGCAAGAGGATTTTGGGCCTCGGACCGAAACATTAGTCATCCCAGCCTTTTAAGTTAAGATAGGACATTTTCATGTTCAGTTTTGGCCTCCTCAGGGCTAAATATTTTCCTTTCAACGTAGCTAGAGCATACAAGTACATAAGTCCTGTTTTTTTTTTTTTGTCCTCCTTTTTAGTTTCTTGTCTCCACCCCTCCCCACGTTTTAGGTGACAGATGTCTCTGTTCTCTGGATTTGTTCATCCCAGTTAATAGAGATTTCTGCCACATTTTTGGAAGGGTCCTACTACTAATATTGTTTTGTTTAGTTTCTTGTACATACATATTTTACATTGTATATAAACTTTGGGTTTTTGATTTTTTCCCCATCCCTCGATGATTTTGTAAATAAAAATTCATGTTAGGGCTTTTCATCGAGAAAATGTGGTATTTGGTGATTGTGTTGTGAAAGTAAATGTGTTGTTATGGTGAAAGGAAAATTGTAAGTACGAATGGGTCAACGAATGAGACTAGATAGTTTTCAGGTAGGACTAGAGAAGACCAGTCTTTTCCCCCCTCCCCATTTTAGCCCTTGTGGCACATTTTGTATTTTAAAATGCAAATAAATAATAACATGATTACGCTACAAGATAATTGGCAAATGTTTGTTTAAAAAAAATTTTGACTAAAAATATTGACCCTGAAGATGAACAATGATGTTCGAAAGCGCTAGGTCATCGTACGGACAATACTTATTTCGAAATCATTTTCAAATAAAAAGTCTCATTAGAGAATATGAGAAAATTCAAAAGAAATATGCAAGACTATGTTGTATGTTTAAAAGAAAAGTTGCTGCCAAATTACACACACACACACACACACACACACACACACATATATATATATATATATATATATATATATATATATATATATATATATATATATTGTGTATTTACGCAGGAAATGTTCGTTAAGGTAAATCTTTTTTAAACAAAACAAGTGACAATTTTTGTCAATTTTAATGATTGCCTTTACCAATCAACGAATAAACTTCCGACAGGTAAAAACTGTCCTAACCTGACAGAATTTCACCCTTGTCTAGAAAGGATTATTCGTCATTTTGAATAATTGAATTTGAAAAATTCCTCCTGCTCCTTTTATCTGCTGAGTCCCCTATCTACTTAGAAAAATCCAGAAGATCACTTGGAGATCCCATGCTTAACACAATTTACGGAGAACTGAGACCTTTATCAGTTTGCCGGTCACTGACAGCGAGCGAACAGGGAAATCGTCTCATCTTTACTCCTTTGGCATCCTTCTCGAATTGTCTTCTCAGGAAAAAATGACTTTCCCAGACGCTATATTCTGGAAAGGATTCTTCTTAATTTTGAATAATTGTTGTCTAAGAGCTTTTGTCCACTTCTTTAGCCTTAATTCTATTAAACTAAAACTATTCTTAATAGTTGTTAAATTCGCGATTGTTTTATTTTTAAGAGCTGCTTATTTATGCTAATATATATATATATATATTATATACTCGACTCTCTCGTCGAATTCGACGTATGAGTGTCAAGCAGATCAGTTCCTCGGAAACTGGCAGCCCGACACCAGCACATGAGTTTTCATTATAGTGGTGAAGGTTTTGTGCAGAACCATCCACACTTCTGAACGGCCGAATACAGAGACATGGGGCACTACGTGCCACAGGGTCCCCAGACGACCCTCCAGTGGTTTAGAATCAAGAATTGTCCTTCTCCTAGACCAGTTGCCATCCAAGGATCTAGAACCCACTCTCTCCTGCTATTTACCCGTAGCTGGAGTGAGAAGAAGAGGATTCACAATTGTCCCAAGAGAATTAGCACGTAAGTGAATGCAATGGATTCGACTGGAATTCGAACTCGGCTATTTCCGATTCCTCAACCCAAGCCGCTATTCATTACTCCACCGAGAGAGTCGAGTATACATAGATAGTTAGGTAGGTAGATAAAAATCCGTTGGTAAGTTATCCAAATGAATCCTGTTAATATATGATATATCCTGAGGTGGCGCTAATATAGGGATAATCAAGAAAAGGTATTCCATAAAGGAAATAAAGGAATAGGTTTGAATAAAGAAGAGAAGTTTATTTTACGTATTTACAGAGAGACAGAGTGTAGTTGTTGTCCAGTCCAGGGAGACTCTCTCGATCTATATGGTGACCGGTGACACGGTCCCTTATATCAAAATGTTCCGGTTGTGATTACATATCTCACCATAACACCTCTCCCTAGCCAATTTCTCCCGGGAGAATTTTGCTTAGTACCGTTTGTTTTTAGGTCTGGGGCTCAGCCGGTTAACTTTTCTTTTCATCCTTGTACTTTTTCTCCTCAACACCGTTTGATGGGGTGGAGTTGGTGGTGAAACTGGTACTCTCGGACTTGGAGTAGGTTGTGCTATGGGTAGAGGAATATTAAAAGAGTCATACAATACCTCCAAGCGCAGTTCATAATCTTCTGCCTGTTTGTAGTCATCTGTGTGTCGAGGTCTTAGCTGATTTATATGCATGCGACAGTCAAATTTACTCCTCCTTACAGAATATAGTATGTGTCCAATTCTTCTCATAATAATCCCCTCTTCCCAAAAGCTTTTCCCAGTCCTATAATTCAAGAAGAATATTTTGTCACCAGGTTTGTAGAACCTTGTCGAAAGATTTTCTCTCGTTGCTGTTGTCTTGGTTGCACTTGGTAAAATCCTGTCAAATACGGATCTGATTTTCCGTGCGAACATTAATTCAGCTGGTGACAAACCGGCATTAGTGTTTGGGTTAGGAGTGATCCTGTACACAGATAAAAAGTTTTCAAGACTCTTCTCATCAGTGTCCATGCCTTGGTTTTTCTTCAAGGCTCTTTTGAACGTGTCAACAAATCTCTCTGCGAGGCCGTTTGACCTTGGATGGTATATTGCAGTTGTTAAATGTTCAATGGATAGGGCCTTGCAGAATTCTTCAAACTCTTTGCTGGTGAATTGGGTGCCGTTGTCGCTGACAATAGTTTTAGGCACTCCAAAACGACTGAAGAGAAGTCTTAGTGCATCTATAGTACTCGTCGATATCGGATGTTTACATTTAAACACTTCCGGCCATTTTGTGAAACTGTCGACGACCACTAAGAAATAATGTCCATTCAAAGGACCTGCATAGTCAATGTGTAACCGAGTCCACGGTGTATCAGTCTTCGGCCACGATTGTATTTGTACAGGTGGTGCCTTAGCTGCTAGCTGACACCCTTGACACTCTCTTACAATTTCTTCGATGTCCCGGTCTATCCTAGGCCAATACGTATATCCGCGCATCAAGGCCTTCATTCTGGACATGCCTGGATGACCGCAATGGAATTCTTTTAGAATCCTCCTCTGCAGTGTAGTCGGTATGACGACTCTGTTCGCATACATTAAAGTCTGCGAGCAAATAGAAAATGGCGAAATTATTGAGTCTTTCTTTGACTTTCCATTTAACTGCACCCGTTTTTTTCATTTTTACAATGAATTCATCTGTTTCTGCTGCCTTGTTGATGTCATCTAGAGTCACCGGTAAGTCTCGAATCATGTTGCAATCAGTCCGGAGAGTTCTTTTTCCTCTCTCAATGCAGCTATCACTGTGTCCTCTGAAGGTTCTGCACATTTTCGAATCAGTCTGGATAGTCCATCCGCATGTCCGATATTTTTGGATGAAATGTACTGCATTTTAAAATTATAATTCAACAGAATTATGCTCCGTCGTTGAAGTCTGTTTGTAGTGTGAGTGGGTATGCCTTTTTTAGAGCCAAAAATAGTCAGTCTGCAACGTAAAAATCCTTCCATGAATAAATCTATGGAATTTTTTAATTGCATAAACGATTGCCAAACTTTCTTTTTCAATCTGGGAATAGTTTCTTTCTGCAGGCAAAAGTGATCTGGATGCATGAGCTATTGGCTTCGTTGATCTATCTTCAAGTCTATGGAGAAGTACTGCTCCTATACCGTAGTCACTTGCATCTGACGCCACAATTGATTCCTTCTGTGGATCAGTGTGCCAATGCTAAATCTGATAGCAGGCATTTCTTAATCTCTTCAAATGCACTTTGGCATTCTTTTGACCAAATCCACTTTTGTCCTTTTTTTAACAATTCGTTCAATGGTGCTCTCAACTTGTGCATTTTTGGGATATAAATAGCATAATATTGTGCTAAATCCCAAAAAGATTGTAACTGGGCAACATTGTTAGGCGCTGGCATCTTCTCAATGGCTTCTATTCTCTGAGTATCCGGTCTTCTGCCTTGATTGTCAATAATTTGACCAAGATATTTAATCTGTTTTAAGAAAAATTCACATTTTTCGGCACTCAATTTGAAGCCAAATTCCTCAATTTTTTGGAAAACTGCTCTGATGTGCTCCTTATGTTCCTGCACATTTTTACTCTTTACAAGAATGTCATCCAAATATGCGATTGCAAAACCTAAATCGGCAAGCATCGTGTCCATTATTTGTTGAAATAACGCTGGAGCTACTTTCAAACCAAAAGGGAGCCTTTTGAGTCTGAAGAGTCCTAAATGGGTATTAATACACAAATACTTTGAACATTCTTCACTGACTTTTACCTGAAGGTAAGCCTCAGATAAATCAATTTTGGAGAAAATTCTACCTCCATTCAGCTTTGTAAAAATGTCTTCAGGGGATGGAAGTGGATAACTGTGATCCATCAGACAGTCATTAAGGCCTGTAGAAAAATCGGCACATACTCGAATCTTCTTATTTTTCTTTTTAACATAGACAGTGGGGCTTGCCCACTCAGAATAGTCGACTTGTTCAACTACGCCATTTTCCTGCAGTCTTTGCAGTTCCATTTCAATATCTTCTTTTGAAGAAAAAGGCACGTTTCGTTTTGGCTTAAAAACAGGTTTCACATTTTGTTTTAGCTCAAAATTTACTTCGGTCTTAATGCACAAACCTAGCCCCTCAGAAAAAACCCTGGCGAATTCACTTTTTAAGACAGTAAGAAAATCCCCATTTTGTTTGGAATTTTTCTTTTCCGATACACACACTGTTACAAAATGAATTTATGGGTAGCTCCCATAAATCGAACAAAACGATCCAATCAATTCCGAAGAGGCAACAATTTATACCTGAAACAACTGACACTTTTGAAGAAAAAGTTTTCGATCCAAGAGATACACTGCAATTAAACTCTCCCTTGAATCTTAATTTCTTGCCGGATACTCCTTTGGCAATTTTAAACGCTTTTTCCAGTTTTGGACACCCAATCCTCTTCCAGGTCACTTCGTCGATAATCGAAATATCGCTACCTGTATCCAAAAGTAGTTTCACTATGTGACCATTCATTTTGGTATTGACCAATTTTCGTTCATCTCCTTGTCTCACTTCTTCTTCTGACAACACGACATTTACTTTAGACTTAAATTCTTGTCTTTGTTTATTTTGTTTAGTTCGGCACTGGGAGGT
>OZ038497.1:14689103-14831603 GCA_964036315.1 Acanthosepion esculentum | reverse complement strand
AAAAGAAGAGGAAGAAGGAGAATCAGTGAGAGATCACGTGATGAAACATAAACAAGACAATGTTTTCCATTTTAGGGGACGTGTGTAGGAAAACATGATTGGTTTTGCTATTTCGTTTATTTTGAATTTCTAAGGGTGTAGTAAGTAACAACATTTTCAATAACATCATCTTTATATAATCGATAAGAAGTCGTCTTATACTACAGGTATATGATAAATTCATGAAAATTTGCTATATCTTTTGATCTCGTCTTATCTAAAGGTCGCCGTATACGCGGAAATATACGGTATATTGTTATACATATAAACGCTTTCCAAATAGAATGTGAAAAAAATAATAACTACATACTTCTTCATATTATACCAATTTGTCCCGCTTATTTTTTACTAATATTTATGTACATTTTCAAAAGCAGATTGTACAAATATACCAAAGTGAACACCCGAAAACATTGTAATCACAACTTCCAAATGTTGCTGATAGCTGAAGGTGTAAGGATGACAGATATGAACTCGAATAAGCTTTCATTTCTCACCTCCTCTTTTCCCCCAACTCTTTCCCTTTGTTTTATTTCTCTCTGTCTCTCCCTCCTGAATGCGCACATTTAATAGCCGTATTGGCGTTCGCCTATATCCGCGGTTTCCAACCTCTTAAGGAAAGATAAGTTGATGGCCTTTTGGGCTTCCTCCACGTGAATAGTTCACTTTTTGAATAATAAGGATTATGTATCATAGTTTAGGGCGAGTCAAGATTTTAGAGATGCTTCGGTGGAGCATGGCCAAAAATGGTTGGGAACCTATAGGTAAAGCTTATTCGAGTTCATATCTGTGTCTGTATAGTCCCAGGTTCATACTTGGGTCAACATATCGATCGGGTTTATAATTAAATTTTTACGCTTCCATCCAATGTTTCCCTCAAATGTTGTCACCTCGTTTCAAAGGTGACAGTCGACGTATTATCTTCCTCGCAGACAGGGCAGCATTCATGCGACAACAACTTTGACGAAATCAGCATTTGAAATGGCATCGTCGCTACTACTTCTCGTTCCGACAAGCGTTAAGATATTCGCACGTCTTAAATATAACATTTTAAATAAAAAATGGTGGAAATCATTTCGTTTCATTGAGCTGAATTTCTTCTTTGTAAAACTCTGTTGTTTCGCTGCGACATTTTTGTCTCAGACACTGTCTGTACTCATGTATTAGTCGAGTTTGTTTAGACCAAACTAATGTCCTTTTTTATTTTCCTCCACGTGAATAGAAGTTCACTTTCTGAATAATAAGAATTATATGTCACAGGGTGGCGGCATCAAGACTTTAGAGATGCTTAGGTGGGCCATGGTCAAAAGATGTTGGGAACGACTGGTCTAGAGAAAAACGATTCTGTGAGAGGAACAAAGGGACCGTGAGAAAAACTTAAAATTTGAAGGAGAAAAAAAAGTGAGAATTTAATTCGTTCCTGAAGGCTGTTCGTAACCCGAAATGTTCGTAAGCCGGAACTATTTTTCCAATAGGAATCAATGTAGAGAAAAAAAAACGTCACAGTACAATAAAATTGGAAAAGAAAAGCACGTCACAACACAGGAATGTATACAAGACAGCGATCAAATCAGAAATTATTTCGTTCGGGTTAACTCGGTTCGGCTCGGATCGGATCGGCTCGGTTCGGCTCGGTTCGGCTCGGTTCGGCGATGTTGTTCGAGAACCGAAATTTTGTTCGATAACCGAGGCATTTTCATCGCGAATTTTCTGTTCGAAAACCGATTTGTTCGACATGTGAGACGTTCGAGAACCAAAGTTGTACTGTATGAGATTTTACAAGTATCAAGTTGGTGGAAGAAAGCAGAATAAAAAGGTAAGTTCCTCAGTTCGAAACTCGAACTTTATCACCATCGACAGTAGCGGTTACGATCAGGTGAGCAATATGCCTCACCCCAAATAATAGAAATTGTTGTTGTTGTTCATATAGTTGTTATGTGGGCGCGAAAAAAAGGATGTGCAGGCGAGGTGGGCGATGTTAAAACTACAACATTAGAAGAAAGATCATTGCAACGCTTCGGGCTTGTAAGGACATGTTGAATTGCACCAGACGCCGACCTTTCGATTTTGTCTACCGTACAATGCATTGGATGCGTTCTTTGCTTTCCGTTCCTCGTATCTCCGCTTCTCGCCATCTTTATGCTGGTTTTTCCCACAGACCGGAAGGCGCGGGAAATTACTTTCTATCACCAGAAAACTCTTCCTTTTTGTTGTTGTTGTTGTTGTTGTTTAATTCGCCATCCAGCTCTCTCCCACACTCTCTCGTTTCAATTTCTTTTTTTCCTCTTTCTTTCTCTTTCTCTCTGTCACACACATACACGCATACACACACAAACACGCACACACATACACACAGAGTCTCACTCTCTCTCTCTCTCTCTCTCTCTCTCTCTCTCTCTCTCTTCTCTAGCGATTTAACTATCTTTTGGGGTTTTTAGCGTAAGAAGACATTCATACATTCCCACACACAGGCGCAACACCCATCTATCTATCTATCTATCTATCTATCTCAGTCTGTTCATATCTATTTATCTATCTATCTATCTCAGTCTGTTCATATCTATCTATCTATCTATCTATCTATCTATCTATCTATCTATCTATCTATCTATCTATCTCAGTCTGTTTATATCTATCTATCTATCCATCTATCTATCTATCTATCTCAGTCTGTTCATTATCTATCTATCTATCTCAGTCTGTTCATATCTATCTATCTATCTATCTATCTATCTATCTATCTCAGTCTGTTCATATCTATCTATCTATCTATCTATCTATCTATCTATCTATCTATCTATCTATCTATCTCAGTCTGTTCATTATCTATCTATCTATCTATCTATCTATCTCAATCTGTCCATATCTATCCATCAATCTCCGTCCATATCTCTCTGTGTCTCCCTGTCTCTCTCTGTCTCTGTCTCTGTCTATCTATCTATCTATCTATCTATCTATCTTCAAATACCCCCCTCTCTCTCTCTCTCTCTCTCTCTCTCTCTCTCTCTCGATCTATCTATCTATCTTTCTATCTATCTCAGTCTGTTCATATCGCTCTCTATCTATCTGTTCACATTTCTTTCTCTCTTTTGCTGTTTATCGCAGTCTATCTTTCAGTCTATCTATCTATTTATATGACCCGTTTAAAATTTCCCATAATTTTAGAGGAAAGATGCTCAATATCTGCGATAGAACATTTGTAGTTATAGACTGTGTGTCCTTTATCCTAATATCATCCAGACATATATATATATATATATGCGTGTGTGTGTATGTATGTGTGTGTGTGTGTGTGTGTGTGTGTGTGTGTGTGTGCGCGCGCGCGCAGCAAGAATTCATCCAAATATATTATAATTAAATTCTGCCCACCGATTTATTTCTTATATCTTCCCAATTTCTGAATGAGATGTCGGATTGAAGTTCTGAATAAAACCTCCTTTATTTTTGTTGTATTCAGGTTCTTTGGATTATCACAGTCATTTTCAAGAACTGGGTATTGCCAAGATGGAAAGCTAGATGTTGTTTTACTACATCCTGGAGATGTTAGATTGCTGGAATTCGAATTGGAATTGGAATTAAATGACCTCATATGTAACGGTTAAACGGAAAATAATGTATCGAATTTCTATACAGTATATATATATATATATATATATATATATATATATATATATATATATATATAGATATATATGTATAGATAGATAGATAGATAAATATAGAGAGGGAGAGTCATGTTTCGTTGAATAATTTAGACATGTTCCGTCTACTTATTTTCAAATGAGTCCTTTCATATTCAGGGATAAGCTTTTTACTGTCGTAATTGAAGGACGAGAGAAAATTGCCATGTTGATACATATTTCTTTTATTCCAAGTACTTTCGACATAGCACAATGTCATCATCAAGGTATGTTTATTGCAAGACAAATATTTTAGTGGTCATTATTGTTGTGTTCATCTGAAAGTTAAATTTCTTCTCATTTGTCAGTGTGTGATCGCTGACATAAGGAGAGGTAACTAAGTATGGTTGTAAAGAGTTTTTTTACGAAATAAGTAGTAAAAAAAGAAAAAAATATTAGCTTTATATATATAGTATTACACAACCAAATTCAAAATTACCGCATATGGGGAGGTAGATCTATTTCAACAGACGGAAACTTCGTCAGTCTTATTCAACCCTGGTGTATAAACTGAGTTCGTGTCAGAATTAGAAATTTAACCGTGACAGCCGTCGAAAAATTGATACAGAAAAATTACAATAGTTACATTTCAATATATCAAGCAATACACAGACAAAACAATAATGATAGTCTGTTTTAGTTGCATGAAAAATCTCAAAGCAACGACAAACTCGTGTATACGAGACACGGAAGCGATTTTCCTCTTTGTCGTTGCTTTGAAATTTTTCATGCAACAAAAAAAGAACATCATTATTGTTTCGTCCGTGTATTGCTTGATATATTGAAATGTAATTGTCATCTTTGATAATGGCTTATGTAAGCCGAAAGCTTAGATTGGATTTAAGCATGTATCAATATGATGATTTCCTTTCGTCTTTCAATGATAATGTTATTAAGCTTATCAGACAATTTGAAAGGAACTTAAAATAAATAGACAAAAACTTGTCTATATTATTTAATGAAACATGCATCAATGAAAAATTGCTGTCTAAATATACATATATATATATATATATATATATATATATATATATTTGTCATCCACAGACAGACTGTTTCGCTGTTTCACAGGTCATCAGTGTGGGTAAACGTCCGGTTACCTCTAGCTAGGATCGAAACCCGACTGAATTTGCGTCAGTCGGAACTTCTCCCACTAAGCCGTCGGCGCACGGCAGGGATGAGAGTGAATTTTAGCGTGTTTATTTTTAGATTTAGATAAACACACAGTGACTGACAGTGACTCAATTCTACCGAAGAGTCGTGCAATATTAGCTTAAATAGTCACTGTTTACAAATTCACACCTCAAACCAGAAATATATATTCATAAAACAGGGAACTTTTTTATTAATCAAAATTCGGATACAAAAAGACTCGCTGAAGACCGCCAGTTTATGTTTCAGCTGCCTCTGCCCTCACAGAGTCGGGCGATACGTGCTGATAACAGCCGCCTCCAAGATGTTTCGTCCGAGCCTTGAGAAGAACTCCGCTGAATAATTGAACTCACAAGTGACAAAACTCAATAAATGCTCCCCGGTGGCAGATTAACGCGCCTGTGAGTGACCGAATGATATTGGCGCATAAAGCCAGGCACGTGCTGCTCAGTAAGCACCCCCGGTCGGATAGTCTTACCCACATAGCCAGACTGACATCGACGCATAAAACAATAACAGAACTTTGTCGATTGGTGGGCAAGACATTCTTAGGGATAGACGGGAAAGCACTCCTATTAGCAAAGGTGTTCTGTACTACAATAGAATTGAAGAAGTGCATGACAGTTGAGGAGATCTTATCGGTGCAAGATTCGCTATAAGACCCACTCCAAGGTAATCTCACGTAGACAGGACACTTAAGTGGACCAAATGTTTTCATTTCGTTAAACTTAAAAATTTTAAGCCTAATGTTTGTTTTGGCCATGATAGGTCCCAAAGGACTACCCATCACTACCCCATTAATCTGTTGATACATGTTAGTATGCTCACCAATCTTGCCTAGCAATCAATAAAGTTTTAAATGTCGGTGTCAGTCAGACTATCTGGGTAAGACTATCCGACGGCTGGAGGAATGGATTCAGCAACACGTTTCTGGCTTTGTACATACACATGTGCCAATAGCATCCGGTCAGTCACAAGCGCATGAGCCTGCCATCGGGAAGGAATTATTGAGTTTTGTAACTTGTGGGCTCAATTAACCAGCGGAGTTCCCTGTATTGCACAAGGCTCGGACGAAACACCATCTTAACATGTTGGAGACGGTTCTTATCAACACATCTCGTCCGATGCCCTGTAGGCAGAGGGAGTTGAAATATGAACTGGGACTCTTCAGTGAGTCTTGTTCTGAGAAACTTGAATTTATTCCCTCCTCCTCCTCCTCCTTGTGTCTTTTAATTCTATTGCAAGCAGGTTTGTTTCCTTTCAATAGTTTTCGTGAATTCCGAAGATTTTCCCTGTGACGAAGCGAAGGACGAAAGGTAAAGCTTAATTTTCTGTTTTTAATCGAGATGATACCTTTGTATCCGACTTTTTGATTAATAAAAAAAATGTTCCCTGTTTTAAGAATACTATTTTGATTGTGTGGCATTAAAAATCTTTTCCCACACACACAGAGACGCATACATATATATATATATATATATATATATATATATATATATATATATATATATATATATATTTGTTTTGATATTTAAACACTTAAGTCATCACCTAACGTTAAACATTAACTATCAAATTTAAGGAAAAATTTAAATAGATATAAATATAAATGTGTAAAGATTTGAAAATATATGTATAAGTATTGATATATGAATATACGTGTGTCATTCAATAAATAAGGTGAATTTTCGGTATAAGGACTTTTAATACAGATAGAAGCTTACTTTTAAAAAAATTTTCAATGTAGTTTCCCGGCACTCTCACACACTTTTCCCATCTGTGCACAAGCTTCCGTATTCCCTCAGCGTAAAAATCTTTGGACTGATGTTTCAGCCAGTCGCTCACAACACTTTTGACTTCATCGTCACTTTTAAACTTCGTGCCTCTCGTGAAGGCTTTCAAGGGACCAAACAGGTGAAAGTCTGAAGGGACAAGGTCTGGGCTGTAAGGGGTATGAGGGAGCAGTTCCCAGCCCAGCTCGTTGATGGTCTGCACCGTTTGGGCTGCTGTGTGAGGCCTTGCGTTGTCATGATGCAAGATGACTCCTTCTGACTGATGACTCTGCGTTTGTTCTTTATATCTTTCAAAGTCCTTGCAATGTCATCCACTGTCACCCTTCTTTCAGACTGAATGAGGTAATTGACTGATTCGATCACCTCAGGAGACCTCACTTCTGTAGGCCTCCCAGGCATGTCTTCATACTCAACACTGCTCTGTCCTTCTGTAAACAATTTAGCCCACTTGTAGACATTCTTTTGGCTGAAACATGTGGCACCATACACAGTTGACATTCTCCTATGAATTTCAACTGGTTTGCACCCTTCAGCAACAAAAAAATTGATAACTGACCGCTGTTCAATCCTGGAGCATGCTTCTTAGTCGGCCATCTTTGTTAATCGCCAAAACTCTCAAAGTTTGTTTTTTTAATCTGCAAAAGAAATTAAATCCATGTGAAAAAGAAGTAAAACAAAAAAATAACATTACCCCCCCCCCCAAAAGAGTAAGCTTCTATCTGTATTAGAAGTCCTTATACCGAAAAATTCACCTTATTTATTGAATGAACCTCGTACATAGGTACCTGTGTATATCGATACATGTGTATGTGCCTATGTGTGTAATTGCACATGTAAATGAACGTATGTATATGTGAGATTTACATGCGTGTATGTGTGGTATATATATATGTATATGATAAAGCAAAATCTTTAATATTACCTTCAAATATTACTCCATCTTAATTTAAAACCTAAACTTTAAGTAAAACAGATTACCCATCTAAAAAGTCAAAAATTACATTCATGAATTAGATTCAAACTGATAGAGATGTTACCTTAACAATCATTTACAATATTAAAAGATTACTATCAGTAAACTGTTATATTTTAAATAAATTTCTTTTAATGTACTTTCTATGAATGGGTTTTTAAATATACTATTTAACTCATATTAAATCCCTAAATTATTTGTAAAAGAGTTAAATATTTAAATTGCTAGCAAACATAAAATTAATTTCTTCGGTGATTTTAAAAAATTAAATTACTCTCAAACATTAAAATCTCTTTTTTTTACATAAATTACAAAAAATTACCACTCCTCCTCTCTTCGTAAATCCTAATTACAGTTTCTTTCTCTTTACTTCCCCCTTCTTTCCTTTTTCTTTTTATTTTTTCTCTCTTCTCCCCCTTCCCTTTCAATATATCACTTCCGATAAGTTAACCGATTAAATGGGTCAATGTCTGGTCCCTCCTCCCCTAATACTAAGTATGATAGATAGAAATATTAAAATAAACCCTCTCTAAACTAGATCATGTCTATCACACCACCCCTCACTACCCTCTCTGTTAAATTACATAAACTTAATACTACCCGTCAAAAGTGTAAATGTTCATTTCATTTTTCGTTTCACCTTTTGGAAGTGTAGTTGGATGATCCAGCGTCCTTTAAAAGGGCTATGGTGAAATAAATTATGACATGGAGACTTAAAGTAGTCTGTTTTTCTTTAATATATATATATATATATATATGTTAAAATAATAAGAAAGAACAGTAAGATTTAATATCCGGTGTTCTTAGTTATTATTTTTATTTTTATATTTTATAAAACAGAGCTCGATACAAAGCTGTAGAGCATAATATTATATTTATTTTCTATTTTAAAAATATGGTTCCATCGCTACACTGAAATTACCATATTTCAAAACAGAAACTAAAATTTTAAATTTAATTATTGAATTTAAAATCCATAGTTCCATTCCATTTTCAAGCGACTTTTGGAATATGCTATTAAGAAATTTACTTGACACTCTTAATATTTTAAGTTGTTAAGGTTACGGAAAAATCCAAACATTTTGATAAGGAGTGGTTGGGTTTTAATTTCACTAGACAACTGAGTTTTGCGCATTTATAGCCGCTATTCTTTAGATCTGTATTATTGTAATTACTATGTTCATAGAATATTTTCGTATATGCTGAATTTGTACGTGTACTTATTTGATAGATAAAGATATATGCTTAATAATAGATGGAGGATGATTAAACTTAGGGTGTATATAGAAAGGATTAGTATTGGGTTTTTTTGTAAGGTAGGTATATGTTGTGGGGCAGACACTTTTACACAATATGGACACGTCCAAAGTATACTTATACTGACAAAGAGAATACCTGCACGTTGAGTCAGGGTGAGAGATACGGAGACAGTACACAGGGTGTTCACAGAGAGTTATACGAGAGTCCAGCGAGAGAGATAATTACGGCTTCACTTACAGAGACTTGTACATATACTTTCTGGTAAACCGCATTCCTGGACTACTAATCTTCACTTCAAGTCTGTATTCTTACGTTTAACACACTTATTTTTCTATCTCAATTACTGGCGTTGTTTATTTATTTGTGCAGGATTCCATTCCCGGAATCCACAACAGTATAAATTAAATCTAGTATTGGGTCAAGAAAGTTCAGTTTTATCAATTTAGTATTTACAGTAGTCTTCAAGTTCAGGCATTTAAATTCCCTGTATAATAGATTTTTTTAATTTTATTAATTATAGAGCATAGAAATGAATTACATAAAAATGAAACTCAATTGTACCTCATTTTATATGGCCATTTCGCTCCTTGGGATAAATTCCCTGGAGGCCGTCAGTACTAAAACGTTTGATCAAACGTTTTAGTATTGACAAGCTCCAGGAAATTTATCCCGAGCAGCAAAATGCCCATAAAAATAGGGTACAATTCAGTTTCAATTTCATTTTTATGTAATATATATATATATATATATATATATATATATATATATATATATATATATATATATATATATATACGAGGGTCATTCAATAAATACGGTGAATTTTTCGGTATAAGGACTTCTAATACAGATAGAAGCTTACTCTTAGGGGGGTGGTAATTCTTTTTCACATGGATTTGATTTCTTTTGCAGATTAAAAAAAACTTTGAAAGTTTTGGCGATTAACAAAGTTCGCCGACCAAGAAGCATGCTCCAGGATTGAACACTGGTCAGTTATCAGGTTTTTGGTTGCTGAAGGGTGCAAACCAGTTGAAATTCATAGGAGAATGTCAACTGTGTATGGTGCCACATGTTCCAGCCAAGAAAATGTCTACAAGTGGGCTAAATTGTTTAAAGAAGGACGAAGCAGTGTTGAGGATGAAGACAGGCTTGGGAGGCCTACAGAAGTGAGGTCTCCTGAGGTGATTGGATCAGTCAATGACCTCAGTCAGTCTGACAGAAGGGTGACAGTGGATGACAGTGCAAGGACTTTGAGCTTATCTGTTGGGACAAACGCAGGGGTCATCAGTCAGAAGGAGTCATCTTGCATCATGACAACGCAAGGCCTCACACAGCAGACCAAACGGTGCTGACCATCAACTAGATGGGCTGGGAACTGCTCCCTCACCCTCTTAAAGCCTAGACCTTGCCCCTTCAGACTTTCACCTGTTTGGTCCCTTGAAAGCGTTCAAGAAAACGTTGAAAATAAAAAAAGTAAGCTTCTATCTGTATTAGAAGTCCTTATACCGAAAAATTCACCTTATTTATTGAATGACCCTCGTATATTGTGTATTTACGCAGGAAATGCTCGTTACGTTAAATCTTATTTAAACAAAACAAGAGACATTTTTTATTAATTTTAATGATTGCCTTTTCCAATTAACGAATAAATTTCCGACAGGTAAAAATTGTCCTAACCTGACAGAATTTCTTCCTTGTCTGGAAAAGATTATTCGTAATTTTGAAAAATTGAATTTGAAAAATTCCTCCTCCTTCTTTTATCTGCTGAGTCCCTTATCTACTTAGAAAAATCCAGAAGATCACTTGGAGATCCCATGCGTCGCTTAACACAATTTACGAAGAACTGAGACCTTTATCAGTTTGCCGGTCACTGACAGCGAGCGAACAGGGAAATCGTCTCATCTTTACTCCTATGTCATCCTTCTGGAGGTGTCTTCTCAGGAAAATTGTCTTTCCCAGACACCATAGCTCGGGTTGGATATTAGGGGTATGGGGACCTGAATATAGGACCGAACAGTATGGAAAGGGGTTGTAAAATGGAATTCCGTTCAACCATAGGGAGGTCAAAGGATGATGATGCTGATGATGATGATGATGATGAAGGGTGTGGTTGATCATGGTTCTCCACTATTTACACATCATTTTAGCTCTTAGCAATGTTCCTTTTTTTTTTTACTGTGCCTCCTACTGGCTGTTCTGCCATCCATTTATATCAGATTTTTGCTTTCCTCTGTCCCTCTTGCCTTTGGCGTTATTATCAAAATTCTCCAGGCCCGCTTTCCTACCAACATTGACCTGTCCCTTTGCGATTCTAAGAATAAGCATCCTTTTCTGTTTTCATTTTCCTTAAAACGTCCTCGTTGCTCACATGGTACATGCATAGTATTCACAGTATCCATCGATGGAACCACATGACCTGGATGGAAAGTGTCCAGCATTTGGGGAGGCGTGATATTGCATAGCATTTCAACACACTTTTATTGGTTTCTAAAAAACAAAAAATCTTCGGGATGTTGACATCTGCTAGGGTCTGGCGGCTATGAGCAAATAATTAACCCCAAAACTGGGGTCAAAACACTACAAAAGTACAAAAATAGATATTTATAGTAAAAATACTTGCAATAAATTTTCGAAAAAAATATTACCAACAATATATCTGGTTCTCCACAAAAACCCTCTTTTCAAAAATACATCAATGAAACCTGATCTACAAACGAAATTATTACAAAACATATATATTCTATTCATACGAACTGATCCTAAACATATTGTCGGTATTAAATACCCCATTGAGGTTGATTTGTCGTAAAATAAACCAAACCCGAGCCTCTACAAAAATCCTCTATTCAAAAATACGTCAGTGAATCCTGAAATACAAACTGATTTATTACAAAGAGAACATGTTCTATTCATACGAACTCATCCTAAATACCATGTCGGTGTTAAATACCCCATTGAGGTTGATATGCCGTAAAACAAAATAAACCTATCCCGAGCCTCTAATAAAATTCCTTTCAGAAATACATCAATGAAACCTGATCTACTTACTGACTTCTTAAAAAATACATATTCAATTCATACGAACGGATCCAAAAAATCTGGTCTGTGTTAAATGGCCCATTGAGGTTGATATGCCGTAAAACAGAATAAACCAAACCAAAGCCTCAACAAAACCCATTTTTCAAATATACGTCAATAAAACCTGATCTACAAACTGATTTCTTACAAAGAATGCCTATTCTATTCATACGAACCTATCCTAAACATATTGTCGGTATTATTAACCCATTGTGATTGATATGCCGTAAAACAAAGTAAACCAAACCTGATCTACAATGTGAATACAAAGAATACACATTCTATTCATACGAACTGATCCTAAACATCATGTCGCTATTAAATAACCCATTGAGGTTGATATGCCGTAAAACAAAATAAACCAAATCAGAGTCTCTACAAAACCCTCTTTTCAAAAATACATCAATGAAACCCGATCTACAAACTGATTTCTTACAAAGAATACCTATTCTGTTCATACGAACCTATTCTAAAATCTTATCGGTATTAAATAATTCATTGAGGTTGATATGCCGTAAAACAAAATAAACCAAACCAGAGCCTCTACAAAAACACTCTTTTCAAAAATACGTTAATGAAAATGTAAAATCTGATTTCTTATAAAAAATATATATTCTATTATATGAACCCTTCCTAAAATTGTTGTCGGCATCAAATATCCCGTTGAGGTTTTGATATGCCGTAAAACAAAATAAACCGAACGAAGTTAAAAAAAAAATGTTTCTGCTTTTTAATGTATTGTGTAGGTTTTGGAAGGCGCCTTTTATTTAGTTTTTTTAATAATCCTTCGGAGTGTCGGTGTCAAAATGTCCGTCGTCTGTTAAAATATTTCCTCGAGAATTGAATATCTCTATTTGTTTTTTTTTAATTTTTTATTTTGACGTCCCCAATTCGGATCGCGCAGCTTTTCCCTTGTCGAGAACTCCGTATTTCATATTTACTGCATACATAAACGTCTATGTTTATCGCAAGCGCCTACGCTCATGGATAAACAAGCATCGGTCCTGTTTTGACATACATAAGCGCGTGAAATCTCAGCCACACGCATTCGCCAGCACGAGCTGTCTTTCACATCATTTCAGTTTTCAGGTCCACCAAAAGAAACGCAAACAATGGCTTTGCGCTGAGAGAGAAAGAGAGAGAAAGAGAGAGAGAGAGAGAGAGAGAGAGAGAGAGAGAGAGAAAATAAAACCGATGCAGGGGGGGTGATTTCTGAATGCAGATACCGTTGTTTATTGCTGTAAAGTGTGTGGTGTCGATGCGCCGACGAATAAATGATGCCGCGACCAGGACGTTGCTAGGCAGGGTTGGTATGGGCAAAGGGAGAGAATCGTTCCAGTCGTCGATAGCGGAGGAGGAGTGAAGGCGTCGTACAAGGATACTATTGATTTGGCCTTAGCATCTGGATTGTTTCACATCTGACTCCACACTTCTTTCCACGGATTCACTTATTCCTCCCCTCTCTCCCCACTCTGTCCTTCCTTCCTTCTTCCATTCCTTCCTTCCTTCCTTCCTTCCTTATTCACTGTTATAGTTCAGTTTATCAAACTCTATGTTCTTTCTTTCTTTCTTTCTGCTTGATTTTCATATATTTTTTCTCTTTCTTTCAAGTGACAATACATCGAAGTTGATATTTATTTGAAATATCTGGTGGTAGAAAGACTGTATGGCGCCAATCTTCTAATTTCAATAAAGTGTTATGCCTATCTGGGTTTCAGACTTTACCTTTGTCTGAGCAACGTTGAAAAAACATAAGCACAGTAAAGAATTTGTTCAACACTGCGAGATGCTACAAAAATGCAATAAGCTAAGCTAAGATAGATAGATAGATAGATAGATAGATAGATAGATAGTGTTATGGTCCAATATCCTCGCACCACGGTTATGGTCCAAGTTTAGGACCAAGGAAGAACAACACGAACACAAGAGTAGGAATAACAAAGATATATTAAACAGAATGATAATACAAGAAGTTGAAGGTGTTAGTATGACTGTCAGTCTGGTTTAGAGTGAACTACAATTGTCTCGACTCGCTCTGTCTCGACTCGTTCCACTTCCGTTCTACCGTCTCTCTTGAGAGGCGCAGTCTTTATAGTGTCAGGAAGAGTTCATTATCGTTACAGGTAAGATCCCATAACCCCCCATCCCAAAGCTTTTACCTCGCAGGGGTCTTTAATATTTTTTTCTCTTTGGATTTATCATCAAAGGCTCTGTATTTTTCCTTTCCGGGTCGATTTTCGCGGTTCTTTGCATATCGAATGTGTCGAATATCGTGTCCATCACTTCTTCCTCTCCCTGAGGTGGACCGTTAGAATCCTCTAACAGTCTCTTTCTTATTTGATTTAAATGCCTTTTATGCGAGAACTTGGGACTCTGAATTATGTAAATCATGTTCCCGATCCGTTTCTCTATTTTACCTTGCTCCCAGTAGGATGTATTGTTTTTGTACATTTTGAAAAAAACTTTCTCCCCTGGGTTGAATTTTCTTTTAGGTACGAACAACGTTGGTGTTTGCTTTTTTTGTTTTGGTAGTAATTTGTCGAATACTGATCTAATCTTTCGGGCGAACATCACTTCCGCGGATGATAATGCCGATGGCGTAGTACTGTTTGGTGTAATTCGATATACTTGCAAGAATTGTTGCAAAGCCTTTTCTGTTGGCACGTCATAAGCTTTCCTTAGTGCTCTTTTTAGTGTATCTACAAATCTCTCCGCTTGCCCGTTTGATCTTGGGTGATATGGCGGGGATTTGATGCGTTTCACAAAATTCTTGAAAATCCGCAGATGTGAATTGTGTCCCATTATCGGTGACTAGACAATCAACCACTCCGAAACGAGCAAACAGCTCGTGAAGGCAATTTATGTTAGTCTCAGAAGTAGGTTTTCTACAACGAAATACTTCTGGCCATTTGCTGTAACTGTCTACTACAATCAAATAGTAGAAACCATCTAATGGATCTGCGAAATCTGCATGTATTCTCGACCACAGTCGATCTGTCTCTGGCCATGGCTTATGGATGATCGGCGGTGCCTTGGCTGCTAAGGAACAACGCTTGCATTTTTCCACCATATGTATAATATCTTGATCCATGTTTGGCCAATATACATAACTTCGCTTTAAAGATTTCATTCTGTTCTTTCCTGGATGGCCCATGTGGAAATCCTTGAGGATTCACCTTTGTAGCGTTTTAGGGATTAGTACCCTTTCGTTATATAGTAGAACATTATCACATAACGAAAAACTGTCTGATACATGCTTATTTTTTTCTGCAATTTTTTTTTTCGTTTCCTTAATAAATTCGTCATTCACTGCTTCATTTCTTATTTCCTGTAATGTGACGGGGAGGTTTCGAATTGTACTACATAATGATGTTCTAATGTCTTCCTCATATCGTAGAGCTGCTAGTACGGAATCTTCTAATGGCTCCGTTTTCTTTGGTATTAATCTCGAAAGACCATCTGCATGCCCGATTTTGTTTGATGGAAGATACTCCAATTTAAAGTTATAGTTCAATAAAATTGTACCCCATCTTAGCAATCTATTAGCAGTGTAGGCAGGTAGGCCTTTCTTTGATCCAAATATTGTCAATAACGGCTTGTGGTCAGTCTGTAAGGTGAAAAATCTACCGTAGATATATCTGTGGAATCTCTTTTACGATTTGCGAGTAATTTTGTTCCGCTGGTAAAAACGTTCTTGACGTATGCCCGATGGGTTTTAGTGTCCCATCCGTCATTTTATGAAGTATACATGCACCAACACCGTAGGCACTCGCATCACTTGCGACTATTATTTCAAATTTTGGGTCATAATGCGCTAAAAATAAATCTTCTGTTAGCGTCTTAATGATTTTGTCGAACGTTTTCTGACATTCATCTGCCCACTCCCAAACTTTTTCCTTCTTCAACAGTTCTTTTAGGTCTTTTTCGCCATATTTATTACAACGTTTCGGCCATTCAGTATCTGTCTATATTTCTTAGATGAGGTATTATGTACATCATTTACATTATTCGGACTCTCATCTTTGTCGCCATATTTATCACAACGTTTCGGACGTAGTACGCTCCGGCCTTCTTCAAGTCGTTGGAATGTCGAACTGATTATATTGTTAATGGCCTTTTTACGGTTCTTTCTTGACTGAATTGCTGCGCATCTAAGGATTCATTGTGTGTTCAATAAAAAATGTTATTCCGCAGCAAATATCTGCAAACAGTGACATTAATGCTTGAAACATTCTGATACAATTGTAGTTTTTTATCAATTACAATTTAGTTATTTTAAAGAGAGAGAGAGAGTGAGAGACAAACAGACAGACAGACATAGAAAGAGACAGAGAAGAGATAAAAACGACTAGATAGATAGATAGATAAATAGATAGATAGATATGAACAGAGATAGATAGATAGATAGATAGATAGATAGATAGATAGATAGATAGATAGATAGATAGATATGAACAGAGATAGATAGATAGGTAGGTAGATAGATTGATAGATATGAACAGAGATAGATAGATAGATAGATAGATAGGAACATAGATAGATAGATAGATAGATAGATAGATAGATAGATAGATAGATATGAACAGAGATAGATAGATAGATAGATAGATAGATAGATAGATAGATAGATAGATAGATAGATATGAACATAGATAGATAGATAGATAGATAGATAGATAGATAGATAGATAGATAGATAGATATGAACATAGATAGATAGATAGGTAGATAGATAGATATGAACATAGATAGATATGAACATAGATAGATAGATAGATAGATATGAACATAGATAGATAGATAGATAGATAGGAACATAGATAGATTGATAGATAGATAGATAGATAGATAGATAGATAGATAGGAACATAGATAGATAGATAGATAGATAGATAGATAGATAGATAGATAGATATGAACATAGATAGATAGATAGATAGATAGATAGATATGAACAGAGATATATAGATAGATAGATAGATAGATAGATATGAACAGAGATAGATAGATAGATAGATAGATAGATAGATAGATAGATAGATAGATAGATAGATAGATATGAACAGAGATAGATAGATAGATAGATAGATAGATAGATAGATAGATAAATAGATAGATAGATATGAACAGAGATAGATAGATAGATAGTTAGATAGATAGATAGATAGATAGATAGATAGATAGATAGATAGATAGATATGCAGGCAAAAAGAGAAAAGGAATGACACATAAAAGAAGATGCTTATATTGTTTGCCTTCGTGAGCGTCAATTCTTTTTCTTCCGCGTCTCAATTCCACGCTCAGTATCAAGTCCTGGATTTTCCCCTCTTCTCCTTATTTTGATTTGGCCCGTGCGCGCATTGGTCGGCCCCGTGTAAATATTCGCCGCACATGTCGGCCGACACACGCCAACATATCCATTCGCGAGAAGAAAATAGTTACGCTTTGCAAATGCCCTGGAGGAATAGTGAGCCGATTTTTCAAAACCCTAACCCACGATATCTATCTATCTATCTATCTATCTATCTATCTATCTATCTATCTATCTATCTATCTATCTATCTATCTGTATAGCATAATGAGAAGCCACGTATACTTTCTTGATATGTATATAATCTGGAGAAAACAACTGAAAAGTTGCAAATTAAAAGAAAAAAAATTAATTGTTTTTTTTGTGAAAGTATTTATTTATATTTTTTTTATATATATATATTTGATATTTCAGATCTGCCCCGATCTTTCATCAGAAATAAATGTATTCAGAAGTTTGTTTACAAGTAGCCTCCGTCGCGAGACGCGGACGTCACGTGATGTGGAATGTAACTTTGAATATTTCTAACGTAAATCTAACGATAATAATATTTTAGATGTTGTTTAAAAAGTTTTTTTTAACTATATCTAAAAAAAAAGTTTTTAACTATTGAAATATTTATACAGATTTAAAATTCCCAAGTCTTTATTTAACCCTAGTTTATATGTATTTAATTTTA
Organism: Acanthosepion esculentum; assembly: GCA_964036315.1. Taxonomy (NCBI): domain Eukaryota; kingdom Metazoa; phylum Mollusca; class Cephalopoda; order Sepiida; family Sepiidae; genus Acanthosepion; species Acanthosepion esculentum. Next base: position 14,813,638 of record OZ038497.1, on the reverse strand, counting down.
AAATCCAGTATTTTTCTTTTTTTCTGCGTGTGTATGTGGAACTGAAATCAGAATCTATCAATACACATTTACAGTTGTCTAATGAGTGTCCTGGTTGATTAAAATGTTCAGCTATGGGGGAATAAGGATTGTTTTGACGTATGGTTAGTTTATGGTTGTTGAAACGAAATCTAAAATTATTTCCAGATTCACCAATATATCCACTATTGGGACATATTGTGCAGAATAAATAGTAGATTATATATATATTTATATATATATATATATATATATATATATATATATATATAAAGTTTCATTTTAAGTAGTATTTAATTCCATCTTCATTTTTATTCGAAGAAATATTTCCAACCATGATTATAAATTGTTAACTGGTATTTAATTTCATCTTCACTTCATCTTTTTAACTAGGATTTACTTTCATCTTCATTTTTTGTTAGATGAATCATTGTCAGCCATTATTATTCATTTTTTGACTAGAATTTATTTTCATCTTTATTTTTTTTATTAGATAATGCATTGTAAGCCATTATTATTAATTTTTTACTAATATTTAATTTCATCTTCATTTTTTATTAGGTGAAGTATTGTCAGCCATTATTATTAATTTCTTGTCTAGGATTTACTTTCATTTTTCTTTTTATTAGATGAAGCCAATTTTATTAATTTTTGCCTAGGATTTACCTTCGTCTTCCTTTTTTATCAGATGAATCACTTTCAGGCATTATTATTCATTTTTGACTAGCATTTACTTTCATCTTCATTTTTTATTAGATGAAGCATTGTCAGCCATTATTATTCATTTTTGACTAGTATTTACATTCATCTACCTTTTTCTAATTGCCTTTTATTTCCAATTGATTCATAATGTCGATCGACATTATTGAATAAACTTCTCTTATCTGAAAATAAAAACTTGAGTTAGGCTGTTTAATCTTCTTACTCTCTACCCACTCTCTACCCATCTATCTATCTATCTATCTATCTATCTATCTATCTATCTATCTATCTATCTATCTATCTCCGCCCCTCCATTATCTATCTATCTACTTTCAGTCTGGTATCTATCTATCTATCTATCTATCTATCTATCTATCTATCTATCTATCTATCTATCTATCTATCTATCTCTCTTCTCGCTATTGAATACTTGCCGCACTCGCTTTGAATTGCTTTTTCGTTCTCTTCTCTAATGTCTTATAATGTTTTCGCCACTCTTTTTTCTCTCTCACTTTTCTTTTTTTTAATAAATGACCTTATGGCGTTTTAAAGCCTTCGTTTATGCCTTCATTTCTTACTATGTCTGTCTCTCTCCCTCTCTCTCCATCTCCCTCTCTCCCCCTCTCCCTTCTCTATTTCCCTCTCCCCCCTCTCTCTCCGTCTCTGTCTTCCCCCCATCTGTCTTATGGTTGAGCGTAGGCTTCAGTAGCTCTCTTTCTTTCTTTCTTTGTTCATCTCCCTCTTTCTTTTTCTCATTTTCTCTGTCCATTCTCCCTTACTTTTACTTAGGTATCTCCAAACCTTTAATAAGAAAGAGCAAACCACGATGAAAAAAGACACCAAAATTGATAAAAACAAAGTTCTGTCGTCAAAATGTTTGTTAATATTAAGAGAAAAGACCAAAGTATTTTTGGGATTATTTTATTAAATTATTAATCCTTTCTAACACTTTGGAAATTTTGGTTTAAAATCTTCTTTTCTCGTTCGTCAGCAGTTGACTCAAGAATTACGCTCAATGTTTTTGCGCTGTTATTACAGTGAAAAACACATGAATGTGAAAATTCCTGCAAAATCAAATAATTGTTTGGATTTTAATTAAATTTTCAGAACTTATTCACAAATGAATGAAATTATTTTTTAAATAATGGCGCTTGCAAAATTAAGTTGATTTAGCAAACACGTATATATACTTTTTAAACTCAAAGTTGCAGAACATTAGCTACCTCAACTTTTAGGTGAAAAACAGCATGGCATGGCATAGCATGATAAAAAAAAAGGCCCCAAACTTAATAAAAATAAAGTTTTATCTTCAAAATGTTTGTTATTATTAAGAAGAAAGATCAAATTATTTTGGGATTATTTTATTAAATTTTTAATTCTTTCCGGCACATTAAAGAATTTTGGTTAAAAATCTTGTTTTATTTTTTTGTTCGTCAGTTATCGACTTAATATTTACGATTAGGGTTTTTGCGCATTTCCCAGGTGAAAAGCACATTGATTCGGAAATTCTTGCAATGATCATATAATTGTCGCATTTTAATGAAACCTTCAGAACTTAATCATAAATGAAATTATTTTTACTGGCCTCCAGCATCAATATTGAGTTTCATGCTCCAACGCAATCTCGATATATAAGCAATGCTGAAACAAATACAGTGGATAAAAGCAATTTTCAGATAATTGTGTAAAAGTAACACCTTACACTAAGTCAGTCTTAGTCAATTTCAAATACTGTACAGCACTCAATATATAGTTACAGAATAATTAATGCAATTACTATTACAGAAGTACTACTACCAATTTGGTGAAAAAAGTGCATACGATGATGAAAAAAGCCCCAAGGTTGATAAAAAACAAAGTTTTATCGTCAAAATACTTGTTATTATTAAGAGGAAAGAACAAATTATTTTTTAACATATTAAATCTTTTCATCCCTTTATAGTGGGTTATCAGTTATAGTGAAGTGTATGAGTGTTGAAACAGATTAGTTTGATTTGGCCTTGTTAGTTAGATAGCCCACCATAAGATGGGTATAAAACAAGAAAATCAAATTGTCAAGTGAAACAGCAAATTTATATACATATAAATCAATTAAGGCCTCTACAAATAAAATTAATGAATTTTTGTAGATACAAGGTCGTCAAAATGTTCGTAGTAGTCCTTGCAAGAATGAGTTTTATGTGTACGTAGACAGGAACGTATGTATGTATGTATGTATGTATGTATGTATGAGCGTTATCGTAGGGTAGGAATGTCTTTGAAGTAATCGCTCAGTCTTAAAATGTTCCGTTCGTTTATCAAGTATAAAAGAGGTGAGAGAGAAAGGTAGAGATAATAATAACGATCGCTTGACGTTTGTCAAGGGACGTGTTAATACGCTCGTCTCCTTCTCTCTGATGACAGGTGAACTTGTCCGTCTTTTATTTTGTTTGTGGTGCTTGAAAAGGTCATTTAGGAATTCACTCCCGGATATGATTCGGGCCTTTCCATTGGACGATGAACAAAATTTCGCGTTGGCTCGCGAAAAGGTCGGTAAAAGAAATTGTTTCCGAGAATTGAAGATTATTTAAATTTAAAAAAAAAATGTTTCCTAGTTCTCTATTGGGCGAAAACATTTTGCATCAAGGTGTGAAATTTCACGAGTTTTGTTTTGGATTCGCTTTTGCGTGTGTGTTAAGCAAAGTTTGTAAATTCGAGTCTTTTTAATTTCTAACAAAATCAATGAGTCAGTGGTTAGCATTTGAATTTTAAATCTAGATCTTGTTTTGTTCACTACACCTTGTAACATGTTTGAAATTTTGGTTAAAAATCTTTCTTTTTTTTTCTTGTGTCATCGGTGGGCCAAAGATTAACATGGGGAATTTCAGTATTTTCCATTAATAAATGAATTGAATAGGATATATTATTAGAAAGCTTTATGGAAATATTGGGGTCGGGTGGTGGTTGATAGTTTACCCCCTCTCCACCACCACCACCTCATATCCTTTGATTTATCGTGTTTACTTTTTAAACTGCGGGGTGGTGTTTACAATTTTTTTTTTACAGTTATATAGGTACTTCTAAAAATTCGTTGAAAAAAAGCATGATGAAAAAAGGCCCCAAATTTGATAAAAAAAGACAAAGTTTTAGTGAAAAAAAGAATGTTATTATTAAGAGAAAAAAACAAAGTAATTTTGGATTATTTTGTTAAAGTTTTTAATCCTTTGTAGCACGTTCGTAATTTTAGTAAAAATTTTGTTATTTATGTATATTTTTTTTGTTGCCTGAGCGGGTGGGCCAAAGATTATTACAGGAAATTTTAGCATCTTTTTCGCGTTAAAAACACATTGTTTTGGAAATTCTTGCAAAAATAAAAAAAATTATGGTATTTTAATTAAATTTTCAGGACTTATTCACAGATGAATGAGATTATTTATTTATTTTTTTAAAAATCTTGGTAAAATTATTTTCTTTCCTTCTTTCTTTGTTTCTCCTCTCCCACTCTCACTGTTTTACTGTTGGATACCGACTGCAATCGTTATGTCACTTTCTTTCTTTCTTTCTTTCTTTCTTTCATTCTTTCTTTCTTTCTTTCTTTTACTCTCTATCAGTTTGTCACTTTTCTCCTTTCATTTTTCACGACCTCTCTCTCTCTCCCTCTCCCTCATTTTTGTATGGGCAGCCAATGATCATATAATCCATTTTCCTCTCTTTTCTAAACATCTTTCACTCCCCTCTCTCTCTCTTTCTCTCTCTCTCTATTGCTCTCTCTCTCTCTTTCACTGCCCCCTTCTCTCTCTCTTTCTCTCTCTCTCTCTTTCTCTATCTTCAGCAATGAAGCGAACGCGACAACAGATTCTCTTTCTCAGTCAAGGTACATTCATGTCGATTGTGAGGGTTGCTCTCCCCATGCCTCCGCGCCGAGCAAGGTTCGCACTTCCACCCACCCAACAAGATAGCTCTCTCATGATCAAAGTGAGCCACTAACTCCTTCTGGCCAGTTCGCCAATTTTTCGCCCGACCATAGCGATTAAGACGCCTCTTTTCGTAACCAAAGTGACAGCCGCATTGCCGACGGCACCCTATGGACTTCCTTTGATAACCGATTGGATTTCTTTTTTTGCATGTGTGTGTGTGGGGGGGCGGGGGGCGCTAGCGGGATGTTTTACTTTATGGCAAACAGTTGACCCCCAAAGGTCGACGTCGTATGATATTTCGGAAAAATGCATGTAAGGGGAATATTTCACCAGCTTACGTCTGTTATTCGAAATCTGCCTCACAAAATTCAGCGCTTCTTATCCCGCTCTTTCTCTCTCTCTCTCTTTTCCTTTGTCTCTCTCTCTCTTCCTGGCTCTCTCTCTCTCTCTCTCTCTCTGCCTGGCTCTCTCTCTTCCTGGCTCTCTCTATCTTTCCCTCGCTCTCTCTCACCCTCGCTCTCAATCTCTCTCACTCTTGCTCTTCTTTTATCTCTTATACACACAGACACAGACACACACACACAATATATATATATATATATATATATATATATATATTTACACACGCTCTATTTCTGATATTGAACACTTTATCCCATAAACATAGCACATCTTAAGACTATATTTCTTCATAAAATATATATATATATATATATATATATATATATATATATATATATATATATATATATATTTTAACTAAAACAAACCACTTTAAGGTTCCATATAATAAATTATTTCACCACAACCCTTTTAAAGGACCGCGGATCATCAGACTTTACTTCCAAAGATTATATTGAGCTCTCTGGATTTTATCCTCCTTGGGTCTACCCATACGGATTACCTAGTTTTTCGTAAACTATATATATGTATATATATATATATATATATATATATATATATATATATATATATGCACTGTTACATTAGAACATGCACATACCCACTACAAAACTGTACATCTTGTTTCAACGTTAAAAATTAACGTTTCTTCAGGGGGGAAATCATGATGGTCCTAAAATATTTATTCCCTAAATACAGTTAACAAAGCCCAACTCCAATTTCCGTCTTTGGAAAATCTTCCATAAAAGGTAAAAAGGATTTATATTTGGAGAAAGAAAGAAATCTAACTAATTAATAAAAGCGGAAGAGTTTAGGGGAAGAGGAAGAAAAACAAAAAGACCAAGAAAAGAAAATAAAGGTTGAGACGAGTATTCAACATTCTCCTGTTTGTAACATCATGGTTTCCCACCTGAAGAAACGCTCATTTTTAACGTTGAAACAAGATGTACAGTTTTGTAGTGGGTATGTACATGTTCTAATAAATATTTATTTCTGTACTTTTGTATTGAGCAGATTTAAATTAATGTTATGAACGCTGAAATCTTACTCTTCGTTCTTTTACATTTGTATGTATATATATATATATATATATATATATATATATATATATATATATACATATATATATATGTGTGTGTGTGTGTGTGTGTGTGTGTGTGTGTGTGTGTGTGTGTATTTAGGCAGCAATCCTTCTTTCATGCACATTTCATTAAAAACTACTGACAAGGTGCTTTTATTTAGTTTTTTATACAATTTCTCATGCGATCAAATAATGTTTTTCTTTTCGGATAATAAATTATATAAAAACTGTCCGAATGTTCTTTTTATCCGAGCACTTTCGGCTACACATTTAGCCATTTCCAAGGATTATATTTTAACTGTTAGAATTAGAAATAGTTTGTTATATGTATGTTTTATAAAATGTTTCATTTTTCGTTTCAAAACACGGTCAAGATATTATGTCCATGTTCAAGTTAATATTATTAAGTGTTAGTTTTTATTAATAAGGCTTCCATTATTTTTAGCCTTCTTTTTTGCATGTGGATGATGCTATTATATTAGTGTTGTCGACAAGTATGTTCCGAATAGTGTCCGGTAGGTCTCCATGAATATTTAAATGAGATCTAATTGAGCTCTTGTCAGAAAGGTGTAGAGTTAGTCTGCGTGTGAAACATATATATATATATATATATATATATATATATATATATATATATATATATATATATATATATATATATCCAAATATTATTATATTCATATTATAATCATTTATTCGAAAATTATAACATAAAAATGTTATAAAATCACTACAAAAATAGCCATTTTGTTTCAACACTTCTGGACTCTTCTCGAGTGATGATGTTGAATAAAGAATAAAAACATTTATTCTACATCCATCACTTGATAAGACACCAGAAGTGTTGAAACAAAATGCCTATTTTTGTAGTGATTTTATAACATATTTATGTTATAATTTTCGAATAATTGAATATATTTACTCTAATCTGTATTGAGCACTATTTTAAGAATAGTATTTGTTGGTTATTGTAATTTATTACGTATACACCAATCCTATACTTGGATATATATATATATATATATATATATATATATATATATATATATATATATATATATATATATATATATATATATCAGTTATGTGAAATGCGTGATACACGCTTAGGCGATCATGTCAACGAGACAGATTTTTTCCCGCAGTAGGTTGCCATTTCTTTCTGCGGTAGACCAGTTGCCATCCAAGGCTATAGAACCCGGTCTGTCCTGATATTTACCCATAGCTGGAGCGAGAAGAAGAGGATTCATACCTTTCCCAAGGGTATTAGCACGTAAGTGAATGTAATGGATTCGACTGGAATTCAAACTCGTCTCTCCGATTCCTCAATCCGAGCCGCTATCTATTACTCCATATATATATATATATGTGTGTGTGTGTGTGTGTGTGTGTGTGTGTGTGTGTGCGTGTGTGTGTGTGTGTGTATGTGTGTGTGTGTGTATTTGATCGAAGCCACCTTAATCAAGGCAGTAAAGCCACTAAGACATAAAGGGTTGCTGGGTATGAAAGAATAAAAACTACAAATATTATTAACCCTTTCAAGTCTACATTCGCTTAATTGATGTATACAGCAAAAAATATGCTTCATCTTGATGGTAAAAATGCATACTCAGTGGGTGGAAAAAATGCACCAATTGTGATAAATATGGCCACTTTTCAAAAGTATGCAGGTCGAACCCAAAAGTTCAGACCGTTCTTGAAAAGATAGACCCTGAAAAACACTATTTGCAATATTTAAACTGGTTCTACCACGATGTGTCAGGGTTTAGCTGGAAACAATAATACGGCCTTGGTATTGTGGCAGTGCGTTATTATTTGAACTGGAACTCGTGATTATTTTTTTTTAGCTAATGCTTATTTAAACGCATGTGGGAATAGCTTCCTCCACAAAGTACGGCTCTGGAATTTTTGTAGTGTTGTTTTATCTAGACTCCCATAGTTAATAATGCTTTTTAAAAATATTAAGAAAGTAGGCTTAGTCCTTAAGCCTCCCTTGTGTAAGTACGGCCCTAGTAATGTTGTAGCGGGGTTTTATCTGGACACCACGATTTTCAATTATTAAACCATTTAAGCGAGGGTAGCTAAATCCCACTTCAGAACAGCCCTAAAATCAATTTTCAATAGATATTTATTTTATACTTACCGATTTTTTCTACCTTGTGAAAATTACGGAATTTCCACTACCGAATCATCCGTTATCGAATTTTCCGTTACCGAATCTTCCTTTATCGAATTTTCCGTTATCGAGTCTTCCATCATCGAATTTTCCGTTACCGAATCTTCCAGTATCGAATTTTCAGTTACAGAATCTTCCATTATCGAATTTTCCGTTACCGAATTTTCCGTTACTGAATCTTCCGTTACAGAATCTTCCGTTACCGAATCTTCCATCATCGAATTTTCTGTTACCGAATCTTCCGTTATCAAATTCTCCGTTACCGAATCTTCCGTTATCGAATTTTCCATTACAGAATTTTCCGTTAACGAATCTTCCGTTATCGAATCTTCCGTTATTGAATTTTCCGTTACATAATCTTCTATTATCGAATTTTCCGTTACAGAATTTTCCGCTACCGGATTTTCCGTTACCGAATTTTTCGTTATCGAATTTTCCGTTAGTAAATTTCCGTTACCGAATTTTACGGTACCGAAATTTCCGTTACCAAATTTCCGTCACCTAATCTTCCGTTACCGAATCTTAAGTAATCGAATTTTCAGCTACCGAATTTTCCGTTATCGAATTTTCCTTTACCTGATCAAGTAGAGCATGAAGGAGTACTCAGAACGCCGCCATCAAGGATCGTATAACGAAAACAAGATGGCAGACTATATTTGGCGGCTGATTCGCCAAAGTAATTTACAGGATAAGCGTCAAGCACATAAAACCACTCACTTCTAAAATGTTTGTGGTCTATCTTGTGTAATCCCAGAATAAATAAATGCTACTTTTGAATTATATGTAATTTTGTTCTTAGAGTGAACGAGAATGTTCTTGTGTAATCTTAGAATTAAAGCTACTTTTGAATTATAGGTCATTTTGTTCTTTGCGTGAACGAGAAAGTTCTTGTGTAATCGGCAAAGTCTTCGAAGCCCTAATCAACGCCGAAGTGGTTAACCACCTTACATCCCATGATCTGCTCTCAGACAAGCAATATGGTTTCCGCATTGCCCGATCTACAGCTGATGTGCTTACGGCCATCACCGAAATTGTCTACCAAGCTCTTCAAAATAACGGAGAAGCTCGTGCCGTGGCCCTAGACATCTCCAAAGCATTCGATAGGGTTTGGCATGCCGGCCTTCTTCGCAAGCGCCAGGGTTATGGTATTACAGGTCGATTGTTTGACCTAATACACTTCTTCCTGTCAAACCGTGAATTGAAGGTCGTTCTCAACAGATTCTCCTCCAGCTCCTATCCCACGAACGCAGGTGTTCCTCAAGACTCTATCCTAGGCCCTACATTGTTCCTTATCTTCATCAACGATCTTCCTGACGCCATAGATTCCCAAGTTGGCATCTACGCGGACGACACTACAATTTACTCATGCCTCAAAAACAAATCTAGTGTCACTGACAAAATTAACCTGGCCGTTCGTCTCGAAAAGGACCTCCAATCGGTTGTGAACTGGGGCAGGAATTGGCTGGTTAACTTTAACGCCTCAAAAACAAAACTGCTCTCTATTAATCACCACAGAGATTCTTTCCTGCATCCCATTAGAATGTCTGACGCTCAACTTCTCGAGAGTTCCTCTCTGCGGCTGCTCGGTCTCACGATGACTGCTGACCTGAGATGGAACAAATACATTGAGTCAATTGCTTCGTCCACCGCAAAGAAAGATGGCTCCCTGTGCCGCGCCAGGAACTTTTTCTCCTCGGAATCGATCCTTCAAATCTACAAATCAACCATTCGCCCTTGCATGGAGTATTGCTGCCATATATGGTCTGGAGCCCCTTTTGTTTGCCTCGGGGTTCTTGATAAGATACAGAGACGAATATGCAATGTAATTGACTCTGATCTGGCATCTCGTCTGTAGTCGCTCTCTCACAGACGCGCTGTCGCCTATCTCTGTCTTTTTTTACAGATACTTTCATGGTAATTGCTCCGATGAGCTGCTTCCCAGACTTCATGAATTCAAGCGTCCTACGAGGCTGGCATCCCGCTCTCACCCTTTCACTGTTGAAACTGTTATATGTAGCCGTCTCTTCTACTCCAATAGCTTCATATCTCGCACCTCTCACCTGTGGAACTCCCTTCCTTATTCCTGTTTCCCTGACAACTATAATCTCCAACTATTCAATATTCAAACTATTCATAATGTTAATCGACATTTACAGTTGCCTTGATCTATCCACTATCCTCCCCCTCATCCTTTCCTCTAACACTGCTATCTGCTCTCGTTCCAAATCTTCTGTAACCCCTTGCGTACTAGTGGCTTCCCGCCTTGCTTGGGGTGAAATGCTTAAAAAATCCTAGAATAAATAAATCCTACTTTTGAATTATATGTCATTTTGTTCTTTGCGTGAACGAGAAAGTTCTTGCGTAATCCTAGAATAAATAAATGCTACTTTTGAATTATATCATTTCGTTGTTTGTGTGAATGAGAAAGTTCTTGCGTAATCCTAGAATAAATAAATGCTACTTTTGAATTTTAGGTCATTTTGTTCTTTGCCTGAACGAGAAAGTTCTTGTGTAATCCTAGAATAAATAAATGCTACTTTTGAATTATATGTCATTTCGTTTTTTGCGTGAACGAGAAAGTTCTTGCGTAATCCTAGAATAAATGTTACATTTGAATTTTTTGGTCATTTTGTTTTTTGCATGAACGAGAATGTTCTTGTGTAATTCCAGTTTAAATAAATGCTACTTTTGAATCATAGATCGTTTCGTTTATACTTTGTATGAATTTGAATGGTAACACGCGACAGTTTTCCCAATGGAAATACGTAAATTTCAGGTATATCCTTATTCTGAACACAAAAGAAAAGTCTGAAGGAAACATTGACCATTTTTCTTCCTTTCGTGGCATAAGCAAATAACAAATTATTGTTGCTACCCAAGGACAAAAATCGTGTTAAACAATGTAATCAGAACAATTTAGGAAAACAGAGCCATAATAAGTCGTCTCCTCAAAGAACTAAGAAATCCTGTAATATCGGTCCACTTATGTGGCAGTGAATGCTGAACAATCTCCACAAGAGACGAAGAAGAGATTTGAGGCAACAGAAACATGGTTCTACTGAAGGATGCTGAGAATACTATGGGGCGAACATGTGAGCAACGACGGAGATTTAGAGAAAATGTAAACAAAACAAACACTTGGAATCAGAAAGAGAGAAGTGAAATTTCTGGGGCACATAATGAGGAAAGAGGGCTTGGAAATTTTGACACTCGCAGAACATATTGAAAGTAAGAGGGACAGAGGAATGCAGTGAATGAACGCGTTCCGTTATAGTTAATTTTAAAATTAACAGTTAAGAATAATATGCATCTAATGGAGGTAAATTAATTTATATATTTTTATTAATTTTTTAAAATAGTCAGCCTGTAATTTAAAAAAAATTACAATTTGAGTATCCTAAAACATTGCTCTTATAGGCTTTTTATAATAGAGAGGGATACATGCGAATTTACAAAATAATTCACAACTATGAATTACATTAATTTTTTGTTTTAGCAATTCACTCGTGAAGATGATCTTGGATGAGATTGAAAGTACTTGGGGAAATAAAAGAAATGAAAATTACTACGACTCCTTCCTTAATCAGTGTAATAAACAACATTAAGAAATTGATCCGTGAATTTAAGAGGATTCGTCATATGAGGGTCAGCAACTGAGTTCATAAAAATCGACAGCCCAGACACCAGAGTATATTATGTAAAACATGTTTAATGTAGTTTGAATGTAGAAATCCGACGTAGGAAGTAATTTGTTCAATGTAACAGCACCAATGTCTAGTAGCAGCTATTCAGGAATTCTTAAGGTCTTTCATATCAGAGTTTGGCAGTGGATATTCGGAGAGAGTAGGAAAGCGTAGTTCTGCAGGTCTTTTCCTCTGACAGGTTAGCAGTGGATATTCCGACATCAATATACACATCGGATCGAATATTTCAAGTCTTCTGATTGGTTAAACTTCTATGGGTGGACTATAAAATGAGTCAGCTCATTTTGGCTTGCTCACTAGTTACATAGGTACACAAAAACCTGTAACGCCCCCGCTTTTTGGGGTACATTATGGAATCTTCTTTCAAAATATTAGTAAAGTCAATATTTATATGGAACAAATATTTTAGTATTAATAAAAGGATTTTTAAAAAAAATTTTCTTCTTTTTTTTAGCATTCATCATATAATTTTTTTTTCTTCTTAATATTCATAAAATGATTTTTTTTAGCATTCATAAAATAATAATTTTTTTTAATTTATATTTTTTTTAAAGTAAAAATTTATATCCACAAAAATTAGTTATATCATTTGTTCACTGTTAAGTACTTTAGGTTAATAAACATTAACAACAATATTATAAATTTGGGTTGCGAAAAAACTGTAACATATGATTTGATTATAGTGGTGAAGGTTTTGTGCAGAACCAAGCAACTTTTTGAAGAGCCTGGTGCACTATGTCACTATCTCATAACCACTGATCTCTTTGGTGACTTCGTCAATCTCGGCTCTGCTCGACACAAGAACCGAAACGTCATCAGCATAGGCAGAATGCCAGGCCGAGGTGGTAGCCCCAGGCAGGGAAATTCCGCGCAGGACCGGATTCCCCTTTAACTTGCGAAGGAAAGGTTCCAACGCAAGAACGTAAAGCAAAAGCGAAAGCGGACAACCTTAACGAATGGAGTGAGACAATATGAAAGACTCCGATTGTACCCCATTCACCTCCATCAGCGAACCGGGAGTCGCATACAGAAGTTGGATCCAGGTACGAAAGTACGGCCCGAAAATAACCGCAGAAAGGACAGCCTCCAGGAATCGATGGTCAACCCTATCGAAGGCCTTGGACTGATCTAAATTGATCAGCGCGGCTTCACTGTCGACTTGATCAAGCGGACCATATGAAGGTTGTCATGAATAGTCCTGCCCCTCACAGCACAAGTCTGTTACGAGCCAATCAGACTAGACAGGACAAGCTGAAAACGGTTGGCTAAGATCTTTGCCAAAATCTTTAACTCTGTATTCAACATAGTTAAAGGGCGAAAATTACATCCCCACCGTAGCAACATGATCACACCCCTGGTAAAGCGCTGAGATATAGACCCCTGCTTCATCCAGTTGTTGAAAATCAGTTCCAGCAAAGGAACAAAAATTGGCGACTGCCTCAAGTAAACCTCGTAGGGAAGACCATCTAATCCCGGAGATTTATCCTGGCCAACCTGTTTCAACGCTTCCCAGATTTCTGACTCTGTGGGGGGACCCTCGCACCCAGCGACTTCAGCTGCCTCAAGACAGGGGAAGTCGGCTAAATAGCAGGGCTCAGACCGGGCTCCCTGGTGAAAAGTTCCTGAAAGTAATCACGAAAAGCCACACATATGCCCGCGTTTGAAGTCACGGTCCGCTTATCCGGCAATGTGACGCATGCGATATGTCGCCGAGATGCATTCCGAGACTCCTCTGCACGCAAATCAGCGGCCATATTCGTCACCTCAGAGGACATTCTTTTTAACCTAGCACTAACTACCAGAGCTTGATAAGCAAGGAGGACAACACTGCCTTAGCTAAAGCTATTTTCCCATTATCACGGGATTTCACAGCCCGATCTACTTTTTTCTCTAGAGCCGTTTGCGCCGCTAATCTATCTAGATTGAGTCGACGACTAAAATCGGCAGCACACGTTCTAATTTTTGGATTTTAAATTGTCCCACCAGGCATTCCCAACAACCGCCCCCGTCAATTCCCTTTGTATCATTAGTAGCAGCTGGTCCCGGAAATCCTGCTCACCAGATAGTGAGCAGTTTAATTTCCCGTATCCAGCCAACCTAACCTTAGGCTTATCTAAGTTTACACGGACCCGGACAAGCCTATGGTCCGTATAAACTATATAATGAAAACTTGGACACTCTAAGAGCTCTACATCGACTCTCCTAACTAAGACTCGGTCGAGGTAGCTAGAAATAGCGCCAGCATCCGAGCCGCCACTATTTGTCCAAGTCCAAATTACCTCCCGAGGGTGCTCATTCCGGTACTTATCTACAAGATCAAACCTGTCGATAAAGTCCTGAAACGGTTTCACGTCCCGGTTGTTAGTACTCGAATTTGGCCCTATACGATCTATATCGGGGTCAAGGACGGCATTCCAATCCTCCGCTAAAACTAACCGACGATATGTCATCAAAAACGGCTCGATCTGCCGAAACAAAGCAGGCCGCTCAGAATGGTTATTGGGCGCATAAACCCCAATGAAACGCAGAGCCTTATCCTTTATGGTAACATCCAGCACGCAAAGCCTGTCCTCCGGATCTGCGAAGACAAAAGTACACACAGCCTTCAAAGACTAGCTCACTAGCCAAGAGACACCCCTCGAACGACCATCAAAACATGCTGAATAGAGGGAGAAACCCTAGACAGAATGTCCTCATAGTCATGAGTAGAAAAACCAGTCTCTTGGACACAACAAACATTCACTCCGAGACGCTGAAGGTCACGAAGGAGCCTCAGACTAGCCAACCAGAGAGCCATAATGAAACCGATTAGTGTTGCTCTCCTGCATTGAACATGGACGGGGAAAGGACACCAACGGCCTCTCCCATCGAGCCTGTTCCCATCTCAGTTTTGATGGTACCGTCGGGAGACAGGCCGCCAATGTCCACAGGGAAAGTCAGTTTTAACGCTCTATACAGGGAGGGGTGAACAAAAAGAGGGAACCTCCCTGAACAAAATTGTTGCAATTTCTTTACAATGTCATTATCAAAGCAGGTCATGGGTGGAAACATGCCAAAGACTTCATTTGCCTCCGCAACCATGGCCCAAATTTGTTGACCGGCTTCACCACCCTCTGATGACAGTTCAGACCCTTTTAGCGTTGGGGAAGTTTCTGGGGTCTTCAATGTTTAAATTGTTGATTTTTCTTAAATTTACTAGGGATTTGATATTTCTCATTTTCTTGGAGTATTGTAAGGCCTTGTCCGCTAGTTGTTTAAAGACTCGGCACACGTCTTCACCTGTGTTAAATATGTTTTTTTTTTTTATTATTGGATGCAGGTTCTATATTTTCAGGTGAAGGGCTTCTTTGCCTTTTAGATTTCTCAGCCTTTTTTGGTGTTGCTGCAGGAGTTTTGACAGGGCATGGTTTGGGGCATATAGTTGAAGTTAGGTCTTTGACAGGTGAAGCTCTGATGGGGGCCTTTTTTAATGTTGTCATTTTTGTGGGAGATGGAGATGAGGATCTTAGGACTGGAGGAGGGGTCATTTTGTGTTGTTTGGCTGACGGGGAAGACGGTGCCGAGGAGTTGGTGCCATATTTTTGCTTTTGTTACCGTACCTTTTCTGAGTAGCTGGTCGGGGAGACGCCCTTAGTACTGCTTGAGGGAGTGGGATTGTTTCTGTCTTTTCCCGTTGGGGCTTCATTGGGACGACGACCCGCTGCCCGGAGCTTCCCTTCAGCTTTACCAACAACCTACCATTCCTCCTTTTCCTCCTCCACAACCACACTAGCGGCGGGTGAAGGCTTTTCGGGGAGTAGGGACCGTGAGACGGACCCAACCGGGGGTATTATCATACAGGTCCCGGCTGTTGGCATGTCCATTACAGGCGAGACGGAAACAACAGACTCAGCCTGAGGAGGATTTGGGTCGATGGGGGCCAGAACTCCAGAGGCCTTCATCTCTGGGCAGGAAGAGGACGTCTGTTCACACTTCTAGCAAGCCGGTCTTATGGAGAATTTCTGGATTTTATTTTTTAAGCCGACAAATTTTTAGTATTTCAAACGTTATTTTTTTGTGGATACCCGTATTTAGTAGACGCTCCGTTTATTTTAAACAGTAATTATTTCGTCTTCATTAATTTTCACAAGTACAAAAAACTGTTTAAAACAATCCGGTCCTACATGGAATCATTGTTCCTGATGGGGCTCTATCCAGGGTTTCCTCGTATGCCGATGACGTGTCTATTATTGTGTCGTCCTGTAGCGATATTGAGGTGGTGCTGAAGGCGCTTGAACGGTAAGAAAAAGTCACGGGGGCCATGATTAACCGCGACAAGTCTTCCGGCTTGCGGTTAGGTGCCTGAAAGGGCATCGATCTTCCGGGGCCCTTTGGTTGGACTGACAGGCCCGTCCGCATTCTCGGAGTATGTTTCTAGCCCGGAATTCAGCTGGATAAAAATTGATCAGAAGTTCAGACAAAGGTCGGCGCGTCTGTCATGATTGGGCTCCGAAGGTGGTTATCTTTGAAGAGTAAGGCTGAGACGTATGCCACTTATGTCTTTCCTCTCATTCTTTAACGGCTGGCTGTACTTCCTCTCTAGAAGGAATGTAAGAAGGCGACCGGGCGCTTGCTCTCCTCCCTCTTGTTAGGCGGTCGCAAGCATCACGTCGACAGAGATGTATGTGCCCAATATCAAAGTCATGGGGGTCTGGAAATGCCACACTTGGCGAGTCACCGACAGGCCTTGAGTTTGACTTTCCTACACCGAGCGTTGACAGAGGATTCCACCTTGAAGGGGAGTGTGTGGGCTGCATTCCTTCGCCTTACCCTCACTCCTCCTGTTTCTAGGGATGAGCGCTATCATAGGCCCCGGGATCAGTCGGATTTCCTCCACAAGTGTCGTTCGGCCTTGAGGGCCATTCCTCGGTCGAGTGACCTTTCTTGGCCCAGGAGAGTCTTGTATCGGGAATTAGTGAAAGGGGTCGCGAAGGATCCGCTCTGCGAAAGGTTCGGTTTGTCGGCGACTGAGTTGCACTTTTTCTGGTCGTGGCGCCAGCGGCGGATTATCCCAGCAACCCTGTGTTTTCGCTTACCTGGCGATTGGTTCGGAATAGGTTACTTCTCAATGACGTTGCCTTTAGATGGGACTTGGCGAATTGACTGTCATTGATGTGACCTTGGCTTAGAGGAAACGCTTTGTACCATTGTCCTCGGGCGCGCCCCTTCTGGGACTATGTTGACGGCTGGTGTCACTCCCGAAAAGCTCGTAAATATGCGTGTGATAATGAGTCGCCCCAGTATACCCGGGTGAAATGGGTGTTCTTTCTGACACTGTTGGCCACGGCTAGAGTAGTGATTTAGATGGCGCGGATTACAGAAATCTTGCGATGTTATCGCTATTCTCATCAGGATCTGATCAGAGTTTTTAGCATCAGAATTAGAACTGATAGCAAGCGGTTGCTATAGACAAATTTCAGTGAAAGGTGGGTAACTATGGCGAGCCTGGTTCTTGTGAATGGGGCTAGCTTTGATTTTCTTTTTTAAGTCAAACTATGTCACAACGAGGCGTTTCCTGTGGAGCCCCCCCCCCCCTGTTAAGATACACTCTTCTTGTGTACCTTATGCGAGTAAGTGTCATTCCTGGCCTGTGCCCGGCTTCTCCCTACAATCCAAGTTGAGATTCGTAACCCACCCAGTTTGTTTTGGCCTGCATATTTCATCTCGACTGGGTCAGTTTTTAAAATTTTTAATGCCCATAATCTTTCTTTATCATTCCTCCTCCCTTAGAGAGAACTGCCTCTTGACTTTGTCGGAAGACAGAATACAGTGGCAACTCTTATTTTTGAGGGGAGGACGTGTTTTACTAACATCTTTCTTTTTATCAGTTTGTTTTCAAGGCCATCACCCAACCCATATCATTTCATAACATTGACAGAATTTTTATGCAATTGTACATATTGAAATTTTAAGTCATGGGGATTTTTTCAGTAGGGGGCCTGTGTGTGTGAGGTATTTTGATGTATGTAGGAGCGACTACTGACGGATAGATTCTCATGGTGAATGAGTAATTTGTAACGAATGAATGGATCGTGAATATGATTAGCTAAGTATAAAATAGTGTCGACCAGCCTTGACTCATCTAAATCTATACAGATGGAGGAAAACAGACACTTTTTAAAAAAAATATTGTTTAATATTGTCAAACACAGTGTTTTTTCTTTTCTTTTTCTTAAATCAAGCTCTTAACTGTTGAAAAATATTGTAAGAGTTACGTCAATCATTTTGTTTTTTTATTATTTATTTCAGTATCTGTCTATATTTCAGAGATGAGGTATTATGACCACTATTCTTCTCCTTCTTCATCTTCTTCTTCTTCATCTTCTTCTTCTTCTTCTTCTTCTTCTTCTTCTTCTTATTATTATTATTATTATTATTATTATTATTATTATTATGTACTCAGATCAGACCGGTATTGCTGCCATATCAGGGCTGGTGCTGCCCAAACCCCATTCTTCAGCCTCGACGGAGTTCAAAAACACTTACGTGGGTATTGGGTATGATAAAGAAGGCTACCGAAAATCATATGAGTAAAATTCACATCAATATTAAATCAGTGTTAAATCTTAGACAAGCGTCGTTTCTACAAAGACTTTTCATTTTTTGAAGATTTATATGTTTTTATACTTGAAAATTTAAAAAATATATATAAATGGAAGATAACAGAAACCTTGTTGAAATATTGTTTAATATTGTCAAACGCTGTGTTTTTTCTTTTCTTTTTCTTAAACCAAGCTCTTAATTGTTGAAAAATATTGAGTTACGTCAATTATTTTGTTTTTTATTATTATTTATTTCAGTATCTGTCTATATTTCTGAGATGAGGAATTATGTACACTATTTACATTATTTGGACTATTGTCCTCATCTTTGGCGCCATATTTATTACAACCTTTCGGCCGTTGTACTCTCCGGCCTTCTTCAGGTGGTTGGAATATCGAACTGAACCCTTTATTTTGCTCACTGGGGTAGACTGTTCTATTTCCGCGTGCCATGTTTAATGGATGTCAGTTATCAGTTATCTCCTGCTTAATTCCCTCTCCAAGTTTTCCACCATCTTAACCAGTTATTGAATTCACACTCTTTGGTTCCTTTCACTGGATCTAATATTTTGTTGAAATATTATTTAACATTGTCAAACACTGTTTTTTCTTTTCTTTTTGTTGATGGGATTGTTGATGTTCCGATTTCCTTGTATTTTGATAGCTTTTTGAAGATCTTCAGATACATTGCTGTCTGAAGGGACTTCCATATCAATAAGGAGGCACCTTTTTTGTGTGTGGTCTCTAATAACAATGTCAGGGCGATTATCTTTGATTATTCTGTCAGTGTGTATTGTGTAGTCCCATAGAATTGTAACAAGTTCTATCTCCGTAACCGGATCTGGGTGGTGTGCATACCACTTTCTTTCAGTTTCCTTCCCGTAGAAGTTGCAGATTTTGCCAGTGCAAATATTGGCCCACTCTATCATGCAAGGTTTTATATGCAGTGGATGACAATTCTGAACAACCTAACACAAGCTGACCAATTGTTTCTGCATATTTATCACAGAATCTGCATTTTGGACTAACATAATATTTTAGTATGTGTGCCTGATAATTTCTGTGCAGCAAGGATAAAACATTATTATTATTATTATTATTATTATTATTATTACTTCCTTTGATTTCTGGTGTGTACACATTTCTTTCGGGGTCCCGCCCAGAGACCAAGGACAGAAATGGCATTATGACATTTTCCACTGACCAATTTAAAAAATACACACATATTTCACATAGATAAAGCCCTTCGTACGGTGTGGGCTGAAATTGTGAGTAGAATTTTTTGTATTTCTTTAAGGCATGGGCTTCCAGGGATCCCTTCAATTAGTTTACTGGAATCTTTTCCAACCAATCCTAGGGCTCCAACAACAACGGGAATTGTTGATGTTCCTATGTGCCACATTTTTGAGATTTCGATTTCAAGGTGCTTGTATTTTGACAGCTTTTTGAAGATCTTTATTATTATTATTATTATTATTATTATTATTATTATTATTATTAATTCTTCCTTAGTAAGGCAATTTAATAAATACCTGCATACTGTTTGTAAAAAAAAAAATTCCGCTATTAAGTGATTCTTTAACATGAACCATATTTATATGTCTTTATGTTTTTAAGACATTTTTTATGTTTATACGTTCTTTTGTATAAAAATAACTGTCGGACTTGTCCATCTCATAATGTATGACGTCATTTGTTTACATTTGATACGCCATGAGCAGTTATGAATGTACGTGAGAGATTAATAGAAGATTGATGTTTAAAAGCACTAAAATCGACCTTGCTAACCGAACGATCCTCTGTGGCCCAACGGTTAAGGCACGTCAGGCTAAATGATGGTTCCGTATAGGATACAGGTTCGATTCCTGTCGGAGGATGCATATTTTCTATGAAAATTTCTCGGACATTCAGGCCGGTAAATGTTGTTAATAGTGTTTATTATAAAACAGAGCATTTACTTAAATATTTGTATCTATAAAAAGAATATATAAACATAAAAATGTCTTAAAATAATTGTCGGATTTTGTCCATTTCATAATGTGTGACGTCATTTGTTTACATTTCGATACGCATTGAGCAGATATGTATGTATGAGAGAAAATCATAGAGAATTATGTTTAAAAACAGTAAAATCGACATTGCTAGCCGAACGTTCCTCTGTGGCCCAATCGGTTAAGGCACGTCAGGCTATATGACAGTTCCGTATAGGATACAGGTTCGATTCCTGTCCGAGGACGCATATTTTCTTTGAAAATTTCTCGGACATTCAGGCCAGTAAATGTTGTTAATACTGTTTATTATAAAACAGAGTATTTACTTAAATACTTGTATCTATAAAAAAAAAGAACGTATAAACATAAAAACATGTCTTAAAAATAAATAATTGTCGCACTTTGTCCATTTCATAATATATGTCATTATGTTAATAAAACTCTCCTGGGGATATGAGCAGATCCACCCAATGAATGACTCAAAAGGGATCTCTGGAAAACAAGGGCTGCTCGTGTTTGTTTTTCTTTTAACATTCATGTCTCTACCCAGATATTATGGGGTATAACAGCAGTTATAAGATGCCACATGATTTCATTTTCATTTCCAAGTTCGGGATATTTACTTTTTTGTCATATTCCTTAACAGATATATTTTTTATTTGACTGCACTGCCATATCTATGAGAAAGCAATTATTATTATTATTATTATTATTATTATTATTGTTCAATTCATTTTCGTTGTTTGCTTAATGTTTTCGATAAAGCTTTAGGCATGAGATGAGAACACGATCGCAGTCCATTTATGCAACAGAGGTCAGGATAAAGGTGAACACACGCTGAAAAAAATACTAAAAAAACCCATCGGTAACGGTAACAATAGCAGCAATAATAATGCCGACAACGTTCTTATAAAAAAAATGTTGCAATATTAACATTCACAGTAAAAATGTCACCGATAAATGGATGACATTCAATACAGTCCATTAAACAGACAAAAACGAAATACTGAAAACGGAAATATATAAATAAAAAATGGCCATGAAGGAAACGAAATACAACGGAAAAATAATCAAAAAATAAAATTTCATAAAGAATATTTTACTGATGACTTCGAAAAACGAACTTCCGTTTAATATATAATAAAGAGAATTATAATTAAGTAATTCATCGAGTCTACAAGAAACCTCAACAGATTGCAGGAAGCACTGGGCGGCTGTTTTGTCCTATATTTGGGACTCATCAGCAATGCGTATCCACTACCAAGAATTGAAACCCGGACAATTATGGTATCAGGCAAACGTCATACCAACTGCACCAACTGGCCACGGTGACGATATGGTAGCGAATCAGACTCGATATATCGCCGCTCGATCACATATTCCGTGGTGGAACACATATATGGTGTATTAAAATACTTTTACAAACTTTGGCGGCAGATTCCTCACACCAAAAACAGGGACAAGAGTCTATATAATTATATGTCAGCAAATCCTTCGTTTTTTAGTTATTACGTTTAAAGAAAGTTTACGGCGAATGACGCTTGACTAGGTTCTATTTGTTATTCGTGTAAATTCGTGCCTAGCCTGCTTTCAACGCTTAATGCGTGTAGTAGTTCTGTTTAACATTGGCATGATAATCACATAGGATTTTTACTTACCGCCGCGCGAATGGTAATGGAGGCAAGGCTACACTCTGTATCAGATTGCGTTTCCATACCGAAGTCAATCATCCACACTGGCCAGAGGCCCGTGCCCTAGTCCTCTCTCCCCTCTCTTCCTGAGTTTGTCGAGATGTAGCCGTGTTATATGGAAAGAGGGTGGAAACATTAACTGGTCCTGCAAAGTACTAAAACTGAGATCTGCTACAAAATATAGAAGTATAAAAATGTTCCCAAAGTGTATTACGACTAGCTTCGTAACACTGAAAAAACTAAAAAGTCATTAGGCTTATTATAAATGTAAATGAACTTAAACTGAAGGGATTATGGCAACCTAATGAAGAAAAGGTCACGGTCAAACCGTCTTCCCTTGGTCGCGTGGACGAATAGCCGCTGGTGTAACCACATTTAACGTTCCGATCCTCAGGTTCTTCGGACTACGTTTTAACCACAGGGCTAACTCTGCGCTGGTCAATGCTGACGCTGGTCCAAGCTGGTTGTTGGGCGCTAGCCTCTTCAGATCCACACCAACACTGCCCGCGCTGTGTTCTTGATCTCAGAGCAGTGGAAGATCAAAGATCGTAGTATCGCGGCGCTGCTTCAAGCCGTGGCGGGTGCCATATTAAGGAAGGAAAATATTTTTCACGGCGAAAAATAAAACGAGAGATTCGTGGGGTTAAATCTTCAATTTATATCGCTCTTTGTACAACAAAAATGAACCCTTTACGCATCAATCTCTACAGTGACACTGCGACTTGTCTAAACTTCTAGAGACGCTGGCTGAAAAGTTCTTGCAATCAATAAATTTGGTGGCAGCTGACGTGGATTCCAGAGGCACTCGATATGCGTTCTCAGCCCAAGTCTCTGAGCTCCCCAAAGTCATCTGCTTATATATACCCGGATTAGTACATTCTAATTGGTAACTGATAACAATCGTGTACAATTATAACATCTTTGTCCGCCGCATCAATCTCTATAGCGATACTGGACCGGGCTGGGTTCGAAGTCTTGGAATCAGAAATATGATTGGCAGTTGACGTGAATTTCAGGGTCACTCAGTGTAGGATCTCATCCTAAACTCTCCGAGTTCCCAGGGCCGAAGGATTATAGGGATTCGGTGATTCCCCAGTTTTCATTCATTTCAATAAAGGTTTTCTCTGTTCCCTATTTCTGCTTTCTTAATCAACTTTCCAAACTTAGAGAATTATCCACCATCATTGGGTGAAGTCAGAGGGATTGCTCTTCCCTTAACTCCAGCCTTCTTCGATTCACATCTCGCTACGCTACTCCGCACAGGCGCGACTAAATTCTGTCCCCACCTCCTTCCTTCTCGGTATTCTAACCCTGCACACTTCTCAGAGCTGGCATAACTGTCTTTGTGACAAATCTAATTTTTGAAGTGCGTAGGAGAAAGGGCGTACTTTATTTTCTTCATTAATTTCAAGTCTCTGACTCCTTTCCTGGGCCCACTTGTCCAGCGAAAAAACACAAACCAGATGACCTTCTCATTTTAACCTTTCGGGCGATAGATACAAATTATTTTCCAATTTGTTTTCGTTAATGAAAATATATTTATCTAATTTCTCAACAAAGAGACACGCTGTTTTCTATCATTGGGCAACTCGTCGTCTTAGCGAAAACACAAACCTGCTATGACAGATCGATTTTCTTTATTCCTAATCCGCGTAGCAGGTTCATTCTCTGTTTTTATTTCTCAACTCATTTTCGCTAATGAAAATATAATTCCCGTCTGCTTCTACATTCGCCAATGACATGTGTTTTTTTCTCATTTCCCAAGAAAGATATAAAGCAATTTCCCAACTTGCTTTACCCGCATGCTAGATTTTCGATAGATAAAAAAGTAAGCTCTTGGTGCATCGTTCCAATTCATAGGGTGAAGCAACCCAGATGGCATTTTCTTCCCTTCTCTATTACCGGGGAAAATTCTTCAATTTTCTGTTTCTATCTATCTTCCAGTTTATATTTCATTTTGGGCTTAACCCTTTTTCTACTTAGAATTACTGTTTAACCACCTCACAGCCTCAGTGTCACAATATCGATCCTCATATATGACAGTGAATACCGAACAATTTCTTTGTAGATGAAGAGAAGACTAGACGCAACAGAAATGTGGTTCTACAGGCAGATACTGAGAATGCCATGGACAGAACGCGTAAACAACGAGGAAGTATTTAAGGAAAACGAAAAAAAAAACAAGATATTTATACTGAGAATAAGAAAGAGACACCTGAAATTTCTGGGTCACGTAATAAGGAAGGAGCTGTTGGAAAATTTGACACTCACAGGACATAGCGAAGGAAATAGGGACAGTGGAGAAAGCTGTCAGTTATCTACCCGAAGGGGTTATCTTAATGGATGTCAGAATGGGGATGGAAACTTGTTTTTCGTTTACTTTTTTTGTTTCTGTTGATTTGGTATCCTTTTTGTTTAGCATTATATAGGAAGTAACTTGAATAATGGAGGATTTTAAAATACATATATAAATGTAAAAGTAATAATTTAAAAAAACGTGATTCATGTTCTATCTGGTGAATGTGTAGCATACTTTTGATATCGTATTGGGTGAATATATTTTGATATCATATAGGGTGAATATATTTTGATATCATATGAGGTTCGATCTGCTGTTTAGCGACCACAATCGTTATTCCGTAGTAGGCCATATCGAGTGTGTCGCTACGTTAGTTTTCACTGCTCTCTTCAGTCACATACAGGAAAGTGAAACTGTTTCTGTTTCTATCTGAAAGTCAAATCAGCCGTTTTCCAACAGGAGAAAGTTTTCTTGTAGCATTAAATAGCTCAATGGATATGGTTTGTATCGGCTACTTTTATTGTAGGGAAACTTTGCCGTCTACTTGTCAATGACGAAAAAGGTTTTGTGAGTGAGAAGAAACTCCCCAATCCTAGCAGTGCTGACCAATACACCGAAAAGTTGGGCGGAAAAAACTAATTTTTACTAGGAAATTTCGCTTTCTCACTAATTGCTGATTCGTCAATTCACGGTCAAATGAAAAAACACCGCCACAATTTCTGTTCGCTTTTCTTGCGGTACTAGTGAGCATCAGCAGATCCTATCAGGCATGTCTTCTTTCAGAAACACGATATATTTCCCATAAACGGTGTGACTGTTTTTACATTATTTTTTAATTCTTAGATTTATATAAGTTTAGCTGAATTCGTTCGCACACTTTTCAATGTTTGACTTTTGCCCTCCCCACTGTCATACTTATATTTGTATATATTTTGGTTCCCCTTGGTTATTTTGCTTACTGCTCTAATATCATTATTTTCATGTTCCCATCAGTGATATCTATAAACTGCAAAAGGGGAAAATTTAAAAAAAAAGCCATATTCTGGGTAAATACTTACAGATTCAGCTATAAAAATGACCAATGTCTACCTTACTAACTCTAGTATAAACCGGACCTAAGACTACACTTTTGACTAGTGTAAACTACTTCTATATCTACAATTTTTGACATTAGTTAAACCAAGCCCTATTGATCCATCTGTAAAACTATGTCTATATTTTTTAGTCTCGTATAAACCGGACTCATAAGGCACTAAAGTAAACCAGATGTGACAACATTTTTTATGCCAATGCAAAGCGGTCTTATGTTTGCCGTTGTTTAGTCTAGTTTTAATCGAACATATATTTTTGAATTTCGTGTAAACCGGTCCGATGTATAGCTTTTTGAAGCTATTGTATGTTTTGACTAAATGTCTGCGTTTCTTACTCTAATGTAAATCAGACATATCTACTCTTTTGACTCTAGTGTAAATCGAATCTATACCTACCTTTTTGAGTAGAGTTTAAACCGTCCGTAGGTCTGCTTTTTTAATCTAATGTAAAAAGTCACTTTGTCAAACGTTTCGGGTCTCGTGTAAACCATGTCTTTTGTCTACTATTCTCGAATCAAATGTAAAGTTAATCTATTACGCCCTACCTATTAATTCTTTGCTGTTTTTCTCTTATATTTTATTAAGCATTAACGAACACGACAAGGACTTATATGCTAAATTATCCTATCTCATCTATCCAGTTTTTTTCTCGTGTGCGTTACTGGTAATCGAGGAATCGAATAACGCCTTTTAATTTTCTCTTATTTCTCACTGTATTTTATTTGACTATTATTTGTACTAACTGTATATTAATTTCGCTACTCTTATTATTATTATTATTATTATTATTATTATTATTATTATTATTATTATTATTATTATCTCGAGAAAAAGCTTGGAGATCAAGTGACAGCAAGTATCCTGCTGCCGTTTCGATGGATTTCCAATTTCTTTGTAAGTCCCTTGGGAAAAGCTGCAAGTGTCCTAGTGACCTTGTCCCAGATCTTATTATTATAAATAAATTAGTACGAATAATAATAATTAAATTAATAATAATAATAATAATAAGTAGAAGAAGGAGGAGGAAGAGAAGAAGAAGAAGAATGAGAGGAGGAGGAGAAGAAGAAGAAGAAGAAGAAGAAGAAGAAGAAGAAGAAGAAGAAGAAGAAGAAGAAGAAGAAGAAGAAAATTTTGTCACAAAGATTAGGGAACTGGAACAAGTTGAAGCGTATAAGTACCCAGGAATTATCGAAGGAGATAGAATATAACATACCCAAATGAAGGAGAAGGTAAGAAAGGAATACTACAGACATGTGCGACTCGTACTGAATACTGAGCTGAATTTAAAAAAAACAAAACAGAATATAAGCCATAAACACACTGGCTGTCCCTGTGGGGCATTATATTTTCAACATTCTCAACTGACATTAAGCGAATGGACACCAAAACGAGAAAGCTTCTCACCTTCCACTACATGCAACATCCTAAAGCTGATGTTGATCGTCTGTATGTGCCCAGATCCGAAGGAGTCAGAGGATTAGTTCAACTAGAACTGTCTTACAAAACTATAACTACTGACCTTCAAAGATACCTGGAAACTACAGAAGACTGGATGATGGTATGTGTCAAAGAACGTGAAAGTACTAAGCGACTTTATTCAGTACTAAAGGAAGTCAACAAGTTCAAAATAGAGTTTCAATGGTTGAAGAAATACAAGTGAAGCATAATACACTGACTGAAGCTGCAAAATACTTTAAAAAAAGAAAGTAAAGGCAAATAAAACCGACCAGATACAGAAACCATGAAAAGACAAACCTCTTCACGGCCAATACTCTGCCCATACCAAATAAAGCTGATGTAGACAAAACCCCGTGCCCATCAGTGGCTACAAAATGCAGTGTTAAAAACTGAAACGGAAGGTTTTATTCTTGCTGCACAGAACCAATGCTTGCTAACTAGAAATTACCAATCATACGCAATGAAAAATTGTGTTAGCCCAAAATGCAGATTCCGTGAGAAATATCTAGAAATAATTGTCCATCTTGTATCAGATTGAACGGTGTAAGCACCCACTGAATATAAAACTCGATTGGGCCAATATCTGAAATGGAAAATCTGAAACACTTACGGAAAGGAAACTGCAAGTAACTGATATGAACACCACCCAGATCCGATTACAGAGATAGGACCTGTAACAATTTCATGGGACTTTACAATATACACAGACAGAACAAACAAGTGTAATCGCTCAGACATCGTGATTAGAGACCGAAAAGACCAAATGTGCCTCCTTATTGATATGGCAGTCCCTGCAGGCTGCAATGTATCTTTGAAGATCTTCAAAAAACTATAAAAATACAAGGACCTTGAAATCGAAATCTTAAAAATGTGGCACATGAAAACATCAACAATTCCAATTGTAGTTGGAACCCTTGGATTTATTGGAAAAGATTCCAATAGACTCATTGAAGGAATTCCTTGTCGCCCATGCCTTGAAGAAATACAAAATAACTGTTCATAAAAGTACAGCCTACACCTTACGAAGAGGTATATATATGTAAAATATGTGTGATGTGTTTTTTTTTTTAATTGCTCGTTGGAAAATGTTATGGTGTCATTTCTGATCTTAGGTCTCTGGTCGGGACCCGGAAAGAAATGAGTACACACCAGAATCAAAGATGATGATGATGATAATAATAATAATAATAATAATAATAATAATAATAATAATAATAATAATAATAGTGCAAGAAATTGAAATAAACACTACCCAGATCCAATTAGGGGCCGTCCTGGGTATGACGATAAACTACATCCGCGTCCTGGGTAAGACGATAAACTCCGTCCAACAGCAAGGCCTCTGATTTGAGGAGCGTGGAACCACCTCTTAATTGCTGGTGTTCCCAGGTCCACCCTGACCCGGGGTGGTAACACCTGTTATGTGCCCGGCTAAGGGCAAATAGTTAACCCCGAAACTAGAATAAAAACACTATGAAAGTGTAAAAATAGGTTTTAATACTTTGTAAAAAAAATTATTACCAGCAATACATTTTTTAAAAACAAATATTACCAGCAATACATATTTTTAAAAAAATATTACCAGCGAAGGAAAATTCTTACCAGAAATAGATTTTTGAAAGAAAAAATATTAACAGAAATAGATTTTTGGAAAAAAAAATATTACCAAAAATGAAAATAATTAAATAACCCGTTGAGGTTGATATGCCGTAAAACAAAAACAAACGATTACAGCATAGGACCTGTGACAATTTTATGGGACTTTTACAATACACGAAGACAGAACAATCAAATCTCATCGCCCAGTCATCATGATCAGAGACTACAAAAAGAGAATATGACTTCTTATTGACACGACAGCCCTACAAACTGTATTGCATTTTTGAAGATCTTTAAAAAACTATCAAAGTACAAACACGTTGAAATCAAAATCCCAAAAATATGATATGTGAAGACATCAATAATTCCAGTTGTAGTTGGAGCCCTCGGTTTGAGTGGAAAAAATTCTGGTAAACTAATTAAAGGGATCCCTGGTAGGCCAAGCCTTAAAGAAATACAAAAATTGTACTCGCAAGTACGACTCACACCTTACGAAGGACTTTATCTAAATAAAATGTGTATGATCTTCGTTTCTTTTTCTGTTGTTTTTTTTTTTCTTTTTCAAAAAATGCTGAGGAAAATGTCATGATGACATTTCTGACCTTAGATCTCTGGTTGGGACCCGGGAAAATGAGTGTACAACAGAAATCAAAGGAAATGAAATAATATATTATTATTATTGTGCTTTCCCCCCTTTTTGTTAGTATTAAATGTATATTATTAAATATATATATAATTAAAGTATATTAAATATATATATATATTTAATAATGATGATGATGATGATGATGATTATGATGATGATAATAATAATAATAATAATAATAATAAAAAAATATAAAAATAATAATAATAATAATAACCTGGCTAAGGAGATGGAACCTGTAACAATTTTGTGGGACTTTACAATAGACGCACAGACAGAACAATCAAGACTAATCGCCCAAATGTCGCGATCAAAAACCGCAAAAACAAAATGTACCTAATTAACATGGCAGTCCCTGCAAACTGTAATGTATCTGAAGATCTTCAAAAAAAGCTATCAAAATCCAAGGACTTTGAAATTGAAATTTAAAAAATGTGGCACATGAGGACATCAACAATTTCAGTTGTAGTTGGAGCCCTCGGATTGATCGGAAAAGGTTCCGATAGACTCATTGAAGGAATTCTTGGTAACCTAAGCCTTAAAGAAATACAAAAAAATTCTACTCAGATTACAGCCCACACCTTACAAAGTTCTTTACCTATGTAAATTATGTGTAATCTTAGGTGTTTTGGGGTTTGTTTTTTGTCATCAAAAAATGCTCAGTGGAAAATGCCATGCCATCTCTGACCTTAGGTTTCTGGTTGGGACCCGGGAAAATGAGTATACAACAGAAATCAAAGGAAATAAAATATTATTATTATTATTATTATTATTATTATTATTATTATTTATTTCCTTTGATTTGTGGCGTTTTCACATTTCTTTCCGGGTCCCGCCCAGAGACCTAAGGACAGAAATGGCATCATGACACTTTTACACTGACAAAATTTTTTTTACATAGATAAAGCCCTTCGTAAAGTGTGGGCTGTACTTGTGAGAACAATTTTTTGTATCTCTTTAAGGCATGGACTTCCAGGGATCCCTTCAATTAGTTTACTGGAATCTTTTCCAATCAATCCTAGGGCTCCAACTACAACAGGGATTGTTGATGTTCCCATGTGCCACATTTTTGAGATTTCTATTTTAAGGTCCTTATATTTTGACAGTTTTTCGAATATCTTCAAAGATACATTGCAGTCTGCAGGGACTGACATATCGATAAGGAGGCTTTTTTTTTTGTTTGCGATCTCTAATAACAATGTCTAGGCGGTTAGTTATTATTATTATTATTATTTATATCGATTATTATTGTCTTATTAGTTATATTAGTTGCCTTCGTGAGGTGCTACTGTAAATTTTCCACTTTCTTATTCTCCTATTTCTTCGGCTTAAATTCTTCTTTTTCATCAACTTCTTCATTGTCGCTTACTTCTTAATAGATCACTCCTACTTTTTTCTCTCCATTTTCTTATTTGTCGTTGTCGTCTACGCCGACTTCTTCTCTTTCATTGCTGTTTCCTTGTTTATACTTTTTTATTGCCACCTTTTTTCTTTTTCCTCGTTGTTTTCTTCTTCTCAAATTTCTCCTTTTTTTCTTTCAATGTCTTCTTCTTCTTTTTCGTTACTCACGTCTTTACTCTTTCATCGTTAGCTTTTTCTTCTTCATCTTCTTCATCGGCGTCATTTCTTCTTCTTTGTTGTTTTCTTCTTTCCCTCAACGTCTTTCTCTTCTTCTTTGTCGTTGTCATCTAAATCGTCTTCTTGTCTTTCGTTGCCGCCACCTTCCTTTCGTCTTTGTCTATTTCTTGGTAGTCTTCTTCTTCTTCTTCTTCTTCTTCTTCTTCTTCTTCTTCACATTGCCAATGCTTTTTTCTCATCTTCATTTTATCTTTTTTTTTCTTGTTAACACACTTTTTTCTAATCAACTTCACCATTTCTTTGTTTTTTGTTTTGTTTTGTTTTGTTTTTTTTGGACAATATTTTTCTCTTTCTCCTTCATCGATTTCCTCTTCGTTTATTTTCACCGTCCTCAATAAATAACACCCTATACTATTTTACAACGCCCAGTGAGCCTCTGCGCCTACCCCCAAAATAAACATAAACAATAAAAGGAACTGTCTGACGATATCAAAAACAAAATAAACAAGCACAAAAAAAGAAAATCATCCCACGCGCAGACATACCTTAAATGAGAAAACTGTCTTAGTCCTTTGCATAAAAGAGAAGAAAGTCGCTATATCGGCTAGTCACGTCTTGTCCCAGCCGACGGCCACGCCAAGAAGCCTCTCAGGCAGTCAACACGGAGCAACTCAATCGAAGCGTGTATGCCGATATCGATTAGTCTCTCCTGGCCTGACAGCTTCTTTTCTTATAACGGCGTCGAAGGGACGATCTACGCATCCTCTTTTAAATTATGGTAATTACTTGTTATTGGCTACAGCCGGGTCAGGGTCCTGGGAAAGGACGCTGGGGTTGCGCGAGGCGACAGAGCGGCGACGAAGGTCAGGAAGGAAAAGGCTAGCCATGCAAGGGAAAAAGTGCAAGAAGAAAGAGTACCTTGAGGCTGGAAAACTGCCATATTGTCTCGTCACTGGTGGCATCATCATCATCATCATTAGGCAAATTATTTAGCATTAATAGTACTATATACCCATAATTATTATTAACATTATTATTATTATTATTATTTGTAGTATCTGGTGGCAGTGAGGGTCAAGTGGTAGCAAGTCTACTCAACATTTCGGCACCCACCTCAGTATTCTAGCTCATTTTAACAATACTGTCTAATACAGTGTAACCCGGATATAAGAGAATTGTCGCGACCGGAGAAGACGTCTCTTATATCCGGGTTTGGGCTATTTTGTTTTATTAACACAGGCTCTAATTTGGGACCAGTTAAAATCTATCTTATATCAGGGTTTCTCTTATATCCGGGTCTCTTATATCCGGGTTACACTGTACTGTCTGGTACATAATAAAAGGCACAGTTTATGGGAATATGTGAGGAAGATAACGATTGACCCTAGAATTGAATATCCACATTTTCTTCCGGGTCCCAACCAGAGACCTAAGGTCAGAAATGGCTTCATGACATTTTGCGCTGATCCTTCAAAGATACATTGCAGTCTGCAGGGACTGCCATGTCAATGTATTATCATTATTATTATTATTATTTGCTTTGATTTCTGGTGTGTACCCAATTCTTTCCGGCTCCCTACCAGAGACCTAAGGTCAGAAATGGTATCATGGCATTTTTCCACTGAGCAGTTTTGAAAAAAAAATATCACACATATTTTACATAGATAAAACCCTTCGTAAGCTGTGGGCTGTACTTGTGAGGGCTCCAACTACAAATGCAATTATTGATGTCCTCATGTGCCACATTTTTAGATTTATTATTATTATTATTATTATTATTATTATTATTATATCCTGTTATAATTGTGCTTGTGTCCCCATTAGTTCCCACGACCGTTATGCCCAGCCAATAGCTCATAACGATCCAGAGTGCACTGAAGAACTGCTCGGGGTAGAGAGATACAAAATAAAAGGCACCGTTTAATTGAATATGTGAGGAAGATAACGACTGACCCTAGAATTGAATATCCACATTTCCTTCCGGGTCCCAGCCAGAGACCTAAGGTCAGAAATGGCTTCATGACTTTTGCCACTAATCATTTTTATAAAGAGAAAACAACCTACGATGAAACACATTTTACATAGATAAAGCTCTTCCATAATACGTGAGCTGTACTTGTGAGTACAATTTTTTTGTATTTCTTTAATGCATGGGCTACCAGGGATCCTCTCAAATGAGTCTGTCAAAACGTTTTCCAATCGATCCGAGTGCTTCAGCTACATTAGGAATTACTGATGTCCTTATGTGCCACATTTTTGAGATTTCTCCTTCAAGATCCTTTTAATTTGATTGTTTTCCGAAGATCTTCAAAGATACATTACAATCTGCAGGGACCGCCACGCCAATAAGATTCTGTTCTTTTCTATTATTATTATTATTATTATTATTATTATTATTATTATTATTATTATTATTTCCTTTGATTTCTGGTGTGTACTCAATTCTTTTCGGGTCCCGACCAGACATCTAAGGTCAGAAATGGTATCATGGCATTTTCCACTGAGCAGTTTTGTCAAGTGAATTTAAAAAAGGGAAAAAAACAGTTTTGAACTCTACAGAAAAGAAAGATTCTGAATTTGTCTTACTATTCATTAATGCACAACAAAACAATGATCGGATTGTCATTTTGTTGCCTCATGCGGTTAAAGTTTAAAACGTGTGCGATAGTAACTACATTAAAGAAAGAAAGAAAGAAAAAAGAAAGAAAGAAACAGTATCTACGCTAATCATTAACACAGATTCGAGTTTGTCGATTCTTACAACGAGACTAGCTTAAGATGTTTAGAGTTAACCAAATAAAACATCAGAAAAAAGGATCAACATAAAAGAAGAAAGAAAAAGATATTTCGATTAATTTAATGAAGAAATCTGTCAAACCAATAAATATAGACGTAAGTTTACGATGCACACATAAAAAATATTACAGAGATTTTGGTTTACCCTCGAGTAAAAAAAAAGGAAGACATGGGTTTAATTTTTACAACAGTAAAAAGGTAGACACAGGTTTGGATTGAAGGAGAGTCAAAAAGGTAGACACAGGTTTGGATTGAACGAGAGTCAAAAAGGTAGACACAGGTTTGGATTGAACGAGAGTCAAAAAGGTAGACGCAGGTTTGGATTGAACGAGAGTCAAAAAGGTAGACACAGGTTTGGATTGAACGAGAGTCAAAAAGGTAGACACAGGTTTGGATTGAACGAGAGTCAAAAAGGTAGACACAGGTTTGGATTGAACGAGAGTCAAAAAGGTAGACACAGGTTTGGATGGAACGAGAGTCAAAAAGGTAGACACAGGTTTGGATTGAACAAGATTCAAAAAGGTAGACACAGGTTTGGATTGAACGAGATTCAAAAAGGTAGACACAGGTTTGGATTGAACGAGAGTCAAAAAGGTAGACACAGGTTTGAATTGAACGAGATTTAAAAAGGTAGACACAGGTTTGGATTGAACGAGAGTCAAAAAGGTAAACACAGGTTTGGATTGAACGAGATTCAAAAAGGTAGACACAGGTTTGGATTGAACGAGAGTCAAAAAGGTAGACACAGGTTTGGATTGAACGAGAGTCAAAAAGGTAGACACAGGTTTGGATTGAACGAGAGTCAAAAAGGTAGACACAGGTTTGGATTGAACGAGAGTCAAAAAGGTAGACACATGTTTGGATTGAACGAGAGTCAAAAAGGTAGACACAGGTTTGGATTGAACGAGAGTCAAAAAGGTAGACACAGGTTTGGATTGAACGAGAGTCAAAAAGGTAGACACAGGTTTGGATTGAACGAGAGTCAAAAAGGTAGACACAGGTTTGGATGGAACGAGAGTCAAAAAGGTAGACACAGGTTTGGATTGAACGAGATTCAAAAAGGTAGACACAGGTTTGGATTGAACGAGATTCAAAAAGGTAGACACAGGTTTGGATTGAACGAGAGTCAAAAAGGTAGACACAGGTTTGAATTGAACGAGATTCAAAAAGGTAGACACAGGTTTGGATTGAACGAGAGTCAAAAAGGTAGACACAGGTTTGGATTGAACGAGATTCAAAAAGGTAGTCACAGGTTTGGATTGAACGAGAGTCAAAAAGGTAGACACAGGTTTGGATTGAACAAGAGTCAAAAAGGTACACACGTTTGGATTGAACGAGAGTCAAAAAGGTAGACACAGGTTTGGATTGAACGAGATTCAAAAAGGTAGACACAGGTTTGGATTGAACGAGATTCAAAAAGGTAGACACAGGTTTGGATTGAACGAGGGTCAAAAAGGTAGACACAGATTTGAATTGAACGAGATTCAAAAAGGTAGACACAGGTTTGGATAGAACGAGAGTCAAATAGGTAGACACAGGTTTGAATTGAACGAGATTCAAAAAGGTAGACACAGGTTTGGATTGAACGAGAGTCAAAAAGGTAGACACAGGTTTGGATTGAACGAGAGTCAAAAAGGTAGACACAGGTTTGAATTGAACGAGATTCAAAAAGGTAGACACAGGTTTGGATTGAACGAGATTCAAAAAGGTAGACACAGGTTTGGATTGAACGAGAGTCAAAAAGGTAGACACAGGTTTGGATTGAACGAGAGTCAAAAAGGTAGACACAGGTTTGGATTGAACGAGAGTCAAAAAGGTAGACACAGGTTTGGATTGAACAAGAGTCAAAAAGGTAGACACAGATTTGGATTGAACGTGAGTCAAAAAGGTAGACACAGGTTTGGATTGAACGAGAGTCAAAAAGGTAGACACAGATTTGGATTGAACGAGAGTCAAAAAGGTAGACACAGGTTTGGATTGAACGAGAGTCAAAAAGGTAGACACAGGTTTGGATTGAACGAGAGTCAAAAAGGTAGACACAGGTTTGGATTGAACAAGAGTCAAAAAGGTAGACACAGATTTGGATTGAACGAGAGTCAAAAAGGCAGAGACAGGTTTGGATTGAACGAGAGACAAAAAGGTAGACACAGATTTGGATTGAACGAGAGTCAAAAAGGTAGACACAGGTTTGGTTTGAACGAGAGTCAAAAAGGTAGACACAGATTTGGATTGAACGAGAGTCAAAAAGGTAGACACAGGTTTGGATTGAACGAGAGTCAAAAAGGTAGACACAGATTTGGATTGAACGAGAGTCAAAAAGGTAGACACAGATTTGGATTGAACGAGAGTCAAAAAGGTAGAAACAAGTTTGGTTTGAACGAGAGTCAAAAAGGTAGACACAGGTTTGGTTTGAACGAGACTCAAAAACATACACACAGGTTTGGATTGAACGAGAGTCAAAAAGGTAGACACAGGTTTGGATTGAACGAGAGTCAAAAAGGTAGACACAGGTTTGGATGGAACGAGAGTAAAAAAGGTAGATACAGGTTTGGATTGAACGAGATTCAAAAAGGTAGACACAGGTTTGGATTGAACGAGATTCAAAAAGGTAGACACAGGTTTGGATTGAACGAGAGTCAAAAAGGTAGACACAGGTTTGAATTGAACGAGATTTAAAAAGGTAGACACAGGTTTGGATTGAACGAGAGTCAAAAAGGTAAACACAGGTTTGGATTGAACGAGATTCAAAAAGGTAGACACAGGTTTGGATTGAACGAGAGTCAAAAAGGTAGACACAGGTTTGGATTGAACGAGAGTCAAAAAGGTAGACACAGGTTTGGATTGAACGAGAGTCAAAAAGGTAGACACAGGTTTGGATTGAACGAGAGTCAAAAAGGTAGACACATGTTTGGATTGAACGAGAGTCAAAAAGGTAGACACAGGTTTGGATTGAACGAGAGTCAAAAAGGTAGACACAGGTTTGGATTGAACGAGAGTCAAAAAGGTAGACACAGGTTTGGATTGAACGAGAGTCAAAAAGGTAGACACAGGTTTGGATGGAACGAGAGTCAAAAAGGTAGACACAGGTTTGGATTGAACGAGATTCAAAAAGGTAGACACAGGTTTGGATTGAACGAGATTCAAAAAGGTAGACACAGGTTTGGATTGAACGAGAGTCAAAAAGGTAGACACAGGTTTGAATTGAACGAGATTCAAAAAGGTAGACACAGGTTTGGATTGAACGAGAGTCAAAAAGGTAGACACAGGTTTGGATTGAACGAGATTCAAAAAGGTAGTCACAGGTTTGGATTGAACGAGAGTCAAAAAGGTAGACACAGGTTTGGATTGAACAAGAGTCAAAAAGGTACACACGTTTGGATTGAACGAGAGTCAAAAAGGTAGACACAGGTTTGGATTGAACGAGATTCAAAAAGGTAGACACAGGTTTGGATTGAACGAGATTCAAAAAGGTAGACACAGGTTTGGATTGAACGAGAGTCAAAAAGGTAGAAACAAGTTTGGTTTGAACGAGAGTCAAAAAGGTAGACACAGGTTTGGTTTGAACGAGACTCAAAAACATACACACAGGTTTGGATTGAACGAGAGTCAAAAAGGTAGACACAGGTTTGGATTGAACGAGAGTCAAAAAGGTAGACACAGGTTTGGATGGAACGAGAGTAAAAAAGGTAGATACAGGTTTGGATTGAACGAGATTCAAAAAGGTAGACACAGGTTTGGATTGAACGAGATTCAAAAAGGTAGACACAGGTTTGGATTGAACGAGAGTCAAAAAGGTAGACACAGGTTTGAATTGAACGAGATTTAAAAAGGTAGACACAGGTTTGGATTGAACGAGAGTCAAAAAGGTAAACACAGGTTTGGATTGAACGAGATTCAAAAAGGTAGACACAGGTTTGGATTGAACGAGAGTCAAAAAGGTAGACACAGGTTTGGATTGAACGAGAGTCAAAAAGGTAGACACAGGTTTGGATTGAACGAGAGTCAAAAAGGTAGACACAGGTTTGGATTGAACGAGAGTCAAAAAGGTAGACACATGTTTGGATTGAACGAGAGTCAAAAAGGTAGACACAGGTTTGGATTGAACGAGAGTCAAAAAGGTAGACACAGGTTTGGATTGAACGAGAGTCAAAAAGGTAGACACAGGTTTGGATTGAACGAGAGTCAAAAAGGTAGACACAGGTTTGGATGGAACGAGAGTCAAAAAGGTAGACACAGGTTTGGATTGAACGAGATTCAAAAAGGTAGACACAGGTTTGGATTGAACGAGATTCAAAAAGGTAGACACAGGTTTGGATTGAACGAGAGTCAAAAAGGTAGACACAGGTTTGAATTGAACGAGATTCAAAAAGGTAGACACAGGTTTGGATTGAACGAGAGTCAAAAAGGTAGACACAGGTTTGGATTGAACGAGATTCAAAAAGGTAGTCACAGGTTTGGATTGAACGAGAGTCAAAAAGGTAGACACAGGTTTGGATTGAACAAGAGTCAAAAAGGTACACACGTTTGGATTGAACGAGAGTCAAAAAGGTAGACACAGGTTTGGATTGAACGAGATTCAAAAAGGTAGACACAGGTTTGGATTGAACGAGATTCAAAAAGGTAGACACAGGTTTGGATTGAACGAGGGTCAAAAAGGTAGACACAGATTTGAATTGAACGAGATTCAAAAAGGTAGACACAGGTTTGGATAGAACGAGAGTCAAAAAGGTAGACACAGGTTTGAATTGAACGAGATTCAAAAAGGTAGACACAGGTTTGGATTGAACGAGAGTCAAAAAGGTAGACACAGGTTTGGATTGAACGAGAGTCAAAAAGGTAGACACAGGTTTGAATTGAACGAGATTCAAAAAGGTAGACACAGGTTTGGATTGAACGAGATTCAAAAAGGTAGACACAGGTTTGGATTGAAATAGAGTCAAAAAGGTAGACACAGGTTTGGATTGAACGAGAGTCAAAAAGGTAGACACAGGTTTGGATTGAACGAGAGTCAAAAAGGTAGACACAGGTTTGGATTGAACAAGAGTCGAAAAGGTAGACACAGATTTGGATTGAACGTGAGTCAAAAAGGTAGACACAGGTTTGGATTGAACGAGAGTCAAAAAGGTAGACACAGATTTGGATTGAACGAGAGTCAAAAAGGTAGACACAGGTTTGGATTGAACGAGAGTCAAAAAGGTAGACACAGGTTTGGATTGAACGAGAGTCAAAAAGGTAGACACAGGTTTGGATTGAACAAGAGTCAAAAAGGTAGACACAGATTTGGATTGAACGAGAGTCAAAAAGGCAGAGACAGGTTTGGATTGAACGAGAGACAAAAAGGTAGACACAGATTTGGATTGAACGAGAGTCAAAAAGGTAGACACAGGTTTGGTTTGAACGAGAGTCAAAAAGGTAGACACAGATTTGGATTGAACGAGAGTCAAAAAGGTAGACACAGGTTTGGATTGAACGAGAGTCAAAAAGGTAGACACAGATTTGGATTGAACGAGAGTCAAAAAGGTAGACACAGATTTGGATTGAACGAGAGTCAAAAAGGTAGAAACAAGTTTGGTTTGAACGAGAGTCAAAAAGGTAGACACAGGTTTGGTTTGAACGAGACTCAAAAACATACACACAGGTTTGGATTGAACGAGAGTCAAAAAGGTAGACACAGGTTTGGATTGAACGAGAGTCAAAAAGGTAGACACAGGTTTGGATGGAACGAGAGTAAAAAAGGTAGATACAGGTTTGGATTGAACGAGATTCAAAAAGGTAGACACAGGTTTGGATTGAACGAGATTCAAAAAGGTAGACACAGGTTTGGATTGAACGAGAGTCAAAAAGGTAGACACAGGTTTGAATTGAACGAGATTTAAAAAGGTAGACACAGGTTTGGATTGAACGAGAGTCAAAAAGGTAAACACAGGTTTGGATTGAACGAGATTCAAAAAGGTAGACACAGGTTTGGATTGAACGAGAGTCAAAAAGGTAGACACAGGTTTGGATTGAACGAGAGTCAAAAAGGTAGACACAGGTTTGGATTGAACGAGAGTCAAAAAGGTAGACACAGGTTTGGATTGAACGAGAGTCAAAAAGGTAGACACATGTTTGGATTGAACGAGAGTCAAAAAGGTAGACACAGGTTTGGATTGAACGAGAGTCAAAAAGGTAGACACAGGTTTGGATTGAACGAGAGTCAAAAAGGTAGACACAGGTTTGGATTGAACGAGAGTCAAAAAGGTAGACACAGGTTTGGATGGAACGAGAGTCAAAAAGGTAGACACAGGTTTGGATTGAACGAGATTCAAAAAGGTAGACACAGGTTTGGATTGAACGAGATTCAAAAAGGTAGACACAGGTTTGGATTGAACGAGAGTCAAAAAGGTAGACACAGGTTTGAATTGAACGAGATTCAAAAAGGTAGACACAGGTTTGGATTGAACGAGAGTCAAAAAGGTAGACACAGGTTTGGATTGAACGAGATTCAAAAAGGTAGTCACAGGTTTGGATTGAACGAGAGTCAAAAAGGTAGACACAGGTTTGGATTGAACAAGAGTCAAAAAGGTACACACGTTTGGATTGAACGAGAGTCAAAAAGGTAGACACAGGTTTGGATTGAACGAGAGTCAAAAAGGTAGACACAGGTTTGAATTGAACGAGATTCAAAAAGGTAGACACAGGTTTGGATAGAACGAGAGTCAAAAAGGTAGACACAGGTTTGAATTGAACGAGAGTCAAAAAGGTAGACACAGGTTTGAATTGAACGAGATTCAAAAAGGTAGACACAGGTTTGGATTGAACGAGAGTCAAAAAGGTAGACACAGGTTTGGATTGAACGAGATTCAAAAAGGTAGTCACAGGTTTGGATTGAACGAGAGTCAAAAAGGTAGACACAGGTTTGGATTGAACAAGAGTCAAAAAGGTACACACGTTTGGATTGAACGAGAGTCAAAAAGGTAGACACAGGTTTGGATTGAACGAGAGTCAAAAAGGTAGACACAGGTTTGAATTGAACGAGATTCAAAAAGGTAGACACAGGTTTGGATAGAACGAGAGTCAAAAAGGTAGACACAGGTTTGAATTGAACGAGATTCAAAAAGGTAGACACAGGTTTGGATTGAACGAGAGTCAAA
This sequence comes from Acanthosepion esculentum, assembly GCA_964036315.1. Taxonomy (NCBI): domain Eukaryota; kingdom Metazoa; phylum Mollusca; class Cephalopoda; order Sepiida; family Sepiidae; genus Acanthosepion; species Acanthosepion esculentum. The sequence goes on along the minus strand of OZ038497.1, from coordinate 14,772,796 downwards.
AAGGTAGACACAGGTTTGGATTGAACAAGAGTCAAAAAGGTAGACACAGATTTGGATTGAACGTGAGTCAAAAAGGTAGACACAGGTTTGGATTGAACGAGAGTCAAAAAGGTAGACACAGATTTGGATTGAACGAGAGTCAAAAAGGTAGACACAGATTTGGATTGAACGAGAGTCAAAAAGGTAGAAACAAGTTTGGTTTGAACGAGAGTCAAAAAGGTAGACACAGGTTTGGTTTGAACGAGACTCAAAAACATACACACAGGTTTGGATTGAACGAGAGTCAAAAAGGTAGACACATTGTTTGGTTTGAACGAGAGTCAAAAAGGTAGACACAGGTTTGGTTTGAACGGGTGTCAAAAAGTTAGACGCAAGTTTTGTTTGCACAATAATCGAAAAGGTAAACTAACGTTTTGGTTTGCACCAGAGTCAAAAAGGTAGACACAGGTTTGGTTTGAACAAGAGGTTAGGTGTCCAGAGCAGTGAATCCCTCGCAAGTTCTTGTCTTACTCACCAACAGTGAATCCAGCTCTTCTCCTCTATCTATGTTTTAATTAGTAAGAATTCTATCACTAAACCATAATCTAAAAAAATCTTACAATCTGAAAATATTTTCTGAATTTAAATATCCGGAAAAGTATTGATAAGTCGTAAAAACGAATCAATTAATCTCTTTTCGATGTTTCAGGTGGTAATTAGATATAACCAACTAAAGAAGGTGCAAGAAATTAAATATCTGCGAAATGTTTTAAAAGAGTGCGGAATGTTCGACATGAAAATACGAAGACGCATTAGGATAGCGAAATATGCCTTCTAAAAGCTAAGCAAAGTATTAAGAAGCAGGAAAATCTCGTTAGAAACAAAGAAAAGAGTGCTGAACTGCCATGTAATATCGGTCCTCCTAAAGGGCATTGGATGATGGACAATCTCCTCAAAGATGAGGAAGTGACTTGAAGTGGTTCTACAGAAACATGCTGAGGATGACATGAGTCGAAAATGTAAGCAACAACGAGGTTTTGGAAAGAATGGAAACAAAAAGGAAACTCGTGCTTAACATCAGAAAGAGGAAGTTGAAATTTCTGGGGCATGTAATGAGGAAGGAGGGCTTGGAAAATCGGATACTCACAAGACGTATTAAGAGAAAAAGAAACAGAGGAAAGCAGCGTGTAACACACTTGATGTGATTGAGCAAATGGATTGCAGAACAGTGTTTGGAAAAATAAGAAAAATACAAACTTATTAACAGGTATAAGGGACAGGAAGATGTGGAGGACCATGATCACCTATGTCCTGAAGGATCATAAAAGAAGACTATAATAATTACGAAAATATAAGAAAGACACAGATATATATAAAAAAATAATATTAAAGACTTGAGGAAATACGCCATCATATAAATGATAGTTAAGATTCTAGTGGACATATAGTGGGGTTTCGATTTTCTTTTGTTATTAAGTAATAAACTAATCCATTCAGAATTACTACATATTAAAAATTATAAAAATATTTTAAAAGACACTGATGTGAAAATCTAATAATATTAAGGACTTAAGAAAATAACATTTTTGACAGTATGGCTAAAATACGTTCGATTTGCGTGTACATAAATTGGGGGATCTGTTTTCTATTATTTTAAAGTAACTGATCCCCCAAGAATTAAGGCATAATAATATAATGATTGAAAAAACATATTTAAAAATTCACACTTGAAAACCTATTAATATTAAGGACTTTTTGAGAGTAAACAAGTAAACAACACTTAAGAATCTAGTGAACATAAAGTGACGGATCAATTTTCTTGTGTTATTAACAAACCAATCCCCATATAATCATTACATATTAATACAAGTTCAACCATTCCATGGCAGAGCGTTTGCGACTCCACATATAAAAATAGTAATTTTCGGTTAACCATAACAATTTTTGTTCTTCACAACCATGAACATTAAATACTTACTTTATATTTAACAATACCCTGATGATGACATTATGCCATGTCAAAAGTACAGTGGTAACGAAGACACGAATTTTACCTGTCAGCCAGAACAGAATCGAATTCTACGCAGCAAAATCTTTTCGTACTAAGGTTCCAGATCAACAGGCGACAAAGACTTGAAGTAGGGAAGACTTTAAGGCAACCATATTGGAACTAATGAAAATGCAATTCGAGCAACAACAAAAAAATGTGGAAAGACAGACTAGGCTCGAAGAAAAACAATTAGAAATTCAACAGAAAAAGGAAAAGAAGCAACTGGAACTACAAGAATTACTACTACGGGCAGTAACAAATAAAGGGCTAAAATCTGAAAATGAAACGGCATTCTAGCAAAATGCTATATGGAGCTCTATCGAAGACTTCACTTATGCAGCGAACGAAGACAAAACCTTCGCAGATTACTTCAGAAGATATGAAGATTTATATGAGCTTGATTGCGGGAATTGGTCAGACGCGAAAAAAGTACGTCTACTACTGAGGAAACTAGGGTCAATCGAATACACTGAATTCGTAGACTACATCCTACCGAGGAAAACGAATGAATTGACTATCAAGGAAGCCGTAAAACTTTTAACAGAATTATTTAGTGCGAACACTTCACTATTCCACAAAAGGTGGAAATGTTTAAATTTAACAAAAAAGGATAGCGAAGACTTCTATAGTAAACAAACACTGTGATGACTTTAAGTTATCTGAACTCAGCCCTGACATTTTTAAATGTTTGATATTCGTCCAAGGCCTGGTTTCGAGTAAAGATGCGGAGATCAGACGGAGAATTCTAACAAAACTTGAGAGTGAACCAGAATTGACGCTACAAAAATTGGCTGAGGACTGTCAGAGATGTATAAGCGTAAAAAAGGACTCGAAAGATATCGAACAGTCACATACGAAAAGTGCAACGACAAACACGTTTTTCTCCCTCCTCAAAAACAAACCAAACAAATTATTTAACTCCAAAAAGTCAAATGAAACCTCAGAAGAAACCACCACCCAGTCCATGCTATCGCCGTGAGACTTTGCATTGGTACAAAGATTGTTCATACCGCTATAAGACTTGTCTGTTGTGCAATAAAGTGGGACATAAAAGTTCGCACTGTAGAACATATATATATATATATATATATGTGTGTGTGTGTGTGTGTGTGTGTGTGTGTGTGTGTGTGTATATATATATATATATATATATATATATATATGAATATGGATAGTAAAATATTAAAATTAATAATATTTAATTTGATATTTATAAACCTAACGTTAAACATTAACTGTGAACATTATGTAAAATTAAAAGAGATATAAATATTAATATGTATAAAGAATTGAAAACATATATGTAAGTACTGATATATGAAAGTACACGAGTACCTGTGTATGCAGATACATGTGTATGTGAATATGTGTGTAATTGCACATGTAAATGAACGTATGTATATATGTGATTTGCATAAGTGTATGTGTGATAGATATATATGTATATGATAAAACAAAATATTTAATAATCGCCTTCAATCATTACTACATCTTAATTGGAGACCAAAACCTTAAGTAAAAAAGATTACCCATCTAAAAATAGTCTTAAATTACATTCATGAATTAGACTCAAACTGATAGAGAATTTGCCTTAACAATCATTTACAATATTGAAAGATTAATATAAGTAAACTGTTATAATTTAAATAATTAGTTTTAATGTACTTTCTATCAATGTATTTTTAAATATACTATTTAAATAATATTCAATCCCTAAATTATTTGTTAAAAGAGTTAGAATTTTAAATTGCTAGCAAATATCAATTTAATTTCTTCAGTGATTTTAAAAATTAAATTACTATCAAACTTTCAAATATTTATTACATAAATTGTTATCTCTCCTACTGTCACTTAGCCATACTTAATGACAGCTTCTTCTCTCTACTTCCCCCTCCTTTCTTTGTTTCTCTTTTTCCCCCTTCCATCTCAATATATCACTTACGTTAAATTAACCGATTAAATAGGTCAATGTCTGCCCCCCCCACCTTAATACTAAGTATGATAGATAGAAATATTAATGTAAACCCTCTCTAAATTCGATCATGTATCTCACACTACACCTCATTACCCTCTCTGTAAAAGTACATAAACTTAATACTACCCGTCAAAATGTATCGGTTCATTTCATTTTTCATTTATCATTTTTCGTTTCACCGTTTGGAAGTGGAGTCTGATGAGCCAGTGTCCTTTAATAAAGAACTTGGTGAAATAAATTATTACATGGAGCCTTAAAGTGGTCTGTTTTTCCTTTAATATATATATATATATATATATATATATATATATATATATATATATATATATATATATATACATATATATATATTCTGTGTGTATATAAAACAGTTGAAACCTAACCTGAACAAAATAAACTACAAAATCTCCACAAATATTCTTAAATGCCTATAATTGATAACAGAAGACATTGGTTTATACCAACGGCTTCCCATACTTAATACTTCTCATTTTCACTCACGCGGGGGTATGTGTGACGTCACGAGCTGCGGTGCGATTTTTCTTTTCCGCGTCTCGTATACACGAAGTTTGTCGTTGCTTGGAAATCTTTCATGCAACAAAAACAGACTATCATTATTGTTTTGTCCGTGTATTGTTTAATATATTGAAATGTAATTGTCATTTTTGATAATGTAAGCCGAAAGCTTAGATAGGATTAAAAAAAACATGCATCAATATAGTGATTTTCTTTCATCTTTCAATGATAATGTTATTAAGTTTATCAGACAATATGAAAGGAATTTACTTAAAATAAATAGACAAAACTTGTCTATATTATTTAATGAAACATGCATCCATCCATATATATATATATATATATATATATATATATATATATATATATGTAAAACAAATTTTTATTACGTTAATAAAAACACCGATCAAAACAAAAATAATTAATAAATATAAGATAAAAAATAAAAATAAAAATAAATAAAAACAACCAAAATAATTTGACCCAAATAAATAAACAAATAAACGACTTCTGGTAAAATAGCCGCCATAATAGACTACCCACAATAAGCTATATAAACAAATTTTTACTACGTTAATAAAAACACCGATCAAAATGAAAAATAAAAATAAAAATAAAATAAATATAAAGGATAAAAAACAAAAATAAATTAAATAAAAACAAGCAAAATAATTTGACACAAATAAACTATAATAAGACTATATTTCTTCATATATATATATATATATATATATATATATATATATATATATATATATATATATATATATATATATATATGCGTATATTTTGGAAGGATGTTTTCATTGAGACATGTTTTGTTGAATAATTTAGACACGTGTTTTGTTTACTTATTTTCAATTGAATTCACGGATAATTCATAATTCATATTTACGAATAAACTTTTTGGTCTTGTTATTGAAGGACGAGTGAAAATCGCCGTGTTAATACATATTTCTTTTATTCCGAGTACTTTCGACAGCACAATGTCATTGTCAGGGTATTGTTTATTGCAAGACAAATATTGTAGTGTTCATTATTGTCGAAGACAAAATTGTTCAGTTCATCTGAAACATACCTGTCCACATTCGCAATTCAGATAAATTCTTGTCGAAAATACGTCTATACTTTTTCACGAAAAGAATAATCATAAACTAAAAATTCTCGAAGCTATCTATATTAAAAAATTGAAACCAAACCTTAATAAAATTCATTACGAATATCACACAAATGTTTTAAAATGTGTACAATAGATAGTTTGAAATGCCAAAGTTTTTACTAATAGTTTTTTACTATTTATTTCGTAAAAAAACTCTCCACAACCATACTTAGTTACCTCCCCTTAAACGGTTTCAGCGATCACACTCTGACTCAGCGTTCTTCATTCCACAAGTAAGAAATTTAACTTTCAGATGAACACAACAATTTTGTCTTCGACAATAATGAACACTACAATATGATGAACGCTTTTTACTATTAGTAATTTCGTTTAGGGTACGGAGAGCAAAGCTTACGTGATCAGTGCCCATCTCTGTAGGTATATGCGCAGAGGATAGTACAGGTAGTGATTAGATATATTGGGGAGCTAGGTTCCCCCATGTCGTTCTCACGTTGGTCCGCAATACCGGAAAATGAAAGAAAGAAAAAAAGAAAGAAAGAAATAATATAGATTCTTCAGAACGCAACACCTAAGAAAGAAAGAAAGAAAGAAAGAAAGAAAAAGAGAAATAGTGTAGATTAGATATACACTTAAGCACGTAACACATGAAAAAGAAAGAAAGAAATGCACAAAAAAAAACAAGTAGAAAAGAAAGAAACAAACAAAGAAACAAAGAAAAAACAAAGACAGAAACAAAGAAAGAAAGAATAGGAAAGAAAGGAATAACGTAGATTAAATATATACATTTCAGCACGCAACACCCGAGAAAGAAAGAGAGAGAGAGAGAGAGAGAGAGAGAGAGAAAGAAAGAAAGAAAGAGAGAAAGCAAGAAAGAAAGAAAGAAAGAAAGAAAGAAAGAAAGAAACAAACAAACAAAAAAGAAATAGTGTAGATTAGATATACATTTAAGCACGTAACACATGAAAAGAAAGAAAGAAAAAAGAAAGAAAGAAAAAAGGAAAAAACAAAAAACAAAAAAGAAACAAAGAAACAAAGAAGAAGAAAGAAAGGAATAACGTAGATCAGATATACACTTCAGCACGCAACACCTGAGAAAGAAAGAAATAAATGAATAAATAAAGAAAGAAAGAATGAAAAAAGAAAGAAAGAAAGAAAAAGAGAAATATTGCAGATCAGATATACACTTCAGCACGTAACACCTGAAAAAGAAAGAAAGAACGAAAGAAAGAACGAAAGAAAGAACGAAAGAAAGAATGAAAAAAGAAAGAAAGAAAAAGAGAAATATTGCAGATCAGATATACACTTCAGCACGTAACACCTGAAAAAGAAAGAAAGAACGAAAGAAAGAACGAAAGAAAGAATGAAAAAAGAAAGAAAGAAAGAAAAAGAGAAATATTGCAGATCAGATATACACTTCAGCACGTAACACCTGAAAAAGAAAGAAAGAACGAAAGAAAGAACGAAAGAAAGAATGAAAAAAGAAAGAAAGAAAGAAAAAGAGAAATATTGCAGATCAGATATACACTTCAACACGTAACACCTGAAAAAGAAAGAAAGAAGTTAAGAAAGAGAAACGGAAAGAAAGGACTAATGTAGACATACACTTTGGAACGCAACACTGGAAAATGAAAGAAAGAAAAAGTTGTTAAACTAGAAATAATGCAGTTGTCTTACTCAGCAAAGTTTAGCTGTGGTACAAGTAGGGAGAACCCAGTGGGGATCGAACTCCCTACTCAGTTGTAACTAATCTACCAAGACAAATCCTTACACCACGTCGAAGCGTAGATTAGATATACACTTTAGCACGCAACACAAAAAAAAAAGAAAGAAAAGAAAAGAAACAAGAAAATAAACAAAGAAAACGCCGAAGAAATTATTCTTTGCCGTGTTTGGTTTGGGTTGTTTTGGTTTGGTTTGGTTTGGTTTGGTTTGGGTTGGTTTGGTTTGGTTTGGTTTGGTTTACGGCATATCAACCTCAATTGGTTATTTAATGCCGACAAAATTTCCACTGCTGGTAATATCTATTTTTGGTAATATTTTCCTTCGGTGGTAATTTTTTTTAAAAAAATTATCGCTGGTAATGTTTTTGTTTTTTTAAATATACGGCTGGTAATATTTTTTTCAAAAAATTTATCGCTGGTAATGTGTTTTTTTTTTAATGTATAGCTAGTAATATTTTTTTCAAAAAATTTATCGCTGGTAATGTGTTTTTTTTTTTTAATGTATAGCTAGTAATATTTTTTTCAAAAAATTTATCGCTGGTAATGTTTTTTTTTTTTAAATGTATAGCTGGTAATATATTTTTCAAAAAATTTATCGCTGGTAATGTTTTTTTTTTAAATGTATAGCTAGTAATATTTTTTTCAAAAAAATTATCGCTGGTAATATGTTTTTTTTTAATGTATAGCTAGTAATATTTTTTTCAAAAAATTTATCGCTGGTAATGTTTGTATTTTTTTAATGTATAGCTGGTAATATTTGTTTTTTTTTTCAAAAAATGTGTTGCTGTTAATTTTTTTTGTTGTTTACAAAGTATTTCTGGTATTGAAACCTATTTTTACACTTTCATAGTGCTTTGACCACATTTGGGGGGTTAACTATTTGCCCATATCTGGGACCCTAACAGGTGCTACCAACCCGGGTTAGGGTTGACTTGGGAACACCAGGAATTCAGAGATGGTTCTACACTCCTTAAAACCTCCTGATCAGAGACCTTGCTGTCGGACGTAGTTTATCGTCTTACCCAGGACGTATGTGCCGTGTCCTTTCAGGATGAATCTTCAGCTGCCTCTTTCTGATGTTCAGTATAAGCCTCCTCTTTGTTGGCATCCTCTCCAAAACCTCATCGTTGCTCACGTGCTCGGTCTGTGATATCCTCAGCATCCGTCTGTAGAACCATACCTCCGTCGCCTCGAGTCGCTTCTTCATCTTTCGCTGCCATAAAGGAGGGCATATGTCACGTAACATCTGAGTACTCTTTTCTTTGTTACCAAAGAATTCCTCCTGTCTCGCAATACTCTGCTCAGCTTTCGGAATGTGTCTTTGGCCATCCCAATACGTCTACGGATCTCAGTGTCGCACTTACCGTCCTCTGTCAAGAAACACTTCCGAGATACTAAATTCAATAAAAAGGACATACAGAGAGAGAAATAAAAAAAAAACATAAGAGAAAAAAAAACATTTCTCAAAAGTGTTAATTAAAATGTATTATTTGAATATTGCTGTCATATATGGCCTGGTGCCCCCGCAGTACGTCTCGAGGTCCTCGACAAAATCAAGAGATGAATATGCAATACGATAGGTCCTGATCTGGCATCTCGTCTACAGTCGCTTTCTCACAGACGTGCCGTGGCTTCCCTCTGTCTCTTCTACAAGTACTTTCACGGCATCTGTTCCGACGAGCAATTTCACTGGTTCCCTAACTGCATGAATTTCAGCGAGCTACTAGGCTGGCATCTCGGTCCCACTCTATCACTGTCGAAACGGTTAAATATAAACGTCTCTTCTACTCAAACAGCTTCTCTCACACTTCCTATCTGTGGAACTCCCTTCCTCTTGCTTGCTTCCCTGATGCCTATAATCTTCAAATATTCAAGTGTAATGTCAATCGACATCTTCTGATAACTTGACCTTGTTCCCTGTCCTTCTCTGTGTCCTTTCCTCAAACACGCCACTTGTTCTCAATCCTCTGTAACCCCTTGCGTGCTAGTGGCACTTCCGCCTTGCTTGGGGTAAATTGCTTAAAAAAATGCCGTATGCTCCAGTCTCGTACAAGGATTGTAACCCAGCGAAAATCGATAACGCCAACTCTGGCTTGGGAAAGACTGTCATGAATCAGCGATTAACAAAAGGCGTTGAACGAAAGTTTCAATTGAAGATTTTGGCATGCGGTTGAAATTCAGCAAAAATATTCTCACCACCCACGCACATATCTATTCTACTTCGTTGGCCACGCTCACGCCTTATAAGGCTGCAAATCTACTGAACTTGAAATAAAATAATTTTATTGTCATGTTTATTCATGATCTCGTCAAATCAGTCACTTCCATAAACGACAAAATTTTATTACACTTCATTTTTTTTCTCGTCCATATTGTTTAACAGATCTGTATTTGCCTCATCACTCTTTGGCGATATATATATATATATATATATATATATAATTATTTATTGACCACTAATAATATATATATATATATATATATATATATATAGTCAAACCTAATGAGCCAGACAAACCTACCAAGCAGATTAGATGAGGCAGATCGCGAGGATCAGCTGACCCTGACGATCTCCCTAAGTGAAACCTTGATAGGTCTGTATGGCTCATTAGGTTTGACTAGGTCTGCTCTACGTTTGTATCGAGCTCTTTAGTTAGTTAGTTGTTTACTCGTATCGGGATTTTTTCTTTGGGCCTTGAACCAGTATCTGTGCGATTATTTTCGACAGACTTTCATGTTCCTGGCTCTTTCTTTTTTAAAACTTTTTTTCCCCTTCGAGATTAATTTGGCTATTGTTAAATCAAGAATTCGAAGGTTTTTCAACACGAGTATATTTACCTATATATATATATATATATATATATATATATATATATATATATATATATATATATATATATATATATATATATATATAATATTAGTAGTAGTAATAATCTTATAAATATAAGTAACTGCACTCGTTTCGGAAAACCTTCGGTTTCTTGATTTGCAAATGATCAAATCATTATCGAAGGAAAAAAGGTATAATAAAAAAAGAAAGAGCCAAGAACATGAACGGCTGTCAAAAAAAATCGTTCGGCAAGAAAAAAAACCGATACGAGTACGTAACTAACTAAATAAAGTGCTCAATGCAATAAGTAGAGCAGACCGAGTTAAACCTAGAGAGCCAGACAAACCTACCAAGGTTTCACCTAAGCGGATCCTTATCTGCCGGCTCGGCTTCAGTCACTTTCCCATCGCCGTAAGGTTGCCTCTCTGCGCCATTTTTTTTATAAATACTTTCATGGTAATTGTTCGGATGAGATGAATTTAAGCCCAGTACTAGATTTGTAACATGGTTCCATCACTTCACAGCTGAATTGGGTAGGTGTAACCGTAAGTTCTAAGCTAAAAGTTTCTTTTCTTGCACCTCTCACTTGTGGAACGCAAATGGTTACTGGGAGTGAAAGAGAATAGCAAGACCCTATAGAGATAGAGAGAAAGTGAAAGATAGAGAGATATGAGGAAGACATATATATATACATACATATATATATATATATATATATATATATGAACATGGATATAATATCTTGACCGTGTTTTGAAAAATGAAAACATTTTATAAAACATACATACAACAAACTATGTATTGAATTTTTTAAATCCATTTTTATTTGTTCCTACGTTATTGCAACGCGCCCATATATATATATATATATATATATATATATATATATATATATATATATATATATATATATATATATACATGCATAAATATTTACATTTATACCGTACTGTAATGGTACTGGACTAGTCCATTTTATTTACTAGGGGTGGGAGCCATATATATATATATATATATATATATATATATATCAAATATGTGATGCAGTTCAATTTATATTACACTAGCAGCATGGCCCGGCGTTGCCCGTTCTTGATTCAAAAATCGTACGATTCATACAGCAATCGCTATCACTTGACTTAAAATATTTTTGCACTTGCCTTTAAAGGAGTGCCCTTTGCCGTGCTGATGTTGCTACATGCCTTACTTCTTGCCTATCTCACACTGCGAATTTTTTTCTAAGCTCTATACTAAACATTAAATCTGTTACGAAAAAAGAACTAAACAAAATGAACACAAAACGATCAGCTTTAAAAAAAGGACTCGTAACTGGAAAAATCGAATGAAAAAAGAATGTTAACAACATTTTTTCACAATCAACCCAGTTCTTTGGAATCAGAATCAACGTTGAGTTTAAGCAAGCGAATGAGCCAATTGGAGTAAAGTGCCATGCAGATTTAAATTTTTCCCACTTGTGATGAATGCAGCTATCGATTTTTTTTGCATGCTATCATGTTTGTTAACATTCGTGTCAGTCAGCTGTTGGCTCTCACTCTGGCCAATAGAATCTTCCTGCCTATTCGTGGCAGCCAGCTATAGGCTCTCACTCTGGGCAGTAGAAAATGGCCGCAAACTACATGAAAACCGCCGTAGAAGCATGAAAAAATCGATTCTTTCCACTATCGATGGGAGTTGGGAAATGCAAAGTCGGTCTTGGCCTTCTCGCTAACTTGGAGCATGTGCATGTAAATTTTGGTGCAAATCCGTCGAAAATTGCGGCCGTACATTCGTTACACACACATATATCCTGCCTTTTATAGATAGAGATGAATCATTCATACAAAAAGTAGATTAGTAAAGTTAATGATATAAATGGCGAAAAACATCTTCACAAACAAATTTATTAAAGTTACATTAACCCACGAACCTTTCGATGAATGTTATGATCCTTGTTTTTAATAACTTCAAGTTGTATAAGGTCTTTTTTAATTCTGCTTTCAGCTGTACTTACAGGCATCTTCAGGCATGGAAATTAATTTTTTTTAGTAAATCCAGGTAGTAGCGGGACACGAAAGATTAAATGCGAATCGAAATATGTTTTTTTTAGAAATGTGTTATTATTAACGGATAAGAAATTTTGCAGCGTGCAGTCACAACGCTAAGGTTGAATTTTTTTGAAAATTTAAGATAGTGCGTTTTTTAATTTAAGAATTATTTTTGTTGGAGGAGTTTTTTCAAAAACATTCAACCGTATATCATTAACTTTACTAATCTACTTTTTGTATGAATGATTCAATGTAATATATATATATATATATATATATATATATATATATATATATATATATATATATATATATATACGGACATACACACACATATATATATAATAAATAATATAAATATTATAATTACAATGAATATACATACAGTGTACGATGGATAAATCGTCGTCTAAATGACCCCAAAATGAAAATAACACTGACATCTCATTTTAACAGATCTACAGGGTGCGATGGATAAATTGTCGTCTAAATGACTCAAAAATGAAAATGACACTGACATCTCATTTTAACAGATCTACAGTGTGCGATGGATAAATTGTCGACTAAATGACCCCAAAATGACAATAACACTGACATCTCATTTTAACAAGCCTACACTGTGCGATGGATAAATTGTCGTCTAAATGATGCAAAAATGAAAATGACACTGACATCTCATTTTAACAGATCTACAGGGTGCGATGGATAAATTGTCGTCTAAATGACCCCCAAAATGAAAATGATACTGACATCTTATTTTAACAGACCTACACTGTGAGATGGATAAATTGTCGTCTAAATGGCCCAAAAATTAAAATAACACTCTCATTTTAACAGATCTACAGGGTGCGATGGATAAATTGTCGTCTAAATGACCCAAAAATTAAAATAACACTGGCATCTCATTTTAACAGATCTACAGTGTGCGATGGATAAACTGTCGTCTAAATGACTCAAAAATGAAAATAACATTGACAGCTCATTTCCACAGATATATTTACCAAAATTCCACAAAAATATCTTGAAATACTAAAGAGTAATTTTAATCAATAAAATCGCCATTGGCTTTAACCACAGCCTCAAGACGACTTCGGAATCTCCTGCAAATCTTCAGGACGTTCTCCTTGTTTAAATTGGTGGATGCCTCCTGTGATGAGCCTACGCCGACAGCTCTGAATTAAAACTCACTAAATCCGGGGAGGTTAAGTTGTTATAGTGATCTATCTATCTATCTATCTATCTATCTATCTATCTATCTCTCACTCTACGTGGCAATTACTCTCTCCCTGTCTGTGATTATTACCCTCTCTCTCTCTCTCTCTCTCTCTCTCTCTCTATGTGTGGCAAGGTAAAAGCAGTCAGGTGAAAGCCTGTGGTATCTAAAAGGATTGAACCCTAGCAACCATGTCGCGTGGATGCTAAAAATAACTATTCACGTGGAGTTACCTGATTCAATATTTAAAATTTCGCGCAAAAGATACGCGATTTGTTATTTGGAGCAACGAAACTCGAGGAAGTCGGACGTCTACCGTTTATAGTCGTTTACCTCCTTCTATCGGTGCACTCTCAAGTAACTATTTAGACCAGCCATCGACAAACACACTCTACCCAATCTGTATACGTTTGCTCGAGCTGCCTGATTCAGGAGATTCATCGGAATCTTTTATGCATATTTCTTTTAAGCTTTGCGTGCCTCTTTTTCTCATCTTCAAAGTGACGCCTTCCACTACTAGCAACCTCATTCCAGTTATTCCAATCTGATACACATTCTTCCCCGTGCTCACAAGGAATGCTGCAAGGAAAACTGGATACCATAGCAGAAGTTAATTAATTCAAAGAAGATAGGAAATTCAGAGGAAACCCTGTAACTTTTGGGATATATATATATATATATATATATATATATATATATATATATATATATATATATATATATATATATATGAGATATCGTACATACAGTGCGGCCTATTTTATTTTTATTCAGTAATTACCATTAATCCCTGTTTAGTTTAAATATAAAATAAAATATTTATCCCCGTTTATTTTATATATATAAAATAAAAATTCCTTCTATTTTAAAAACAACATATATTTTTAAAATAAAAAAACCGTAATCCCTGTATAATATGTAGACAGCGCAAGCTGAACGTTAACCATATATTTGAAAATATCTCATGAAAATATATTTCAATTGAGCACTGTTGAGTGGTAAGCTAATTCTATAAACAACAGCCACCTGCATAAATGCAAAGCTCTTCAGTAAAATGAATTGGAGCACTGCGGCTGATTGGCTTTTTTTTACATTCGTAAAAACAATACGCTAGATTTAGTTGTTTCTCTCTGTCGAATGAAGATAGCTCAGTGGTAGAAACTCTGACTGATCGGTTGGGTTTTGATCCGGGCTTAAAGTATTCGGATGTCTAGTCGCACTGGGGAGCTGTGATACAGCGAAACAGTACTGTCCGCGAATGACATAATACATATATATATATATATATATATATATATATATATATATATATATATATATATATAAAATAAAAAAAACTTAAAATAAACCGAGGGCTGATAATTGGCATTGCATGTAATTTTGAGTAGCTTATATGGTATTATTATAATTATTAATATATATATATATATATATATATATATATATATATATATATATATATATATATATAAGGTAACCAAAAAAGTTCTGTCCGTTTTTAAAAGAAAATGCTTCACAGTATCTGTGACTTATATTTAGTCTTCGAAGTAATTACCATAGGCATCCATCACCTTCTGCCAATGTGTCTCCAGCTGTTCAATGCCCTTGCCGTAGAACTTGGGGGCTTTGACGCAAAGAAGTCCGTTAGGGCTTTGCGCAAGTCTGCTTCATTGTTGAAGGATTTCCCACGAAGATCATTATCCACGGAGTGGAAGAGGTGGTAATCGGATGGCGCAAGGTCAGGTGAATAAGGTGGATGGCACAAAGTCTCCCACCCAAGTTGCAGTATGGTATCCCTGACCACTCGCGCAACATGCAGCCTGGTGTTGTCATGGAGGAAAAGCACACCTTTGCGATTCACCAGTGCTGGCTTCTTCTGGTGCAATGCCTGTTGCACATGTTTCAATTGCTGCGAGTATAGGTCTCCAGTGACCGTTTGGCCCGTTGGTAGCCGTTCATAATGAACCACTTGACGACCTGTCCACCAGACACAAAGCATAATCTTGCGTGGGTGCATAGGCGGTCTTGCGGGGTGAGGGACAGCATCCTGAGGAGACAACCAATGTCTGGAACGCTTGGGAGTTTCGTACAGAACCCACTTTTCATCACTGGTAAGCACTCGATTGAATAAGGATGCGGTACGGTGGCGAGAAAGCAGCGATACGCAGGCTGCCACTCGTTGTCCCTTGTTTGCGGAACCCACTTGCTCAGTTTGTACGTCTTACCTAGGCGGTGCAGGTGAAGACTAACTGTTTCATCGGAAACGTTGAACTGTCTTGCAAGTTCATCACACGTTAGACCACTGTCCTCTTCAATGACCGCCTTCAGGACTCCGTCATTCAAGACCTGTGGTCGTCCACTGCGAGGCTCATCATGGGGAGACAAATCTCCCGACTTGAATTTTCGAAACCAACGCCTTGCAGTACGTTCATCCACAGCACTATCCCCAAACGCTTGACATATGCGGCGACTTGATGCAGCTGCTGATAAGCCCACTTTGAAGTCGTAATTCTCACACCTGTCCGGCTTATAACCGATTGCCGGGAACGGTGCGCGTATTTTTTATAACGCCTGTTGTTCCTACTTCCGGCTGTCCGAATTTGAAAACAATTGCTACACGCATTTCGTATATATTTCAACTTCATTCTATGACTAATCAAAATACAGCCAGAACCTTTTTAGTTACCTTGTATATATAAATATATATATATCCAGGTAAGATGAGAACGAATAGCGTACAATTCCAACGTTCAATACAGAGAAGAGCAAAATTATTCATTTTAGTATATTAAAACATGTAAAGTCACGATTGCACTCGCCAGTAATTCACAATAGTCCGAGGAGACGCATTGGTATGCGTTGAAACACGACTGCAGTTGCGTAGCGATTTTTATTATCCTAAAATATTATTTTATTATTCTAAAATACACAGACACACACACACACAGACACACACACATATATATATATATATTTATATATATATATATATACATATATATATATATATATATATATATACATATACATATATATATACATATATATATACATATATATATATATATATACACATATATATATATGTATAAATATACATATATATATATATATATATATATATATATATATATATATATATATATATACATACACATACAGAGATATATATATATATATATATATATATATATATACCAATAATGAAATGTTGAAACTGAGAATTATTTTAAATTATTAACGAACGGGGAGGTGTCGACCGGGTGGCTTTTCGAAAATTTGACGGGTGTAATGAAAACTTTCAACTGATAACTCCACTCAGTCTCGCTGAGGAAGATTGAAAATTTGATTTGTGATGGAATTAAATTCAAATTAACTAAATCTAGGGGGAGAGGGGGGCATGAAATACGAAACAGAAAAGTTCACTCGATATTTTTGGTTCATTTTGCCATAACTTTAACATAAACACTCACAAAAAAAAAATGAAAGAGGATAAAATAGAAAATGAAATAAAAGGAGAGAGAGGGAGAGAGAGAGAGAGAGAGAGAGAGAATTTATTTTTTATTTTCATTAATATTCATTAAAATTCATTAATATTCATTAAATGCAAAATTTCAAAATAACCAAATATGGAACTAATGATCATAGCGAGATAATTCTCCAATAACGAAAACTCGAGGAATTTGGTTTTCCTCGAGAGGTAGCGTTTGGAAAGTTGTTTGTCTTTCAGCTATAGATAGACTATTGGTTTCACAGGCTGTTACTGTCATAGTTAGGACCCTTTTTGGGAAATTTAATTTCTTTTCACGGCTATCTACCCACGTACAGGCGACTAACCTCTAGGTTCGTTGACTTTACAAGATGTCAACGCTCGTTGAGTTATTTAAAGCTGAATTTTATCTGCGACACCCGGTGAGGATCGATCTCAGTACTCGGTATCAATGGTCGACCAGGCAAACTATTATCCCACTCCGAAATAACTAATCTCTAGGTTGGTTGATTTTAACACATGCCAACTATTGTTGGGTTATTTAATACCGAATTTTATATGCGACACCCGGTGAGGATCGATCTCAATACCCAGTAGCAATGATCGACCCGGTAAATTATTACCCCACATCGAGATACCGAATTTTAAATTATACCAACCATTGTCGGGTTATTTAATATCGAATTTTATATACATCACCTGGCTAGAATCAATCAAATTACTCTGTAGTAATGGTCGACAAGAATGTCCTATTACTTCACACCAAAATGCCAAGGTTGGTTAATTTTACCAGCTGTTTGATTTTACCAGATGTCTGTTTGAATTTACAAGTTCTCAACCGTAGTTGGGTTATTTAATACCGAATTTTATATGCGACACCCGGTGAGGATCGTTCTCAATACTCAGTAGCAATGGTCAAGCCGGTAAATTATTACCCCACGTCGAGATTTCTGGTTGATTTTAAAACATATCAACGAATGTCGAATTTTATTTGTAACACCCGGTTAGAATCGGTCACTCTTACCCAGCAGTAATGGCCGACAAGAAAAAATATTACCCCACACCGAAATACCAAGATTGGTTCATTTTACCAGATGTCTGGTTAAGCATACCAGATGTATGGTTGATTTTACCAGATGTCTGGTTGATTTCAGTTGTCAAACGTAGTTGGGTTATTTAATACAGAATTTTATATGCGACACCCGGTGAGGATCGTTCTCAATACCCAGTAGCAATGGTCAACCCAGCAAACTATTACCACACGCCGAGATACCTAATGTCTGGTTGATTTTGACACATGCCAACCATTGACGGGTTATTGAATGTTGAATTTTATTTGTAACACCCGGTTAGAATCGGTCACACGACTCAGCAGTAACGGTCAACAAGAAAAACTATTACCCCACACCGAAATGCCAAGGTTGGCTGATTTTTCCAGATGTCTGGTTAATCTTACCAGATGTCTGGTTGATTTTACCAGATGTCAATCATCGTTGGGTTATTTAATGTCAAATTTTATATAAAACACCCAGTGAGGATCGATCTCACTTACTCAGAATTAACCTCTCAAGCTGATAAACACATGCCGTAATGCCTAGAGTCCAGGTTGGTTGGTTTTTACGACATGTCAAACTCTATTTTTTATTTAATGATGAATTTTGAATGGGGCACCCAGTGAGGATCAATCTCACTACTAATATTACGCGTTTTGTGAGGTCAGTCATCACGGGATATCTCATATATTTCTGGAAGAGGATCCCCCTGACATCAGTTTAAATGTACACCTTTTTTTTTTACATACAGTTCAAAAGTTTGAATTGGCACAAAAAGTAGTTGTTTTGTACATTAAATAAGAGAAAATTATTATACATGGTTAAAAAAATCAGACATGATTTTTTATTTGAAATTTTATTATGACGAAAAAAGCATTTTATGAACAAATTTTGCTCTCGTCAAAATATACTCCTTTAGCCTTGGTTACTCCAGCACAAAATTTTGGCATTCGTTGCAAAAAATTGATAATAGATTCTAATCGTTTTTCAGTGATTATAAGGTCACTTTTTCTTCTTTTTTCATTTTCATTTTTCTGTCAAGTTCATCACACGCTAATGCTGGCGGTATGTTTCAAAGTTTTGAACTGTAATATATATTTTCACCATTTTTGCGTAAAGTTTGCTTCTTTCTTATTTGTTTATGGTTTCATTTGAAAACTTGAACATTTTTTTTATTATATTTCAGTGAATTCACTTTTCAAAATTCTAATTTATAATTACAGTTTAGTTACGCGGAAAAAAAAAACAAATGGCTGCCATGGGATGTTTTCTTCAATATTTACATTATTTTTTCAATCAGGGGAGATAACTTATTATTATTACGCAAAACAATTTCTTTTTTACCTGAATTGGTTTTATAATCCCATGTCGCTTCATAACCTACGAAACTGTGGTAAAAGAAAGATATCAATTTTTTCCCATTTAATTAAACAAATGACAGCTATTAACAAAAGAACTTAAATCAACAGAGCTCTTCACACGGCATGGGCTTGTTGGAACTATTCTGGAGATTTTCTGGAGAGATGATTATTATTACTATTACTTTACTTATTATTATTTACTTAATTTCTTGTACTTCTCTTGTATACTTATTTCCTTCTGATGGCATCATGACATTTTCCGCTGAGCATTTTTGAAAAAAATTCGTAAACTTAAGGAATCAGCACATATGCTAGGCCACAAAAATCTCCTGAGCCGACCAAGCATAGAAATGAATACAATATGGGAACCAGTAATAAGGAGTGCCAGAGAAAAGCGATGAATAACAACAAAAATTGCAATATAAGCTCTGGTAAAAACATGTATTGATAACAGCAAAAATTGCAATATGAACACTGGTAAAAAATGAAGGTTGAGACATTAGGTTTATAATACCCAGAAATTCGTACACAGATGTCCTCAAGGATACATGGCACAGTGGATAAAGGCGTTAGTTAGATCCAGTGACAAGACCCAAATAGTGTGAGTTCGATACTCCGTGAAGGCAGTGGAGATAACTGATAACTGACATCCATTAAACATGGCCCGTAGAATTAGAATGGTCTACCCCAGTGAGCGAAATAAAGGCTTCGACATTCCAACCACCTGCAGAAGACCGGAGCGTACAACGGCCGAAACGTTGTAATAAATATGGCGACAAAGATGAGGACAATAGTCCGAATAATGTAAATAGTGAACAATTTTTATTTTATTTCTTTAAGACATTGGCTACTAGGAATACCTTCAATGAATCTATTGGAATCTTTTCCAATCAATCTGAGGGCTCCAACTACAACTGGAATTGTTGATGTCCTCATGTGCCACATATTTGAGATTTACATTTCAAAATCCTTGTATTTTGATTTTTTTTTTTAAAGATCTTCAAAGATACATTCCAGTCTTCAGGGACTGCCATGTCAATAAGGAGGCACATTTTGTCTTTGTGGACTCTAATCACAATGTCTGGGCGATTACCCTTGATTGTTCTGCTCGTTTGTTCTGTAAAGTCCCATAAAATTGTTACAGGTCCTATCTCCGTAACCGGGTCTGGGTGGTGTCCATACCAATTTCTTGCAGTTTCCATTCCGTAAACGTTGCATATTTACCAATGCAGATATTGTCCCACTCTGTCATGTCGGCTTTTATATTCAGTAGGTGCTAATACCGCGCAACCTGATACAAAATGATCAATTTTTTCTGAATATTTATCACCGAATCTGAATTTTAGGCTAACATAATTTTTCACTATGTGTTGTGGTAGGATCCACCTAATTTGCATAGTGGAGTACCGACGATATAAATATGGTTGGTACCGGGAAGACAGGAAAGGCGAATCAAGAGATCCAACTAGAGACTTTGCCCTACTGCGACTTAGTCAACACATTCTCCAGGAACGGTCTTCCCAGGAATATACAAAAGACTATATGTAAATATTGTACACTTTCTTGCTCCAATACATTTTGTTCTAAGTACATTTTGTGTTGCATTATTATTCCATGCATTAGTCAAGTTTCAACACTATGTCTGCTCGGTAATTTCTGGTTAGCAAGCATTGGTGCTGTGCAGGAAGAATAAAAACTTCGGTTTCAGCTTTTAACCCTGCACTACTAATATGTACGGGGTCTGTCTACATCAGATTGTTTGGTACGGGCAGAATATTGGCCGTGAAGAGGATTATCTTGCTATCGTTTCTGTATCTGGTCGATAGAATTTGCCTTTGGTTTCTTTTTTAAGTTTTTTGCATTTGCATTAGGTGTACAGGTATACCTCGGGTTACGTCGTTTCGAGTTAAGTCGTTCTCGATTTTTGTTTGTCAAAAAAAATATACGGAAAAGTAAAAATCAAGTTTAAGTCATTTTATTCGACTTTACGTGCCCGCCACAAATATTGAACACGTAATATCACTAGAAAAGAGTTAAAAGCACATAAAATCATGTTACTGTAGAATAAATAAGAATAAAAGGATATAAAATCATATTAAAATACGTACATTTACAGTAAATGTTAATATAATCATCATAAATCCTAGAGAACAAAATATGAAAACATCTGAGACTTTGAGTTGGCCTCTTATTTAGCGGTATTTAAGAACTCGATATCGGCATTTTTCACAGTAGTTCCATTATCTACCGTTTGGCGTCGTTGTCAGCGCCTCTCGTGATTCCCGCGAAATTGAAATCCAGTTTAGTTTAGGCATACGCATGGTATACGTCTGCTTATCGCCGACTCTCTCATTCTCATTCATTTGTGACTTTATATTTTACCCCAAATGCTCCAAAGAATATTCCTAGAGCAAGTGCTAAGCATCATGCTATAAGGCTGGATGATTAACTTACTATGATAAAATGCCATGAAAAAGGTGAAAAGATTATACTGATAGCTCGATCTTTTCGAATGAGTCAGACAACTGTATCGACGATTGTTCACAATAAGGACAAGATTTTGGCACATATCGAATCTGATGCCCCAGGGATGAAGAATACTGTTATCAACAAGAAAAGAGAAAGAAATCTTTGAAGAGATGGAACAACTTCTTTCTCTTTGGATTGATAGGTTGAATCATTAGCGTGCTGCTATTAGTCAAGAAATCATTCAAACAAAGGTGTTGTCTTTGTTTGAGGACCTGAACAAAAAATACCCAAATGAGAAAGATGTAGAGTTTAAAGTGAGTCATGGCTGGTTTATGAGATTTAAAGAACGAAGAAGTTATCTCTCTATTAAGAAGCAAGGTGAAAGTGCATCAGCTTATGAACAAGCAGCAGCTGATTTTCCTAGAGCATTAGCTAAGATCATCAAAGAAAATGGGTTTCTTCCTGAATAGAGTTTTAACGTTGATGAAACTGGATTATATTGGAAAATATTGCCAGATCGTTCTTTCATTGCTAATGCTAAGCATAAAGCTATATCGCTGATAAATTATTTTATTCAGAATACTGTACGTACATATCATAAATACATTAACATGCAACGAGGAGTGATTATTTGCGATTTATAGTGTGGATGAAGAATACTGATATCAATAAGAAAAGAAGAAAAATCTTTGAAGAGATGGAACAACTTCTTTCTAGATTGAATCATCAGCTGCTATTAGTCAAGGAATTATTCACGCGAAAGCGTTGTCTTTGTTTAAGGACCTGAACAAAAAAATACCCAGATGAGAAAGATGTAGCGTTTAAAGGGTTTAAAAGTTTAAAGCAACTGACTCCCCCCCTACTATACAGATATAGCCTCGGTTACGTTACGTCATTTTATTCGACTTTACGTCTGTCCGTCACAAATATTGAACACGTAATATCACTAGAACAGCGTTAAAGGCACATGAAATCATGTTATTGTAGAATAAATAAGAATAAAAGTATATAAAATCCTATTAAAATACGTACATTTACAGTAAATGTTAATATAATCATCATAAATCCTTGAGAACGAAATATGAAAACATCTGTGACTCTGTGTTGTCGTCTTATTTAGCGGTCAATAAGACCTCAATATTGGCGTTTTCGATGTCTTATAGCAAACCACATTCACATATAAAGGGTCCTCAATGTGCTGTAAAGATCGATAAATTGTAAACGTCTATAATTACAAGTGGTACGTACATATATTCGTAAATTTAGATTATTTTTTCTGTACTAGATTAAAAACTAAAATTTATTTGTAAGCTTAAAATAGATTCTTATTGACCATATATTATTAAAAATGCATTTATAAATAAAATACAGAATTGGGAATGGTTATTTGTGACTTAGCATGGAGACAAGTAAATTCGACTTAAGTCTCCTCTCCCGGAACAAATTACCGACGAAAGGTGAGGTATATATATATATATATATATATATATATATATATATATATATATATATATATATATATATATATATATATATATATATTGTTGTGGGGCAGACCCTTTTACACAAGATGGACTCGTCCAAAGTATACTTCTACTGACAGAGAGAATACCTGCAGGTTGAGATACGTTGAGTCAGGGTGAGAGACACGGAGACAGTACACAGGGTGTTCACAGAGAGTTATACGAGAGTCCGGCGAGAGAGATAATTACGGCTTCACTGACAGAGACTTGTACATATACTTTCTACTAACCAACATTCCTGGAGTACTAATCTTCACTTCAAGTCTGTATTCTTACGTTTTAATACACTTATTTTTCTATCTCAATTACTGGCGCTGTTTATTTATTTGTGGAGGATTCCATTCCCGGAATCCACAACATATATATATATATATATATATATATATATATATATATATATATATATATATAGCCGCCATAATAGACTACCCACAATAATCTATATAAACAAATTTTTACTACGTTAATAAAAACACCGATCAAAATAAAAAATAAATAAAAATAAAATAAATATAAATGATAAAAAACAAAAATAAAATTAAATAAAAACAAGCAAAACAATTTGACACAAATAAATAAACAAATAAACGACTTCCGGTAAAATATCTGCCAAAAATGACTACCCACAATGCACCACTGACCCGTATATATAAATAGCCGAGAAAAATAACATCACTAGTGGCCTGACGATTGCATCTAGCATGAAACAGACTGTCGCCTCCAATTGTTGACTTCTATGTTCACTTTTATATTTACACACGCTCTATCTCTGATATTGAGCACTTTATCCCATAAATATTGCCCATTTTAAGACTATATTTCTTTCTATATATAAATGTATGTATGTATGTATTTGTATTTGCTGAAGAAATGCAGGAAGCATTTGCTTTTATTGAAAAAGGACTTCAAATCTTTGAGGATATGGAATTAATGTCAACGCTTTTCAAAAGTTATGCATTCTTGTCACAGAGCTTTTGCTTCTCTATCATTTAATCCTTGAAGGACACAATTCAAGGAACTCTTGACCAGTTCCTTATTAAAAAGTGTATCGAACATCAACAATAGCCAGAATCAGTTGTTGATGCTTACGACCCACAGCCATTTATGTCTGCGATTTAAATGAATAAATTTAATGTAAATATTGGTAAATTTAACATAAATTACTTTATTTTCTACTAGCGCAAAATAATTTTAATAACTATTTGTTATTTTACCATACAAAATCATTTTACCATCTAATGTCTCAGAGTAAACCATATTCACGAATAAAGAGTCCACGATGTACTGTAAAGATAGACAATTCGCATTTTCAAGTATCTACGTACATGTATTTGTAAATTTAGATTACTTTTTTTCTGTACTATATTAAAAAGTAAAATTTATTTGTTTGTAAGCTTCAAATAGATTCTTATTGACCATATATTATTAAAAATGCATTTATAAGTAAAATACAGAACTGGAAATGGTTATTTGCGGTTTAGCCTAGTGGCAAGTAAATTCGGAGACAATTAAATCCGACTTAAGTCGTTTTTCGAATCACAGAATTTTATCACAGAATCTGAATTTTGGGCTAACACAATTTTTCCGTATGTGCCCTTGGTAGTTTCTAGTTAGCAAGCATTGGTGCTGTGCAACAAGAATAAAACTTTCGGTTTAAGATTTTTAACCTACGTAGCCACTGATGGGGACGAGGTTTGTCTACACCGCATTGTTTGATACGAGCAGAATATTGACCATGAAGAGATTTACCTTGCCATCGTTTCTCTGTCAAATCCATTGATTTCTTTTTAAGTATTTTGCCGCCTTCAGTCGGTGTTTTATTTGCATTTCTTCGCCCACTTGAAATCCAATGTTGAATTTGTTGGCTTCCTTTATTACTGAATAAAGTCACTTACTAGTTTCATGTTCTTTTACACATATCATCGTCCATTCTTCTGTAGTTTCTAGATATCTTTGAAGTCCGGTAGTTGTAGTTTTGTAAGACAGTTCTAGTTGAACTAATCCTCTTCCTTCTTCGGATCTGGGTACGTACAAACAATCAACCTTGGGAAAATGCATGCGGTGGCAAGTGAGAAGCTTTCTCCTTTTGGAGTCCATTCGCTTAATGTGGTCCAGTTAAAGAGATTGAAATTTTATTGCACCACAGGAACAGCTAAGGTGTTTATGTCTGAGTTTCTGTTTTTTTAATTCAGCTCGGTATTCAGTACGAGAAGACGCAAACGTCTTTCTTACCTCCTCCTTCATTTGGCTATGCTGTATTCCATCTCCTTCGCTAATTCCTAGTTACATACTGGCTTCTTCTTTTTTCCAGTTCCCTAATATTTCTGATAAAATCTAGATTATTATTAATATTATTATTATTATTTCCTTCGATTTCTGTTGTATACACATTTCCATCCGGGTCCCAAGCAGCGATATAAGGTCAGAATTGGCATCACTGCATTTGACACTGATCATTTTTATGAAACAAAAAACAAAAGAAAAACACCTATGATCACGCACATTTTGCATAGATAAAGTCCTTCGTAAGGTGTGGATTGTTATGTTTTGTAGTTTTTTAAGGCATGGGTTACCAGGAATCCTTTCAATGAGTCTATCGGAATCTTTTCCAATCAATCCGAGGGCTCCAACTCTAACTGGAATTATTGATGGCTTCATGTATTATTATTATTATTATTATTATTATTATTTTTATTTCCTTTGATATCTGGCGTTTACACATTTCTTTCCGGGTCCTGCCCAGGGACCTAAGGTTAGAAATGGCATCATGACACTTTCCACTGCAAAAAAAAAATAATTGTTCTGTCAGTGTGTATTGTGTAGTCCCATATAATTGTAACAGGTCCTATCTCCGTAACCGGGTCTGGGTGGTGTTCGTACCAGTTTCTTTCAGTTTCCTTCCCATAGGAGTTGCAAATTTTCCAGTGCAGATATTGGCCCACTCTGTTATGCCGGGTTTTATATTCAGTGGGTGCCAATATCGTGCAACCTGATATAAGATGATCAATGGTTTCTGGATATTTATCACAGAATCTGCATCTTGGGCTAACACAGTATTTTATTATTATTATTATTATTTATTATTATTATTATTATTATTATGATTATTATTATTATTATTACTATCGATTCCAATGGTTTTTGGAGCGAACAACTTGGCATGCGGGTTAATAAATTAGTTTTATTATTGTTAGGTCTATAAAACCTATATCATCCGGGTGTTAGTTTAAACCAGTTGTTCTTAAATGATGCGCCAGGGCGCAATGTTGCGCCCTGGAAGATGTCTAAGTGCGCCCTGGTATTCCAGCGAAATATGCGTCTAGATACAAGAAATAAATATATTTACTTTATTATATTACTGTACCCGTCTCTTTCATAATTATGTGAATTAGGCTTTTCTGCCCTCACCACAATTAAGTGCAAAAAGAGAAGAACTCTTCAATGAATTGAGGAGGAAATGAGAGTTTGCCTATCAAATATACGCCCAAACATTGAAGAAATCGTTAAGACTCACCAGGCTTATGTTTCTCATAAACATAAGAATGAATAAACTTAAGGTATTTTTCATTTTATATTTCTTTCTTGTTGCATTATTTCTTTTCTGCAATATTTGACTTCATTATAACATATTTTTCCGAA
The DNA here is from genome assembly GCA_964036315.1 of Acanthosepion esculentum. Classification (NCBI taxonomy): domain Eukaryota; kingdom Metazoa; phylum Mollusca; class Cephalopoda; order Sepiida; family Sepiidae; genus Acanthosepion; species Acanthosepion esculentum. The sequence goes on along the minus strand of OZ038497.1, from coordinate 14,745,810 downwards.
ATTTGCTTATAGTGCACCTACACTTATTGGCAGGTATTGTGATATCAACAAACACTCGTTGCCACTTTTGTGATATCAACGAATACTCGTTGTCACTTTCGTAATGCTCGTTGTAGTAGAGACTTTGTAATCGCAGATACAACTATACTAACGCCGTTAAACAATACTAGTGTCAGATGACTTTGAATAACACTCGCACTAATAGTACTTGCTCGATAAGACTCGCTCGAATAGTAACCACCGAATAGTGATCCGAATAGAGAAATAGTGTAGTGAATAGAGTACAGAATAGCAAACCGTATACTAATAGAAGATAGAACAGAAATAGTAATTCGAATAGTAATCAGTATAGAGAATAGTATAGAAATAGTATAGAGAATAGCGAACCGTATAGTCATAAAAGATAGACTAGAAAAAGGTGATCAATTAGACGTCTCGCTCTGTCTATATTTCTGAGATGAGGTATCGTGTACATTATTTACATTATTCGGACTATCGTCCTCATCTTTGTCTCCTTTATTACAACGTTTCGGCCGTTGTACGCTCCGGCCTTCTTCGGGTGGTTGGAATGTCAAACTAAACCCTTTATTTCGCTCACTGGGGTAGACTGTTCTAGTTCCACGTGCCATATTTAATGGATGTCAGTTATCTCCTGTTAAGTTTCCCTCTGAAAGTTCTCCACTGCCTTAACCGGGTATTGAACTCACACTCCTTGGCTCCCTGTCACTGGATCTAACCGACGCCTTTATCCACTGTGCCATGTGTCCTCTAAACAATGTAATAAATATGGCGACAAAGGTGAGGACAATAGTCCGAATAATGTAAATAATGTAGTCGTGACGACTACATTATTTACATTATTCGGACTATGCGTTATGCGTTTCCTTTATGGTCACGTGATCCACTTCAATTCAATAATGGGATCGCCGGTGTTTGTTCACTGGCGATCTATGTTCAAACTCCAGTGTCAGCAGTGACTCTTTATTCCTACATAACACTAGGATTTCAAGTGCGGCGCGACTTTAAAATGGTTGAGAAGCACAAGTTTAAACCGATGCCTCTCTTTTCTTCCATCTAATGTTGCCCCCCTTTTTTTTTAAAAGATCGTATTTTCTTGATTTCACGAGAATACGTGCATACATTCAGGCATATTTCAGTGAAATTTTTCACCATTGGGTTTATAATTATAGTTATGATATCTGTACAAAGAAGGCATCAATTTAAATCAGGGTTATCAGTGGGAGTGATTTCTGGGTTTCATAGGGGAGAGAAAAATCTTCTACTTTTTTTTTTTACATTGACTGTAATCTTCATCAAAATAAAATCTATTTAAATACCCTGACATTTTGTTGAACTTTTTTTAATGAACTTCTTTTTTAATGAATTACATTTTTTAACGATTACAATGCTTTTTTAATGAATTACATTTTTAATGAATTATAATGCTTTTTAAATTAATTACAATTTTTTAAATGAATTACAATGCTTTTTTTAATGAATTACAATGCTTTTTTAATGAATTACAATTTTTTAATGAATTACAATGCTTTTTTAATGAATTACATTTTTTAATGAATTATAATGCTTTTTAAATTAATTACAATTTTTTAAATGAATTAAAATGCTTTTTTTAATGAATTACAACGCTTTTTTTAATGAATTACAATTTTTTAATGAATTACAATGCTTTTTTAATGAATTACAGTGATTCTTAATGCATTTTTGACGAATTACAATTTTTTAATGAATTACAATGCTTTTTAATGAATTACAATTTTTTTAATGAATTACAATGCTTTTTTTAATGAATTACATTTTTTAATGAATTACAATGCTTTTTTAAATGAATTACTAGAGGCAACCGGACGTCTATCCACACTAAGGAGCTGTGATACAGCGAAACAGTCTGTCTGTGGATGGCAATATATATATATATATATATATATATATATATATATATATATATATATATGTTTCTAAAGAAGTAAATGATTTTTATTTATTAATCCGAAAGCAACCGTCGTTAGATCTGACGTACTTTAGATCCACTCAACCATGAAGTGTCTCGGCAATCAAACCGGGTCGTATCGTAAATTGCCTTATAAGCACAATTCAGTCTTAGATTCCCTGAAGTTAATATCTGCTCAGTTTGGTATCCGAACGTAAACAATGCAATAAACAAGCAAATAAAAAGAAAATCCATTACATCTTTATAAATTGCTTTGTTTACGTTCGGATACGAAACTGAGCAGATATGAATTTTCGAGAATCTGGGAAGGATTTGCGCTTATAAGGCACTATTCTGCCTTGTTTGATTAATGTCATGCATGGTGCTGAACTCGTTTACAAATATCTAAAATGTCAGCCGTATACAACCGCTTTCTAAGATCAATTAATAAAATTGATGTCAGCGAATGAATCCTCTAGACCTTAAGGAAAAGAATTCTCCAGCAGATCCTACAGACTGGCGCTATACAATTACAAAGAAATTTAGCAAAATTCAGATCCCACATCACTTGAAGACTTTCAACAGCTGCGACAACTAAAATGGATAGCACATGTAACTCAAGGAGAAAATAATGACATAATTAAGTTGTTGACGTCCTACAATACTGTCCGTCCTGGGTATGACGATAAACTACATCCGCGTCCAGGGTAAGACGATAAACTACGCCTAACAGCAAGTCCTATGATCAGGAGGTTTTGAGGAGTGTGTTACCACCTCTTAATTGCTGGTGTACCCAGGTCCGCCCTGACTCGGTGTGGTAACACCTGTTAGGGTCCCAGCTGTGGTCAAATAGTTAACCCCTAAATGTCAGATGTGACACAAGGCCGAATTTAATGTGGGGTATTCGAGCCCGTAGGCTCGGCCCCAAATTCCCCGTAGACCTCGTTTAAAACGGGGTCGGGTAGATGTCTCCCGAGACGAGACTTTGCCATTCGACATAGGCTCGTCTGGAGATCCTCTCTGCACGGAGGCAGAGAGTTTGATCAGCACAGCTGGAGACGAATCTCCAACTACAGACCAACATACAGTATTTACTACTGTATTTATGTGAATGGGGACATGCGCACTATCGACCGTAGGTATGCTACAACAATGTAAACTGACTAACTGTTCTGTGAATGAATGCCGGAAGTTTCCTTATAAGGAAACGGTTATTCTCACCCTTACCGTTACATATGTCTCTCTTTGAGCCTAATCTCTAGCGTGATCTTCAACTTTTTTCTTTTTTTGGCAGTAAGATTCACGCTGTACAAATCCCGGGGAGGAGGCACTCTTGACAGAGGGTTAGGTTAAAGGGTATTTTTTATGGATACGAGTGAAACATAACGGTTAACTTTGTGCAAAGCGTAAAAAAATCAGTTTTTTCGATTTTTCACCTTCAAGGTTGTAATTTTTTCCAGCCAATTTGGACTCAAAACCGGCAATGAAGAATTATCTATCAAACAAAAAATTTCATCGAAATCGGATGAAAACTGTGGAAACGCAAAAACAACATCCGATCACACACACACACACACACACACACACACACACACACACATATACACACATACATACACACAAACATTTTGAGAATTATAGATATAGATTATATTTTCAGGTTCTCTTCACAGATATTTTTTAAGTATTTCACCCCAAGCAAGGCGGGATGCCACTAACATGCAAAGGGTTACAGAGTGGGAGCGAGAGTAAAGAGGCATGATGGAGGAAAGGATGAAGAAGAGGGCAGGTAATGGGTCAGGGTATCTGGAGATGTCGATTGACATTACATTTGAATAGTTGCAGGTTATAGCTATCAGGGAAACAAGTAATAGGAAGGGAATTCCACAGACGGGAGGTGCGTGACATGAAGCTATTGGAGTAGAAGAAACGGCCACATTTAAACGTTTCGACAGTGAAAGGGTGGGACCGTGATGCCAGCCTAGTAGCACGCTTAAATTCCTGCAGTCTGTGAACTAGCAAGAGTAACTCGTCGGAGCAGTTACCGTGAAAGTATTTGTAGAAAAGACAGAGGGAGGCGACGGCACGTCTGTGAGAGAGCGACTGTAGACGAGATGCCAGATCAGGACAAACCACATTGCTTATTCATCTCTGGATCTTGTCGAGGACCTTAAGCCGAACAGCGGGGGCACCAGACCATATATCGCAGCAGTATTCCATGCAAGGGCGAATGGTTGATTTATAGATTTGAAGGATGGACTCGGGAGAGAAAATCTTTTTTGGTGCGACACAGGGAACCAACTTTCCTTGCGGTGGATGAAGCTATTGATTCAATGTAATTGTTCCATCTCAGGTCAGCGGACATTGTGAGAGCAAGCAGTCGCAAAGAGGTGCTCTCGTGGAGTTGAGCATTCTAATGTGTAGCAGGAGTAGTTCACTGTGGTGAGTAATAGAGAGCAGTTTTGTTTTAGAGGCATTAAAGTTAACCAGCCAATTTCTGCCCCAATCAACAACCGATTGGAGGTCCTTTTCGAAACTAACGGCCAGGTTAGTTTTGTCAGCATACCAGACTTGCTGTTCAAGCAGGAGTTGTGTCGTCAGCATAGATACCTACTTGGAAACTAATGACATCGGGGAGATCGTTAATAAAGATAAGGAACAGAGTAGGGCCTAGCATAGAGCCTTGGGAACACCTGCATTCGTGTGAAAGGGACTGGAGGAGAACCGTTAAGGACGACCTTCATTACACGATTTGACAGGAATGATCGTATTAGGTCAAATAATCGACCTGAAAGTCTGTATCCCTTAATCTTACGAAGGAGGCCGGAATTATAATTAATTATTATTTATAATTATATTAATTATAATATCAATAATAATTATTTAAAAATTTATATAATTAATATAATTAATTATATAAATTTAACTGTATAATAATAAATAATATTATTGTAATAATTTAAACTATTTATTTTTATTAAAATTGTTATGAAAGATATATATCCAAAAACAGATACTAAATACTAAAATGTTGCTGAGAGTTATAATGAACAGGATGTAGTGGAGAGCCATTGTCGCCAACAATTTTGACTCAAAACCGGCACTGAAGAATTATCTATCAAACAAACAAAAATGTCATCGAAATCGGAAAGGAAATGTGGAAACGCATAAACAACATCCGATCACATACACACAGGCACAGATTTTGAGAATTATAGATATAGATATATGAATTAGGCTTTTGTGCTCACACCACAAAGATTTCAAAAAGAGAGGAACTCTTCAATGTATTGAGGAAAAAATGAGAGTTTGCCTATCAAATATACGTCCAAACATTGAAGAAATCGCTAAGACTCATCAAGCTCATGTTTCTCTTAAATACATGAATGAATGAACTTAAGGTATGTTTAATTTTATATTTTTTTATTTCATTATTTCTTTTCTGCAATATTTGACTTCATTATAACATATTTTCCCGAAATTTGTATATAGTTCGCCTACAATTATTGGTAGAATTTGAAGCGCGCCCCGACTTGAAAAAGTTAGAGAGCAACTGATCTATAGTCCCAAGCATATGAAGAAGACTTTCATTTTATTTTTTATTCCTTTTGAAACGTCGGGGTTACCATTTGTAGAGGGCGGTTAGTTGATATGTTCTATCAATTTATATTTAACGCAAAACACCACAAAATATGAAATAACACGAATAAACACAAAACGGTTTTATAACAACAAGATTTTTGTTTATACAGGGTGTCCATAAAGTTCGTGTGCATTTTTTAAAAAATCCGGTAAATTTATAACTTTATTTGTATTTACGATAGTAATAATTGGTAAAAAAAATCTATATTTTTTAAGGTTTTATTGAAATTTTACTTAAGTTTCCACATGTCCACCATCATTAGCTAAAAATTTATAACATTTTTGTTTGTTTGTTTGGGGTTTTATGGCATATCAACCACTATGGGTTATTTAATGCCAGATCCAGTATTTACTAGATATATCAAAAACGTATAGTTGGCAACATCATTGTTTCAAAAACGTGTAGCTGGCAACATCATTGTTTCCCATCACATTTTAGGGGTAAGGTGTTAGTATATTTAGTGTAGGGCTTGGGAGGGAAAGTTAATTGTAAGTTGTAGTTGTTTTGGGATGGGTTAGATGTGATGGGGCATGACATGACCAGCCGATTGATCGGATCGACGGCCTTTTGGTTGGACGTAGTTTATCGTCATACCCAGGACGCGGATGTAGTTTATCGTCATACCCAGGACGCTTATAACATTTATGGACACCATATATATATATATATATATATATATATATATATATATATATATATATATATATATATATATGTATATGGTGTCCATAAATATATATATATATATATATATATATATATATAGGGTGTTCATAAAGTTCGTGTGAACTTTTAAAAATTTAAAAGTTTATTTGTATTTGCGATAGAAATAATTTGTAAAAAGATTAGAAAGAAGTAAATCTATATTTTTAAAGGTTTTATTGAAATTTTATTGAAGTTTCCACATGTCCTCCATCATTAGCAATACAAAGGGTAATACGATTTTGCAGTTCACGGAAAACATTTTCCAACTGATTTACAGTAATGCCTGAATTCACATTAGTTATTTTAGCTATACTTAAAACTAGGTATATTTAACTTTATAACATTTTTTACAGATCGAGACAACCACAGAATGTATATCCATGGCCCAAAATCTTTTTTTTCCTCGCTAATTTCGCCGGAGCCTACTTTGGCTTCCCAAAGTAAATAAAAGGACGAATTTCAGTCCAATTCACCAGTCAGTAATTCCAGAGAGATTCCACACAGATCAACGCGTGTCTACATTTTGACTTAAGAACTTTACGCGGGTCAACACCTGACTCAACTTTCAACCTCTTTCTGTCTCTCTCTAAATTCATTACACTTTCTAAAAAAAGTGTTAATTACACTACCAAACAGAAAGTGTAATTCTAGCATAAGACAAAAGAAAATACAGTCCAGGGTGAACAACTCTGTCAAAACAAGAACAAATAAAACCAACTTAAATCTCACATACATTACTTTCTAATTTATCTCTCGATAATTTTTCCTTTGGTATTACGTGAAGATTTTTTAAACAAAAGAACATTGCTGAACTTTAATTCATTTAATATTCTTGATGCAAACTTCGTCAACTCGCATATAATCAAAACACAATCTTTTCTCTATTTGTAAAAATTGTATATAAATGTACGATATTTTCTAGTTGAATGCACATCCCCAGTTGTTTCTTGTTCATTTTGCATTGAGTTTTATTCGACTTATACGTCTCTGCTTTTATTTGTTGTGATTAATGCGAAGAACATGCTTTCAAATTCATCACTCTAGTAACAAAAAACCTTCTGATTTCACACTCAATTCATAGCAATCCCAACAAACCCATCGATATTTACGTATAGAAAAAAGTATAAGCCTAGTAATTATCCATAAACACAAATATAAACTCGAACAATATTTATCTTTAATCTCAAATATGCCGACGATTTGTGTTTATGTATAGAGTCAAGTATAATAATGATAATAATAAAACTAACAGATTTCGATATTAAATAACACAACAGGGATTGATATATTGCAAAATTCGCTAACGCAACTCTAGAAATTTCAAAATGGAATATGCAACGGCCTACTGTAGATATACTTTCCTTCCCTTCCAGAACAATTGAGAATTCAAAATTCTTTCTTGTTTTATGATTTTCATGATATTCCCGCCTAAGCCATACACAGTGACTCAATAGTTTTCCTTGCATTAAAAGTCCCCCAAAAGTTCTCAGACTTTTTCATACATTAATTTCGAGCAGCAAATCTTTTAGCGAATCAAATGACGTTTGATATTTTGAAAGCCTAGAATGTTTTTATCTTTCATTTATTTTTATTTATTTATTTATTTTTGTTGTTAAAATATAATCCCAACGCTCCTCCATACAAATCTCGAGTTGCAATTCAAATGGAGAAACAGTACATTAAAAGCATTAAGAAAAGGTAAAAAAACAAACAAAAAAAACACAAAAACTCGCGCATGCGCTGTTTAATGGACGTCAGCACGACAACCGTTCTTTGAAAAGCATTACATAATAGCATTGATGAGACGTACTTAAAACGAATTTCTTAGGCAGATGTATACCACCTCAAATATGCCAGCTTGTTTCTATAGACGAAATTGTATATATATTATGGATTTACTTCTAAATGACCATTATGTATGTTCGTATATGAAAACTGGAGTTTTTTTTATCTCGTTGTTTGGCAAAGTGGCTTTTTTTTTTTAAAAAAAGACGTCTTTTAAAAAAATATTTTGTAATGCTAATAGTATTAATGAAAAAAAAAACACGAAATTATGAACGAATTGAAATAATAGATGAATCATTTTTTTTTTCTTTCTTACAGTTAAGGAGAACACAGCAATAAATAAATAAATAACACCAAGTAAGCAACTTTATTTTATTTATTTATTTTTTTTCATGAAGTATAAAAATCTGGAAAATACACCGAGATTTTTGGTTTTGTCTTCCTTTTTTTCTTTCTTGATAAAATGCAGCCGGGAATGTTATTCATGTATTTGCCTAAAAAATAGGCTAGACAAAGAGGATGAAAAGATAACAGCACTAATAATAATATATTTTTTAAACACTAGAGTTCACTCAATACAAGGCTCGTGAGCTCTCAAGGTAGAGCTTTATTGAACGAGGTGTTTATCATAGTGTTTTTTTTAACATTTCACCCGAAGTAAATTGATAATCTCACTAGGGAGTTCTTTTTCTTTTTATGTGCCGTGTCCTTTCATGGCGTAGGCGATCATGGCTCTCCACTTCACCCTATCTCTTGTAGCTCTCAATAAATTTCATTCCTCTGCCACCTCCCCCAGACTACGTTCTGTCATCCACTTGCTTAAGCCCGCCAGGTATGTTAGGCATTGCTTTCCCTTGCCTTTCTTTCCCTGTATTCGACCTGCGAGTATCAGATTCTTCAGGCCTTCCTTCCTCATTACGTGTCCCAGAAATTTCATCTACAACTTTCAGATTCTATGTATTTCTTCCTTTTCTTTTTATGTGCCGTGTCCCTTAAGGACGTAGGCGATCATGGCTCTCCACTTCCTCCTATCCCTTGTAGCTCTCAATAAGTTTCACCCTTCTGCCACCTCCCCCATACCACGTTCTGTCATCCACTTGCTTAAGCCCGCTAGGTATGTCACACGTTGTTTTCCCTTGTCTCTCTTTCACTCTAGTCGACCTGTGAGTATCAGATTCTCCAGGCCCTGCATTTCTCATTATGTGTCCCAGAAACGTCAGCTGCATCTTACTCCTTGTTTGCATCCTCTCCAAAACCTCATCGTTGCTCACACGCTCGGTCCATGATATCCTTAGCATCCTTCTGTAGAACCATATCTCCGTTGCCTCGAGTCTCTTTTTAATCTTTTAGGAGACCGTCCAACATTCGCTGCTGTATAGGAGGAGGGATGTCACGTAGCAGCCCAGTACTCTTCTCTTTGTTACCAAAGAGAATCCTCCTGTCTCACAATACTCTGACTATGGAGTTAAAGGGAGTGAAAGAGAGTGAAGACATTCGTGGGGATAAAGGATAATAAAAGAGGAGGTTTCAACAAAACAGAATATGGGAATTGGCGCTGCATTTAAATTTTTGGAGATTGTGGGTGGCATGGAAACAAGAAATCCGAAAGGCTTTCAACAGGTGAGAAGTACGAGAAAAGAAGCATTTCATATAAAAGAGGCTGCATCTAAATAGTTATGAACGAAAGAGAAGGTTGTAGGAAATTATGGTTAACCCTTTGAGCCCTGCGTTCTTGAACAGTTCTGAACGTGTGTTCATCCTACATTCAGCAGGACTTCTTGTTCATGTTGATCCACCGACCCAAATCTTCTGAGGTTCCATTCTGCTCTTTGTGGCTATGAGGTTACATTCTGAGTCTTCAAGGTAAAGCGGTGGTCAGGGCCCAAAGAGTTAATAGAATAAGGAGTACAGATAAAGATTGACTTTTGAACTGAAGAGATTTTAGTGTTCAGGGAAGTACTCACACGGGAGTCTGTTATGTTCCAGAATTAAATAATTTTTTTTTTTTTTACGTCTTATCAAACATTCTTAGGTAAAGCCAAAAAAAATTTTGGATTATAAGAATAATTCTTTTTTTTTTTTTTGCTAATGAAGATTACATTAACAATCTTTTGGGAATAACAATGATTTTTCCGGATACGACTCGTAATATTTAACCCTTAACTGGGGGGAATGGATTTCATAAATTTTCCCAAGAGTGTAAAGTAATATAACGAGCCCGACCGGAATTCGAACTTGACTCACCGATTTTTCATTCCGAGTCGATGTCTGTTCCACAAAATGGTAGTTCCTTCACGAAAAATCTGAATGGAACTTTTAGATTTGGAACAGAGTGGAAATGAAGGTGTTTCGACTCCGTGGAAGCAGCGTGGCGTGTATTACTAAACACTATCCAAACTAGAAAACTGTCGTAAACAAAGAAAGGAAGACTTGCCTGTTGGTAAATGTAAATGATAATGGATCTCGGCCGGTAATGAAAGTAAACTGGGATACACGAATGACAGATGTCTATAATAGATTTTGAATGCCGTATCCCTTCATGACGCCTCACCCCAGATACGATCCTTTACTCTCTGCGAGTTGCTATGCCTTTTCGGGAAAGAGAATAGTATGGTTTACCGTTGCCATCGCCACCGTATTCCTACAAGACGTCGACGATCATGGCTCTCCACAGACCTCTTTTCTTTATTGTTTGTTAATTGTCATGTCCTTCTTAGGAAAATAAAGTGGAATGGCTTCTTGATGCCTTCTCTACAGTTTAAAATTCAGCGTTTTCCTTCTCTTAGATTGGTTGTCACTCGAAATGCCAGAAAGTCCTATCTACCTCGCTGCATAACACACATCTAGGCGGAGAAATGACAGATGTATTCCTTTTCCAAAGGCATTGGTAAAAAAGTAAATGCAACAGACTAGTCCGGAAGTCGAACTCGTTTCGCTGATTTCATTTTCCACTCCGATAACTTTGCAAATCCACCCGTAATATCAGGCACACTCGGAGCTGTACCAAAACCGCGTAAAATCAGATTATATGAACGGAAAATTCCAAGGATACTCCTCCAAAGTACATTTTTGTTTGGATACTGAGGAAGGTGCTGCACATTTTTGAAAACTTGCTCTCTCTCAGGCTCCATCAATATAAATCGGTTGTATGACGGGAATATGCAAACAGACAAGGAAAAAAAAGAAGAAAATGCTGTTCGGAGAATTTTAAATCATATATGAATCGTGTGTGTATTTTATAAAGAACCTAATAAATCAATAAAAACAAGACAAAAATGTTTTCAGACAGTATAAAAACCGTCAAATTGCAACGAAGAATTTTTTTGTTCTTTTTAATATTTTTCTTTCTGGATATAAGGCTGTTGGGAAAGTCATTTATGCGTTGGCATAAAAAAAACAATGAGAATATATCTAATAATATTAAAAAAACAAAAAAAAAACAAGAAGAAATAATGCACTTGGATTTTGAAATCTATAGCAACCTCCCCATCCAAACGAGAAAACTGTACTTGATAACCGTAAAATAACAAAAAAAAACAAGAAAAAAAAACAACTATTTGTTAAATAATAACTATGCAGATAAAAAAAAAATGCCAGGACTTCGCCCGAAACTGAGAGAACTGGGATATGATTGTTGAGTGGCGGCCATAATATTAGGTGCACTTAGAACCGGAACAAAAACACTACAAATCAAGATTATAATTCCAAGAAGACTTTTCCGGATCTCGTTTGTATTTGATACTGAGAATTTTACCCCTAAAAATCTGTACGGAGAATTAAACATGGCTGCGTAAAGGACATCGGAAAAACAAATCCCCGAATCCCCGATTATTGTAGCCCAAAATAAATGCATTAGAACGTCAAAGTGAAAATTAATAAAACCATGGAAGCAGAAGATGCCGGCTCTGTAAAGGAAGCATATAATGAGTCAAGGGAGAGCCAAAATAATAAACAAACAAGGCCTGATAGGATCGGAATGGAAAGACACTGATAACTGTGCAAACGGCTGCAGTACAAAGATTATATCAGTACAAAATAAAGATTTTATTGGAGAACAAAAACATCAAAAGGTTTCTGATTTCGACAGCGACCTTTTCGTGAAGGTAAGATGTGATTATAGAAAAAGAATTCAAAAAGAAAGAAAAAAAAAGAAAGAAAGAAAGAGGGAAAAAGAAACAAAGAATAAGCATGAATCATCAATGATAGAAAGAAAGAAGCAATTAACAAAAAACATCCTTGAATGAAAGAAAGGAAAGAATTGTAAACCAAATATATATTTTAACATACAACACCAGAAAAAGGAAGAAAACAGAAAGAAAAATCATCCTTGAAAGAAAGAACAAAAATATTTGAAGAAATGGATAAGAAAAACAAATAGAAAGAAAGAAGAAAGAAATAAAAATCATCCTTGAAAGAAAGAAGAAACAAATATATTTTAAGAAACGGATGAGAAAAACAAAAAGAAAGAAAGAAGGAAGAAAGAACAAATATATTTGAAGAGATGGATAAGAAAAACAAGAAGAAAGAAAGAAAGAAAACAGAAAGAAAATTCATCCATGAAAGAAAGAAAGAACAAATATATTTGAAGAAATGGATAAGAAAAACAAAAAGAAAGAAAGAATGAAAGAAGAAAGAACAAATATATTTGAAGAGATGGAAAGAAAAACAGAAGGAAAGAAAGAAAGAAAGAACAAATATATTAGAAGAAATGGATAAGAAAATCAAAAAGAAAGAAAGAAGGTAAGAAAACAGAAAGAAAACTCATCTTTGAAAGAAAGAAAGAACAAATATATTTTAAGAAATGGATAAGAAAAACAGAAAGAAAGAAAAAAAGAAAGAAAGAACAAATAAGAAAGAAAGAACAAATATATTGAAGAAATGGATAAGAAAAACAAATAGAAAGAAAGAAAGAAAACAGAAAAAAAATCATCCTTGAAAGAAAAAAAGACAAAAAGAAAGAAATAAAGAGAGAAAGAAAGAATAAATATATTTGAAGAAATGGATAAGAAAAACAAATAGAAAGAAAGAAAGTAAGAAAGAAAACAGAAAGAAAAATCATCCTTGAAAGAGAGAAAGAAAGAAAGAACAAATATATTTGAAGAAATAGATAAGAAAGATAAAAAGAAAGAAAGAAAAAAGAACAAATATATTTTAAGAAATTGATAAGAAAAACAAAAAGAAAGTAAGTAAGAAAGAAAGAAGAAAGACTGAAGAAAGAACAAATATATTTGAAGAAATGGATAAAAAAAAACAAATAGGAAGAAAGAAAGAAAACAGAAAGAAAAATCATCCTTGAAAGAAAGAAAGAACAAATATATTTGAAGAAATGGATAAGAAAAACAAAAAGAAAGAAAGAAAACAGAAAGAAAAATCATCCTTGAAAGAAAGAAAGAAAGAATGTGAGAATAAATTTGAATAATTTGGTATAAGAAGCAACATTTTGAAAGAAAGACACGAATGAAAGCAAATGAAAGGGGTAGAAAGAATGAAAACATTTGAAGAACTGACCGAGGAAACAATAAATGCAAGCAAATCAAGAAAGGAAAATGAAAGCACCAAAGAACAGCTATGAAGAATTTTTGCAAGGAACGCAATTAAAAGCAAGAGATATACTGCGAAGATAAAATATGAAATACAAAGAATTGTCAATGCAATAAAAAACAAAGGTTGTTAAAATATTTTTGTCATTGTATTCAGTCCGATTTATGGCATCGAAATGTTTCAGTTGTTTTGAGAAGAAATAAATAAAGTAAATATTTTGAGGAAAGAGAATGAGTAAACAAGAAAGAGGGAAAAATCGCTTTACACGTTTCAAAAGCTGCAGAATTCATATTTCTAAAATTCTCGATACCTTGGTGGCTTCTGATATCTACAACAATCGGTTAAAGGAAAGTCTTTTAATTAATACAACTCAGTATTAATATTTATGATTTAATCAATAAATTTCGAAAGGAATTCTGTTGTTAATTAACATATTGTAATTGATATCCCGTGTGGCTGAAAGAAATTGATTATTTTTTTTTAGTGTGATTTCATGATTATACTAATGAATAATTTTACTAATTAGTAACTTTTTTCTTTTTGCTAATTACTAACTTTTCGAATAAATTGGCTTCATTTGGTAAATTTCATAGCCGTCACAATTATTGACCCCCGCCCCCACCGCCACCCTTTGTTAATTACGCGATCGCCTATACATCGATTCAGCTTGGAAATTGAAATGCTGGGTTTTAGTAACAGCATCCCTTTGTTGCCTTCAATTAGATCGCACCCCGACCACCACCGCCGCCACTGCCACCACCGCCGCCACCACCGCCGCCACCACCACTTCCACCAACGCCACCATCGCCACCACCGCCAGTATCACACCTCAGGAAAGGTGATTTGGTTAATTTAATTTTTTTTTTTTTCATTAAAATGGAATACTGGGATTAATATCACTCTCACACTAACTTTACGCTCGCTCACTCTCTCTCTCTCTCTTTCTCACTCTATCTCATTCTATCTCTCCCGCTCATTCTCTTCCTCTCACTCTCTCTCTCTCTTCCCCCACTGAATGTCTCTCTTTCCCTCATTCCATCTCTCTCACACTCTTTCTCGCTTTTTCTCTCACTACTTCTCTCTAAATCTAAAGTTAAACTCACTGTCTTTTTCTTCCACTCTCTCTCGCTCCTCCGCTCTCTCCCCCTCCCCCCTCTCTCTTTCTTTCTTTAACTGGTTATTTAATGTCGAATTTTGTATAGGGCATCCAGTGAGGATCAAACTCACTACTCACTAGTATGAGGAGTATAAGATGCACTCTCTAACTCTGTCCCTCAGTTTCTCTCTCTTTCTCTCACACTCTGTCTCTCTTTCTCACTCTGTCTTTCACCCTCCCCCTTTTCTCTCATTCTTTTTTATCTGGTTATTTAATATCGAATTTCATATAGGACATTGATTATGGATCGAAATCACAACTCAGTAGCAAGAGCCAGCCAGACTAGCCTCGTTAACCATTACTACAACATCGAACTGACGTTTTTTCTTTCTTCTCTTTGTTTTTTGTTTTATTACATCATATGACCCAGGAAAACATGCCGTATTTTGAGAGTATAGGATTCTCTGTTATATAAGAAGAAACATTGCTTTAAATACAAGGTTTCTAAAGCAGTAGATAGTTTGTTGCGCTTCACACTCCTCCTTTGACTTTTGAACAGGAATAAAGGTTTACCCCTTGTTTCCTGCTTAGGATTGGATTTCCGGTGGTTCCTTTTAAAGTCTACTTCAAATCTGTACATTAACGTCTCCGCCTAAACTCACAGATTTTATTGACTATTTTCTATTCCTTTCTTCGATAGAAGTAGATAGATTCACCTATCGTCTAGTTTACACTCCTCCCCGGTTCTTTCAACAGGAATAAAGGTTTACCCCTTGTTTCCTGCTTAGGATTGGATTTCCGGTGGTTCCTTTTAAAGTCTACTTCAAATCTGTACATTAACGTCTCCGCCTAAACTCACAGATTTTATTGACTATTTTCTATTCCTTTCTTCGATAGAAGTAGATAGATTCACCTATCGTCTAGTTTACACTCCTCCCCGGTTCTTTCAACAGGAATAAAGGTTTACCCCTTGTTTCCTGCTTAGGATTGGATTTCCGGTGGTTCCTTTTAAAGTCTACTTCAAATCTGTACATTAACGTCTCCGCCTAAACTCACAGATTTTATTGACTATTTTCTATTCCTTTCTTCGATAGAAGTAGATAGATTCACCTATCGTCTAGTTTACACTCCTCCCCGGTTCTTTCAACAGAAATAAAGGTTTACCCCTTGTTTCCTGTTTGGAAATCTATCTAGGTAGGATGAGAAGGAATAGAGCACAATTCCACCGTTCATAACATCTAACTTAAAAGAAGGCTCAATTCAAAGTAGATCAATATTATTTATTTTAGGGTATTACATCGAAAACATCTCAAAATCGCTATACTGTATACTGTTTCGTTGCGTATGTAACGCATTTCATCAAATGATTGTAAATTACTGGCGAAAGAATGATTTAATCAGATTTAAAAGCAAAATACAGCCTTTTTTACCAAAAAAGAAATGAGGTTTGTGTGATCAACCAATCAAATATGACCTACTTTGAATTTAAACTAAGGTAAGAAGCAAAAATTAAGAAATTATTTTCCGTAAATGGGACATGAGTCGTTAGTTTGAAATCAATGACAGTAACATGAGCGGATGTAAATAGATTCATATTGTACATTTAGACGATGTCATTTTCTAAGAAAAATTATGTGGTAATCTCACAAAAATCTAGACAAGTTATATGCATTGTGAGTTTCCAACGTAATTTTTTTTATAGTTGATAAATAAATAACTTCTTTAAGAAAGTAGTAAATAATTTAAACATATAGACTTACTTGATAAATTAATATGCAGCTGTTGAGATTAATACAAAATTAATACAAAATTAATACAAAATTATATTAAATCTTAATTAATACCGTCAGAAAGATAAGCCATATATAATGCAACACTGTTCAACTAAAATCTAAGAAAAGACATTGTCAAATTCTAAATCTAACTGAATAGTAAAGTAAAAGGCAGACGGTGTTTACAATTTACCGTTAACTCAGATCTTAATTTTAATAAAGCTGTGGTAACCACCACCACATTTTAAGTACAAAATATATAACAAGCATTCATTAGTTAATCACCTTCAATCTAGCTTGCTGATTGGTCAGTTTCGACCAATCAAATCACCCCCACACGACAGATCTATTTTGGCGCCAACTCAAGTCTGATCCTGTCACGTGAGACAACATACTATAAAAACAAAACACGAGTGTTTCTCTCTCTCTCTCTTCAACTTCTCCTCTCGACTCGCTCGTTCTCTTCGTCACTCGTACATCTCAACTCGGCTGCCAAAATGTGACTCTAAAAGAACTTCTTGACTAATGCAGTCGGGCGTGAAAGAACTGTACATCAATTCATGCGAGTATAATTCTGAACTTTTATCCAACTTGCACAATACACAATTCCAAACACTCAAAACATACTCAATCTTCTAAACTACAGTTTAATAATCAATTTATTCGTTATGAGCTTAGGTACAAATATTACCTAGTCTAAGAGGCACAACTCCGTCTAACCCTTTCAGTTCACATGCATGTACATCAAATACTTAATAAATTCAATTGTTATGTTTTCAACCCTACGATCTGTTTTGTATTTTATACCATGTGCTATTTTACGTCAAATATAAATTGCATTGTGACCACCACATTGGATGGCGACCTCCAGCATAATGGCATGATCCTTTCCACACCTTTCCTAGACAAAAATAAAATAATTATGGCGAACACCCTTCCCACGTTCACCGCTACATTATGGTGATCCCGTAATATAAGAAGGGGCCCGCTACAAAGCATTCCAATCAATGAATCTGATAATTTGCAATTTTTCATGTAAAAACAGAAAACAGGGTTCATATAAGGATCTACATATCTTTGCCGTTTTAAAAATTAACTGGCCTGAATCTTCGGGAAATTTCGAAAAAAATATTCACTCTCCGATAGGAATCGAACTTGTGCCCCTAATGATAGCCGTCATGTGATCTGACGTACTGTGAAACATGGTAATTCCTATGTAGTGATGGAACCATATTTTTAAAGTAATAAATTTAAAATATTTATGCTCTGCAGAATTGCATTGAGCAATGTTTTTAAGAATAAAAATAATTAATAAGAACACCGGATTATAAATCTTACTGTTCTTTATTTTAATATATATATATATATATATATATATATATATATATATATATATATATATATATATATATATATATATGTGTGTGTGCAGGTATGCAGAAAAATAGGAAAGAACACGTTAGGTAAATAATCCGGAGTTCCTTAGTTTTTGCTTTTATTTTAAAAAAGACAGTGCTCCATACAGAAGTAGAGCTTATATTATAATATTTTTTTTAAATATGATTCATTCGCTACATAAGAGTTCTCATGTTTCAAAAGCGGGAGCCGAGACACCTAATATAATTTTCGAAATTAAGTTGAATTAAGGTGTCTGGTCACGCTTCCTCGTCAAGAAATTCGCGCTTGACGAGGAAGCGTAACCAGACACCCTAATTCAACTTAATTTTGAAAATTATATTAGGGGTCTCGGCTCCCGCTTTTGAAACATGAGAACTCTTATGTAGCGAATGAATCATATTTTTAAAAAGAATATATATATATATATATATATATATATATATATAAAGACATGTCTCATTAAATAATTTAGACAAGTTTTGTCTACTTATTTTTAATAGGATTCTCTCATAATTACGTAAAGTTTCTTCGTATCATAATTAAAACAAGAAAAGAAATTACTATGCTGATGCATAGTCATTTTATTCGGAGTATTTTCAAAGTTAGCAAATGCCTTCATCAGGGTGATGTGTTTTTTTTTTGACAAAAAATTAATTATAATTATGAGAGGATCTTATTAAAAATAAGTAAACAAAACTTGTCTAAATTATTTAATGAGACATGTCTTAATGAAAACATGCTGACAAAAACACACACTATATATATATATATATATATATATATATATATATATATATATATATATATATATATATGAAGAAATATAGTCTTAAAGTGTGCTATATTTATGGGATAAAGTGCAATATCATATATAGATAGAGATATATAGAGCGTGTGTAAATATAAAAGTGAACATAGAAGTCAACACTTAGAGGCGGCAGTCTGTTTCATGCTAGATGCAATCATCGGGCCACGAGTGCTGTTATTTTTCTCTGCTATTTATATATACGGGTCAGTGGTGCATTGTGGGTAGTCATTTTTGGCAGATATTTTACCGGAAGTCGTTTATTTGTTTATTTATTTATAATTCTTTTTTTAATAAATAAATAAACAAATAAACGACTTTCGGTAAAATATCTGCCAAAAATGACTACCCACAATGCAACGATTGCTTTCGCTGCATTCTGCGATGCCGCCGAGTCGATCGTGTGCCCACAACCACTCTACATCGTCGCCTGAGTCTCCGTCCTCTTCCACCCGTCCTGCTCCAGCGTCGTCTCCGTTGGTTCGAGCACGCAGCTCGACGCCCGGAGGGAGAGCTCATCCGCTATGTACTTCTCCCTCCTTCTCTTCCTGGCTGGTGAAGACGTGTCAGTGGGCAGCTGAAGACGTCGGCTAGCACAATCAAAGATGACCTGGCAGTACTATCGGGTCCACAAGTAGTTGGTTTTCGACGATGGAATCGCGAGTGGCTCGCCATTTCGTGTGACCTGGTTCAGGATCGGCGGGCAGTGGGCAGCGATGGTCCGAGATGCTGTACTTGCTCGGGAGGAAGCCGGTTCAACCCGACCAGGGTGAAAACCTATACAAGTCGACTCAAAAGTCAACAATGATTTTGCTGACATTGTACCGATATTAGTTTTCTAGGGTTTAGTAATCGATATCGAGGGGTTATTAGGAAAATTAGCCTCATGGTCTTTGATTGTGATGCATGCTTTTTGCTTATTCAGCTTGTAGCTATAAAGCTACCTCGAGATTTTTGCCCTATTAGGGATCAAGATATTAATATCATAAATCAGGCACAAACACTGGTATTTTTCCACAACGATTGTCTATAGACTAAGAGAAACAGCCCAGAGTTTAATATTGTTACGGGTTTTTTGGAATTCTGTTGCTAGGCCGTCTTAGATTTATGTTTGACATTAAGGACACCGGACTATATAGGGATGACGGTGTAGTTCTCCTCTGGAAAACTAGCCCGCGCAATATATACCTATTAAAAAGAACTTATAAAAATTTTTAAGGACCATGATCTCAACATCATCACCACCGCCAATAAAAATTGATTAATTTTGTAGATGTTACATTAGACCTAGATGATGGACACTATAAATCATACGCAAAAGAACTACATGACCAGAAATACGTTAGTAAATATTGAAACCACCATCACAATATTCTAGATAATTTGCATAATTCTGTAAGTTAGGTTATGCACCGACTCTAGCAACAAAGAAATATTTAATAACATTAAAGATAAATATTTTAAGGCTTTGGAACTTAACAATTATAAGGTAAACTTAGAATATTGGATAAGAACATGTAAGACAAAACGGATACACCATAAACGCAATATCATTGGTTTAACCCAACGTTTAACCGTAATGTCCAAACTAATGTCGGAAAAATCTTCATAAAATGAATCCACAAGCATTCTAACCATTCACCAGAATTTAAAAAACAAAGAGTTTTAACAAAAATATCAAAATTAGTTATATCTGCACGAGTAACATCGATAGATCTATATCACGACACAACATCATATTTCAAGAAAGACAACGTAAAATTTTCCAATAATAAATGCAATTGCATAAAAAATACGATCTGTCCATTAAACGGTCAATGTATGACCGACAATGTCATATATTGAGCGTGCATTCGTTCCAGTAATGATGTTAAATTCTATTTTGGTCCTACTGAGTATCCTTGGAAGCTTCGCTTCTACCATCACCGTATGACTTATATATATAAATATATATATATATGTATATCAAATACAGAAACAGCACTACTATCTTATTTCTGGCAATGGAAAGACTCCAGTAATTCACCTTCCATTAAATGGAATATCATGGTCAGGGCTAAGCCGTTTAAGGGGATAAATACAGCCTGTGTTTAGTTGAAAAAATAATTATCTTACAATATGTAAATAACCAGGGCTTACTAAATAAGAGAAAAGAATTGATAGTCACATGTAGGCCTAAATATAAATATCTACTTAAGAACGTAGACCCAGATTAATTTTTCTATACCATCGTGGTTTAGTTTTCAGTGTAGGGTATTTTTATTTATCTATTTGTTTATTTACTTATTCAATATTTATTATGTATTATAGAGCATTGCTTATTGTTTTTTTAATATATAGATGTTTTATTATATATTTTTATATTTAATTTATTTAAGTTATTGCATTCATTATATTTATTTATTTACATACATTTCTATATATTTATTTCTATATTTTATATATTTTTTCTCTAATAATTTTACTATCTTATATTAAAATAAATTAGCTCTCTTCCATTATTACTAATTAATAATTTATAGTTGATAACTGACCACTCTAAAATAAAATCAATAATTGTTAATCTTTTAAAAAGTAATTAAAAAAAAGTAATCTTTTATAAAGTAATATTGGTTGGTTTAGTTGCTAGATTTAATGTCATGAGAAAAATACTAATTTTGTTTAGAATAATTTTGTTTTTAAAAAAAATATTTATCACTATATAAATAGTGCTTGACTACACCAGCATTATGCTGAACTGTTATATTTTCAAATTAAATAACGGTCAATATACACTCAGCACCTGAAGATTGCGTTTTGCATGAAACTCCGAGTAGTGCAAACGGTGTGGGATATATATATATATATATATATATATATATATATATATATATATATATATATATATATCCCACCCCTTCACCGTTGAAACTGTTAGATGTAGACGTCTCTTCTACTACAATAGCTTCATGTCTCGCACATCTCGCCTGTGGAACTCCCTTCCTTATTCCTGTTTCCCTGACAAATACAATCTCCAACTATTTAAGTGTAACGTCAATCGACATCTCCAGTTGCCTTGATGTATCCACTTCCCTTCTCCACATCCTTTCCCCTTCATTCCTATCTGCTCTCGCTCCAAATCTTGTGTAACCCCCTTGCCTTGATCGATCCACTATCTTTCTCCACATCCTCTCCTTTACCACTCCTATCTGCTCTTCCTCGAAACCTTCTGTAACCCCTTGCGTGCTAGTGGCTTCCAGCCTTGCTTGGGGTGATAAGCTTAAAAAAAAATATATATATTCATTAATATATATACTTTATAGCTCTTTTATATAACATCGAGCACTGTTTCAATAGCAACAACACTTTATGTGCAATATATATATATATATATATATATATATATATATATATATATATATATATATATATATATGAAGGGAATAGGTTATAGTAGTTTCAACGAGAGAAAAGTGTGTTTATTAAAAAGAAGAGAGAAACTGCAAATTGTTTTGGTTGTAATGTGGATTTAAAAAATATATATATTATGCTTTATTTTCCATAATTTGCTACCCGCGTTTCTGGTATCGCGACCTTCATCAGGCAAAGAGTGGGTATTTCCACATATTATTAAAAGGAATTAATTATTTTTATGTTTTTCGATATTAAATATTCTCGATATTAAGCATTCTCTTTTTTGTGTGTGTTAGTGACCCAAATGTTTTCCTGATACATATGATAAAAGTATAGTTTTAAGGTATGCTCAATTTATGGTTTAAAGTGCCCCATATCAGGGTTATAGCGTATGCAAATATATCAGTGGACATTGAGGTAAACACCCAGAGGCGACAGTCTGGTTCATGCTTAAACACAATCGTCAGGTGATGTATCTGAAGATTGCGTTTAAACAAGAAATAGACTGTCGGCGATAAGTGTTTACCTCAATGTCCACTATATAAACAAATTCTATTTACTGCCACACCAAGTCAAAAGTGATTTAAATATAAGAATCATATTTCCCATTTTATTGTTAAAAGAGACACAAAAGTCACTCGTTTAAGAAAAAAGGTAGGGATTTAAGGCGCTTTTCGGCCGACACTTCTTCAGAAAAATAATCGTTGGCAGATTAAAACAAAGAAGTTGATAAGAAAAATTATTATCAACGCCCGATGTTAAAAACAATAGATACAAAGATGAAATATAATGTCGGAGTTAGCTCCTCCTCAGTTCCTTAATCCTTCAACAGAGGTCTCTTTCCCCTGGCTATAAATACTGTCTGACGCTTCGCCTCGCTCTCTCTCTCTTGTTGACTTAGGCCTTGGGCCGCCACCTCGCTTGGAGGTGAGGTAAAATCTCTCTTTTCAACTAACACCAATATGTGACCTCTCACAGATACAGCGTTTCCCAAATTCTGGGAACACGCTAAGAACAATACACGTACGTACGAACACTCACAACACACACACATAATTTCTCCATACAAACACTATGTAACTGTTCATGTCTTTGTGTAACTTGTTATTAATATATATTTGTTTACATATATATATATCGGTCTTGTTTGTTTTCTTTGTCTTCTTTGGACTTAATTAAAGTCTAACATTCTCACGTAGCCGGACCGGCTAGCAGGAAATTTTAACCTTCTGATATCTCTTCACATCTTCACCCTACGGTCCACTACAATAAGGAGGGAAAATTAAAGGAAGAGGGAGAAAGAAAGAAAAAAAACCTTATATGCACTAAATATTTTCTAGGTTAAGCGGTAATCTCCCCGAATAGGACCAACCTGAATTTCATCAACCGGCGTAACCTTTCGACAGTCTTCTTCAACCCGAGACTGAATTTGTCTCGGAATCAGGGATTTAGAATTTCATTTAGATAGGAGTCGTGGAAAAATACCGAACCTACCCAAAATGACGTTTCCGCTAGATAAAAAGCCCCAGTTGGTGGTGTTATCTTTACATCCCCCATTACTTAATAATGCAAATTTCCAATATTAATTGTCTAAATACGATATATTGTTAACATTATCAATGCTTATTTGTTGTTAGTATAATTTGGTTTACCCAAGTGGGAACCTCAATTTCTTTATATATATATTTTTATATAAAGGTTTTGGTCATAAATAAACTCCACTTTCGGCCCTTGTTTTAGTTTCAATTCAACACCTCACTCTTCATATAACCCCAACATAAGGTTAATATCGGGGTTGGTTTCAGAGGATACATTCCCCCCTTTTAAAGAGATACCCCCTACCCACCCTTACCAACAATTGAGGTTTTTTTATCTAGCGTGAGCGTATTTTTATATAATTTTTAGGTGCTCAGTAATCTTTAAAATTTAGGAAAATGTCCTCCATAATCAAATGTTTTGTTGAATTTTAGAAATGTTGGCGTTAAATTTATTATATTTATCGCTCTTATTTTCTGATAACGTTGTTTATGGTCATCCGTACTTACAAAAGTTACACATGCAAAAAGAAATTCTAAAATTCAACATGAAAGTATATTTAATATATTTTTTAATCCATTCTAGCACGTTCGAAATTTTGGTTAAAAATTTTGTTTTTCTTATTCAACGGCTGGGCCAAAGATTACTGTGGGAAATTTAGCGTCTTTTTTGTGGTAAAAAAAAAACACATTGTTTGGAAATTCTTGAAAAAAATCAAATAATTGTCGGATTTAACGGAATTTTCAGGATTTATTCACAAATAAATGAAATTATTTTTGAAATTTTTACACCCACTTATTTAATTTATGAAATTTCGAGAAATTAAAATTTCAGCCTCTTTATATTTATATTAGTTAAAAGCAGCAGTCCTTGGAGAATTTAAATCATCAATTTGTTTTTGTCAAACAGAAACACCAGTTACCGAAAATCTGTTCTTAATTATGAAATGAAAAATGCAATAAAACTATGAAGTTATTTAATTAGAAAAGCTTTTACTTGCTTTTAGAAATAAGATTTATTAAAGAATCTACAGTCTAAAGAAAAAAATGATGAATAATGAATTTTTACTAAAGAAAGATTTTCATTTTTTTTAATTTAATTAGAAAAATTTATTAAGCTTTAAATCCTAATATTCGGTATAGATTTCCGCATTTTAGATTAGATTATTAAGTGAAGACTATATTTACTAATCAAAAATAGAAAAGCTTATTTCAAATCATCAAACACCAATATTTTAAAAGAATTTTGAATTTGAAAATATGCGTCCTCCGACAGGAATCGAACCTGTATCCTATACGGAATCGTCATATAACCTGACGTGCTTTTACCGATTTCGCCACAGAGGAGCGTTTCGGTTAGCAAGTTCGATTTTATTGTTTTTAAACTACAATCTTCCATGATTTTCTCACGTACATTCATATCTGCTCGATGCGTATCCAAATGTAAACAAAAGACGTCACACATTATGAAATGGACAAAGTCCGACAATTATTTTAAAATATTTTTATGTTTATACATTCTTTATATATATATATATATAATATAATCATCGTTTTTTTTTCGTTTTTTTTTTATATATATTTAAATACATGACTTGATTTGTACAGGTACAGTCAAGGAACATATCATGTCAATTGGTAAATTGTGTTATTTGTAAGTATATTGTTTTTATGTTAAACCCATTTTATACGCGGTAGTTTTAAGTTACTATTTACCTTTAGCGGTTTTGGCGCGATCCATCTCGTAAGACTCTTTTCTATTATTCTCTTTTTCTTTTTTTAACTTTATATTTATACGAACTTTTCGCATTTTGTATATTTTAATCGGAATCATAACACGTACATAGTGTATTTATAGAGTTTTTTCTCTCGATTTTTACTATAAATCGTTTGAATATTATTTTTACTTTATCTTATTAGTTTGTTATCGGTTTTAAGCGATTCACACACACACACACACACACACACACACACACACACACACACACACACACACATATATATATATATATATATATATATATATATATATATATATATATATGTAGATATATATGTAGATATGTGTATGTATAATGTGAAGTTCAATACTTAATATATTCCAGGAGTATTTCGTAGTCTATTGTATTTAAACGACTTTAAGGATGTTAAGGAATATTGTGGTGCTTATTTTACTTTATTTTATTTTATTTTTAATTTTATTTTTGTGTATACAGGAAAGAAATATACTCCATATTCATGGACAATTATTTAAATTTAGTCAATATATCCTGTTAAAGTTAACCTGTAATAAATTTTAAGAATCGGGCTAAACTATAAAATGTGATAGTAGGGTTGAATTTAAGTCCCACCCCCCAAAAAAAGCACAAATAAAATACAAACGGCCAATATTTAAACGATACAATACTTAGAGAAGGGATTAAACTTAGGAATATTAAGATTACCTCCTCGGTTATCCATTGAAACTGCTATCCACCAAAAGAAAAGAAGCCAGTCCCCACTGCGAGCCATTTAAAAGATAGTTCGCGCAGCTGATTGGTTGTACAAACATCCAATCGAATGTGCGGAATACGTGGTCATTCTTCGTCTAATTCTTTAAAAAGGCCAGAGTAGTTGTTAGCGTTTCACTGTGAGGGGGAATCAGGGTTTGATTTCCCCTGATTGGGTCGATTTGGTGATGGGGAATATGATGTTGAAAGACCCGAAACTCCCTGATGAACTAAGTCAAAACATCACTGACAACCCCCTCGGGCGCCTACTTAAAAGCGTATTTTGAATTATGAATTATATATATATATATATATATATATATATATATATATATATTTCTTTTATACATTATTCATTCAATGTGACAAAGAAAATCGTATAAATTTTTATTCAGTTTTTCTGTTTTATTGTAGTTTTTCTAATATTCTTACATTTTTTATTTTATACGGACTAAACAAAAGAACATTCCGTTCGCTATCAAATAACAGGACGGAACGTGATTATAGTGTTCTAAAGCTACCCTTACATGGTATTACTACTATTCTCATCCAACACACGGCCTAGGATTACCACTTCTTCTAGACAACGCAGTTTAGAATGTAAACACAGAAAAAATATCCTAACGACGAACAACTTGAAAATGGCGAATGACATGGCCGAAAGAGCTTGGGACAATAATCATTACAGACGTTTTCTACACGCTACTATTCCGGCTAAAAGATAAACTAGAAAAAAGTTATAACAATTGAATAAATAAATATTCTTTCTACGTCACACGCACGTACACACAAACACATACATACACACACATATACATTGTCGAGAGACTTATGTTGGTGTTTGTGCTTAAGTAATGCATATTTGGAAAATATTGTAATCAAGACGGTACTGAGAGGTTTTATTTTTATATATATATTTACATTGCAATTGTTTGACTTGTCTCCTGTTTTTGAAAACAATCCTTTGATCTTCTTTGTAGAATTTCCATCGAAGACGTTTTACTTATCTTCAACTTGCGATACCACTCCCCGGCATCTTTCATCTCGAAAATCCTGCTTCCCTTTTATTATTAGAGAAGCCCATTATCGGCTTTCTTCTTTCATAATGTCATTATGAGGGCGAGAGAATAAGTAAAGGAAGGAAAGCGAGGAGAAGTTTGAAGAAAGAAAGAAGGAAAGAAAGAAAGGAATAATGTAGATTAGACATACACTTTAGCACGCAACACCGGAAATTGAAAGAAAGAAAAAAATATGTGGAAATTTTAAAAGATAGAGAAAATAAACGAATGAAAGGAAAATGAAGGAATGAATAAAATAACCATGAGCACAGGATTACAAAATGGAGAAGGAGGAGGTGAAAAAGGTTTTGGAAGAAAAAAACAAAAGAAGGAAAAAATAAACAAAGAAAGAAAAAAAAACAAAGAATAAAAAGGTAAGAAATAAATAATGAAAAAAGACAATTGCAAATGATAAAAATGAAGATGAAAATGTTTAACAAGAAAGAAAGAAAGAAAGAAAGAAAAAGACGAATGAACACTGAGTAGGAGGAAGGACTTTGCAAACGAGAGAAAGATGACGAAAATCTTTAAAAAGAAAGAATTAGAGATAAAAGAATGAAGATGAACTCTTCAGAAAGAAAGGCGAATGAAATTTTGGAAAAAGAAAGAAAGAAATTGCAAACGAGAAAAAGAAGATGAATGTCTTTAAAGAAAAATATGAACAAAAGAAGGAAAGAAGCAAGATTGGTAGAAGGAAGAAAGAAAATAAAAGACTTTAAAACGGAAAAAAATATTAGAAAGAAAGAAAGGATATTAGAAAGAAAGACAGAGAAACAGAAATAGTGAATGATAAAAGAAAGACCTAAACGCAAAACTATTGAAACCAATATCCTCCTCCACGCAAAAATAAATAAAAGTGAAAGTGAAAGTGAAAAATAAAATCATTCATGACATAAATGAAATTATTAGTGCATTATGAAATGAAACACAGCGATAGAAATAACGACGAAATATGGAGTCTAAGGTAGAATCGGATTATTATTCTTGCTTCTGTCGAGCCACACAGGTGTTTTTCTATAACCTTGTTATATGGGATGAATAGCAGACTGTTTGTTGTAAGTTAAAGTATTTATAATATCACGTCACTAATTCTCATACATTTTGACTTCTTTCCACTCAAGAAAAGAAGCTAGCCGCACAACACATTTTGTGCAGGCATCCATGTCTTTATAGATATGCTTGGTGGCTGCGATAGTTCAGTATCTCCTATCCATAATTTCGAAAAGTGTTTTTTCGAAGCCAGAAATCTGTCTGTTGGAATGTTTTCCACAACACATTATCTCGTTATTGTGTTAACAACCAGATCATTCAAATTACCTACATAGTATACAGTCAGTTACTTTCCCACCGTCGTAATTTTGCCTCCCTGAGACTTTTCAATAAATACCTTCATGGTAATCGTTCTCTATGACACATAAACATTATTAATTTAAGCACAGTACTTGATTGTGTAGTGAAAGAGATTATCAGCTACCTCGAAAAAGAGTTCGTGTTTTGTGTGCGATCTGCCGAAGAAAAATTACTAAAAAGTAGTCAGCAAAAATCTACTTTAAGGACCAGAATCTATGCTAATGTTCTTCCCTCCCCTGAATGGCATGGCCAACCAGAAAGATCTCCCGGTGAACAAAAGCCGTTGTTTTTCGCTTATGTGGCAGATTTGGATTTCTGAGCTTGGTGGACAAACATGTGTTTTTGCTGGTGAGAAGTGAAGGTTGGATGTGTGACCCCATTTAGTCGTTTTCTACGTTACCTGTTGGACTGTTACGACGGACTATCGTTTGAACTGTGATGCGGTCGACAGACAGAAGAAATCTATTACAGACATTTATTGCTACTATAAGTTGACAGTCTTTTCTTTTCTTTACAACCACAGATTGTCACCTAGGTTTCATTTTTTACAGTTGAAATGGCTAGATGTGACCGTAAGTTCTATGCTAATAATTTCTTCTCTCGTACTGCTTGGTTGTGGAACTTTTATCCCGCTACTTGCTTCCCGTTCAACTTCAAAAATTTAAATGCAATGTCAATCGCCATTTTCTGTCTTCTTAATTATTATTCTTTCATTGACCTTTCTCCATAAAAGTAGTTTTATTTTCTCATATTCTCGAACACCCGGTAACCTCTTGCGTCCTAGTGGTTTTATTGCCTTGCTTGGTGTGAAATGATTAAAAATAACAGTCCTATGCCTCCCGCACTACTCACATGTGGAACTCACTTCCGGCTGCTTGCTTCCCAATCAACTTTGCTCACGAAATATTTAAATGCAGCGCCAATCGTTATCTTCTGTCATCTTAATCGTTGTTCTTTTATTGTCCGCTTTCCTTTACAGTAGTTTTTCTCATATTCTCTAAAACGCAATAACCACTTGTGTCTTAGTGGCTTTATTGCCTTTGATCTTCAAAAGTTTTATATATATATATTAATTCGAGCACTTTTAACCACAAATATCAGTTCAGTTATGTGCCATGCGTGATACACGCGAAGGCGATCATGCATCTTTCGATACATGACTGACTAGGCAGATTTTTTCCCGCAGTAGGTTGCCATTTGTTTCTGCGGTAGACCAGTTGCCATCCAAGGCTCTAGATTGCTCTTCTTCTCCCCCTAGCTATGGGGAAATAGCTGGAGGTAGAAGAAGAGGATTAATACCTTTCACAAGGGTATTAGCACGTAAGTGAATGTAATGGATTCGATTGGGATTCGAACTCGTC
Organism: Acanthosepion esculentum; assembly: GCA_964036315.1. NCBI lineage: Eukaryota > Metazoa > Mollusca > Cephalopoda > Sepiida > Sepiidae > Acanthosepion > Acanthosepion esculentum. The sequence goes on along the minus strand of OZ038497.1, from coordinate 14,715,931 downwards.
TCTTCGATTCTTCAATCTACTTCCATTACTCCACCGTACTATTCTTGAAATAAATATAGCATACCTTAAAACTATATTTTTATCATATATATATATATATATATATATATATATATATATATATATATATATATATATATATATATATATATATATATATATATATATAGTGTAAAATGACAATTGGAAAAATCTTAGATTTTGCCGATGCGTTTCGTCTTCCGACTTTATCAAGTCAAAAATGAAATCGAAATATCTCTGTTGTTACAGTTACATTAAAAATCCAAATTTAAAAAAGATAGACGCTTCTGTCCAAGGTTTTTTTCTGGTTAATGTAAATTACATTTATAGTAAGAAATTTTTTTTTTTATAAAGGTAATTTATATTAACCAGAAAAAAGACTTAGATTTTTAAATTTGGATTTTTAATGTAACTATAACAACAGAGATATTTCGATTTCATTTTCACCTTGGAAAAGTCGGAAGACGAAACGCGTCGGGAAAAATCTAAAATTTTTCCAATTGTCATTTTATACCAATCTGTCTTGTCCCTAGAATTGATCTGGGAATTTAACTATATATATATAATATATATATATATATATATATATATATATATATATATATAAAGGTAACTATACTCGTGTCGAAAAATCTTCGAATTCTTGATTTAACAATAGCTAAATCAATCTCGAAGGAAAAAAGGTTTTAAAAAAGAAAGAGCCAGGAACATGAAAGTCTGTCGAAAATAATCGCACAGATACAGGTTCAAGGCCCAAAGAAAAAAAACCGATACGAGTAAACAACTAACTAAAGAGCTCGATACAAACGTAGAGCAAACCTAGTCAAACCTAATGAGCCAGACAAACCTACCAAGGTTTCACTTAGGCAGACTGCCTAAGTGAAACCTTGGTAGGTTTGTCTGGCTCATTAGGTTTGACTATATATATATATATATATATATATATATATATATGGGGGCGTATTGGAAGCATTAAAAATATTTATTTATTGCAAAATACAACGAAGTCCAAAATCTATAGATAAAAAAATGTCGCTATTGATTCATCAGCTGACTGAGGCCATCAGAAACACTAGCCTTTAGTCCGTTGTGGCATCATTGAGCCAAACCTATAATTTAGCTGTCAACAGCGTTACTAATAAAGGTCTGTTTATGTATTTTTATGCTTCACTTTGCCTTTTCTTTTTCGCAGGTAATTTTATTAAAGACTTACTTATTGTAAAACTAAGTCTGCACACCTGTAGATACCGTAACAGTTTTGAAATCTGTAATACACGTTCATTAGATTACCACGGCTAAATCGATCTTGTCAAAGCTAAGTCAGGTATTCATTACTATTTTAAGACAGGTGCGGCTGCTACTGCTACTGTGGCTATCAAAGTTGCTTAGCGAACAACAGAGCTACTGCTAAAGTCAGATTGGGAAGAAGTTGAAGAAAAAGTCAACAAACAAAAAACGAAAAAGAAAGAAGATATGTACAAAAGATGAAAGAAAGGAAGAAGAAATGGTAGAAAAAGGAAAAGAAGAAGAAGAAGAAGAAGAAGAGGAAGAAGGAGAGATGGATAAATAAATTTGCATTGGGAAGAAGTTGAAGAGAAAGTCAACAATCAAAAAACAAAAAAGAAAGAGGATATGTAAAAAAGAAGAAAAGGAAGAAGAAATGGGAAAAAAGGGAAAAAAGAAGGAAAAAGAAGAAAAAGAAAACGAAGAAGAATTAAAAGAAGAAGAAATGGTAGAAAAAGGAAGAAAAAAACGAAGAGAAAGAAGAGGAGATGGATAAATAAAGGCCCATTGAGAAGGAGTGGAAGAAGTCAGCGATCAAAAAGAAAAAGAACGAAAGAAAGAAAGAAAGAAGAATCTAACAGAAGATAAAATATTTGAAGAAAAAAGGAAATCAAAGAGAAAAAGGAAAGGAAGGGAAGGAGTTTTTTTTAATTATAGAAAGAAAAAAGGAAGAAGAAAGTAAGAAAAGAAAAGTGAGAGAAGAATTAAAGAAATCGAGATGGAGAAGAGAGTTGCATATAAGTGGGGAAAGAAGAAGGAGGCGAAAAAGTGGAAGAGGAAAACAAATGAAGATAGGAAATATTGAAAGGAGATAAAAGAAGGAAAAATAGGAAACAAAAATAAAGGAAGTTGAACGAAGAAAAAAGAAAGGAGAATACAAGGAAAAAGACAAAGTAAACATAGAAAATGAGAACAGAAGGTAAAAGGAGGAAGAGGAAATGGGAGGAGAAGAAGAAAAAGAAGATGAAAGAAGGAGTAGGAGGAGGAGGAGGAGGAGGAGAATGTATATGAACTAAAAGAATAGAGACGTGAAAGAAAAAGACGAAGACGCGGAAAGAAAGGAAAGGGAGAAAGAAGAAATGGAAGAGGAAGGGGAAGGAGGAGGAAACGATATATGAACTAAAAAAAGGGAGACGTGAAGGGAAAAGACGAAGATGAGGAAGGAAGGAAGGAAGAAAGAAAGAAAGAAAGAAACAGAAGAAGGGGGAGAAGGAGACGGCATATGAACTAAAAGAAGGGAGATGTGAAGGGAAAAGACGAAGACAAGGAAAGAAAAAAGAAGAAGAAGAAGAAGAAGAGGAAAAAGAAGAAAGGGGAGGAGACAGCATATAAACTAAAAGAAGGGAGATGTGAAGGGAAAAGACGAGAAAAGAAAGAAAGAAAGAAACAGAAGAAGAAGAAGTGGGGAAGGAGACGGCATATGAACTAAAAGAAGGGAGACGTGAAGGGAAAAGACGCGGAAAGAAAGAAAGAAAGAAAGAAAGAAAGAAGTAGAAAAGAGGAAGGGGGAGAAGGAGACGGCATATGAACTAAAAGAAGGGAGACGTGAAGGAAAAAGACGAAGACAGGGAAAGAAAAAAGAAGAAGAAGAAGAAGAAGAAGAGGAGGAGGAAAAAGAAGAAGGGGTAGGAGACGGCATATGAACTAAAAGAAGGGAGATCTGAAGGGAAAAGACGAAAAAAGAAAGAAAGAAAGAAAGAAAGAAACAGAAGAAGAAGAAGGGGGAGAAGGAGACGGCATATGAACTAAAAGAAGGGAGACGTGAAGGGAAAAGACGAAGATGAGGGAAGTAGGAAAATGAAGAAAGAGGATATGGAAGAAGAAGAAGTTAAAAAAAAGGAAGAGGATGAAGAGGAGTAAGAGAGGGTATATGAACTAAAAGAATGGAGATGTCATGGGTGAAAGATGATGACAAAGAAAGAAAGAAAATACAGAAAGAAGAAAAAACGGATAAATGGAAGAATAATATTAGTGATGATGATGATGATGATGATGATAAAGGAGACGAAGGTAAATGAAAAAAATGAAACGGTTAAGTGGAAGAAAAAACGAAGAAAGAAAGAAATAAAATATAGGAAGAAAAAAAACAAAATGGGGAAAATAAAAGCGGATAAATATGAAAAAGACAAAATTAGTGGCGTAAGTGGAGGGCATTTGAAAAAGCGTATCTTGCTCAGCCGCGTCGTAGTCAGGGAAGTAATAAGAACATAGTTAAATAGAGAGCGTGAGAAAGATCGAGAGGCAGTGAGAGAGAGAGAGAGAGGGGGAGAGAGGGAGGGAGAGAGAGAGAAACAGAGCAGGAGAAAGTAATAGATAGAAACTGCGAAGGACCTTTATTCTTCGGTGGCAAAAGAAGACAGAAGAGAAGAGCTCAGTGTTGTTAAAAACAAAAGGCAAGAGAGAGTAAAGGTAAGAGAGAGAGAGAGTAAAGGTAAGAGAGAGAGAGTAAAGGTAAGAGAGAGAGTAAAGGTAAGAGAGAGAGTAAAGGTAAGAGAGAGAGAGAGTAAAGGTAAGAGAGAGAGAGAAGGAGGAGGAGTGAAATAAAGCAATGTAGAAAGCCCAGGTGAATGAAGAGAAAGTCGAAGAAGACTAAGAGAGGAGAAGGCGCTGGTAAATAGAAAACGAAAAGAAATAAATATTTATTCTGATGTTAAACGAAAAAACTCGGATGATGATGATGATGATGATGACGACGACGACGACGTCGAAGGACTAAAAGACAGGTTGGAAATCTATGCTGGGGGTGGGGAACCAATGATAATAACAAAGTGAGAATTGGAAAAGATATTGAAGCAATACGATGACTATCAGAAAAAAAGATGGCGGCATTAATAACGATTGTAATAATTATAATAAACAGGAAAAATCAGTAGCAATATTAACAATGTCAACATATTAGCAGTATCATACAGAACGTAGAATTCACGATTTCTGAAATAAACGTAGAATTAACAATTTCTGAAAAACACATACAATTCACGGTTACTAAAAAAACATAGAAATCATGATTTCTGAAATAAACCTAGAATTAACAATTTCTGAAAAACACATAGAATTCACGGTTACTGAAAAAAACGTGGATATCATGATTCCTGAAATAAACGTAGAATTAACAATTTCTGAAAAACTCATACAATTCACGGTTACTGAAAAAAACGTGGATATCATGATTTGTGAAATAAACCTAGAATTAACAATTTCTGAAAAACACATAGAATTCACGGTTACTGAAAAAAACGTGGATATCATGATTCCTGAAATAAACGTAGAATTAACAATTTCTGAAAAACTCATACAATTCACGGTTACTAAAAAAACATAGAAATCATGATTTCTGAAATAAACCTAGAATTAACAATTTCTGAAAAACACATAGAATTCACGGTTACTGAAAAAAACGTGGATATCATGATTCCTGAAATAAACGTAGAATTAACAATTTCTGAAAAACTCATACAATTCACGGTTACTGAAAAAAACGTGGATATCATGATTCCTGAAATAAACGTAGAATTAACAATTTCTGAAAAACTCATACAATTCACGGTTACTGAAAAAAACGTGGATATCATGATTTGTGAAATAAACGTAGAATTAACAATTTCTGAAAAACATAAAATTCACGGTTACTGAAAAAAACGTGGATATCATGATTTGTGAAATAAACGTAGAATTAACAATTTCTGAAAAACACATAGAATTCACGGTTACTGAAAAAAACGTGGATATCATGATTTGTAAAATGTACTTAGAATTAACAATTTTGTGAAAAACAAGTAGAATACACGGTTACAGTTATACTTAATTCACGATTACTAAAATAAACACAGAATTCTCGATGCATAAAATTCAAGGTTGCTGACATATAGAATTCACGTTTACTGATATAAACGCAGAATTCACGGTTACTGAAGTAAACATAGAAATCATAATTTCTGAAATAAACGTAGAATTAACAATTTCGGAAAACACGTTGAATTCACGGTTACTGACATAGAATTCACGATTGCTGAAATAAACACAGTATTCACGATTAATGAAATAAATATAGAATTAACAATTTTTGAAAAACACAGAATTCACGGTTATTGAAATAAACACAAAATTCACGATTACTGAAATAAACGTAGAAATCACGATTTCTGGAATAAACGTAGAATTAACCATTTCTGGAAAACACTTAGAATTTACGGTTACTGAAATAAAAACAGTATTGACGATTACTGAAATAAACGTGGAATTAAAAAATTCTGAAAAAAATAAAATTTACGGTTGTTCAAATAAATACAGTATTCATGTTTACTGAAATAAAGGTTGAAATCATGATTTCTGTATTAAGCGTAGAATTAACAATTTTGTGAAAAACACATAGAAATCACGGTTACTGAAATAAACGTGGAAATCATGATTTCTGAAATGTTCTTAGAATTAACAATTTTGTGAAAAACAAGTAGAATACACGGTTACTGTTATACTAAATTCACGATTACGAAAATAAACACAGAATTCTCGATACATAGAATTCAGGGTTGCTGACATATAGAATTCACGTTTACTGAAATAAACACAGAATTCACGATTACTGAAATAAACATAGAAATTACAATTTCTGAAATAAACGTAGAATTAACCATTTCGTAAAAACACGTAGAATTCACGGTTACTGAAAGAAACACAAAATTCACGATTACTGAAATAAACGTAGAAATAACGATTTCTGGAATAAACGTAGAATTAACCATTTCTGAAAAAAATAGTTGTTGAAATAAATACAGTATTCATGCTTACTGAAATAATGGTAGAAATCATGATTTCCGTATTAAACGGAGAATTAACAATTTTGTGAAAAACACATAGAAGTCACAGTTACTGACATATAGAATACGATTACTGAAATATACACAGAATTCACAATTACTGAAATAGACGTAGAATTAACAATTTCTGAAAAACACGTAGAATTGACGGTTACTGAAATAAACACAGAATTTACGACTACTGGATTAAACGTAGAAATCATGATTTCTGACATAAACGTAGAATTAACAATTTCTGAAAAAACATAGAATTCACGGTTACTGACATATATAATTCATGATTACTAGAATGAATACAGAATTTACGATTACTGAAATAATCGTAGAAATCATGATTTCTGTAATAAACATAGATTTAACCCTTTTCTGAAATATGAGTTCTCCGATATGACAGTGAATGCGGGACAATCTCCTCACAGATGAAGAAGGGATTTGAAGCAACAGAAATGTGGGGCTGCAGAAGGATGCTGAGGATATCATGAACTGAACAAATGAGCAAGAATGAATTTTTAAGGAAAATGGAAACAAAATTTAACTTTTAGTTAGAAACAGAAAGAAACAGTTGACATTTCTGATGCCCATAAGGAAGAAGAGCTTGGAAAATATAACACTCAAAGGGACATATTGAAGGCAAGTGGGACAGAAGAAAGCAGCGTGTAACCTACATGAGGAGTTTGTCTAACTTATATATATATATATATATATATATATATATATATATATATATATATAAGATGGAGACTATTCTGAGCAGACCTTAGTTACAGTTTCTGAACAAGGTCAGCACACTCAAACCCTCGGGCACGATGACTTGTGACTTCATGCTCGTACAACTATCGACGGCCCCCAAGGATTCCGTCTACCCAATTTCACCCACAAGGCTTGGGTCAACCCGTGGTATGGTTTTCAGGCAATTTTCAAAGGTGCCGCACGACTTCGATTCAGTCCGATAACATCCGGAAATCTCCTTCCTGACAAGTCGGGAGATTCGAACCCAGGTCTCATGGTCAGAAAGCGAACGTTCTAACCACTCGGCCCATATATATACCGGGTGTAACAGCAAAATTGTCCAAGATGTGTAACAGCGAAATTGTTCAATTGTTAGATTAAGCTCTGAACCGTTGTATCTTAGAAATGATTAAAGATATCTTACTGGAATTCTCCGAGGTTTTATAACACCATTGGACTCTACTTTGAGCAATAAGAATTTTTAATTACTCTCCAAGCTTAACAAAAGAATCGTGATGGAATCGGTCATAAACGAAAATGACATGTTCATCATTAATTAATCATAGCTAAGGATCGGAAGCTCATGAAGGATTGAAATAAAGTTCAAATATATATATATATATATATATATATATATATATGTATATATATATATATATATATATATATAGAGAGAGAGAGAGAGAGAGAGAGAGAGTGTGTAACCCGGATATAAGAGAGTTGCCAGGACCGGAGAAGAAATCTCTTATATCCGGGTTTCTCTTATATCCGGGTTTGGTCTATTATATATACACTGTATATATATAATATGGAGAAAACAACTGAAAAGTTGCAAATTAAAAAAAATTGAATGTTTTTTATGTGAAAGTATTTATTTATATGTTTTTATATATTTATATTTGATATTTCAGATCTGCCCCGATCTTTTATCAGAAATAGCTGTATTCAGAAGTTTGTTTACAAGTAGCGTCCGTCGCGAGACGCGGACGTCACGTGATGTGGAATGCAACTGTGTTTGAATATTTCTAACGTAAATCTAACGATAATATTTTAGATGTTGTTTAAAAAGGTTTTTTTTTAACTATATCTAAAGAAATTTTTTAACTATTGAAATATTTATACAGATTTAAAATTCCCAAGTCTTTGTTTAACCCTAGTTTATATGTGTCTAATTTTAAAATCCAGTATTTTTCTTTTTTTCTGCGTGTGTATGTGGAACTAAAATCGGAATTTATCAATAAACATTTACAGTTGTCTAATGAGTGTCTTGATTGATTAAAGTGTTCAGCTATGGGGGAATAAGGATTGTTTTGACGTATGGATAGTTTATGGTTGTTGAAGCGAAATCTAAAATTATTTCCAGATTCACCAATATATGCACTATTGGGACATATTGTGCAGAATAAATAGTAGATTATGTTAGATTATATATATATATATATATATATATATATATATATATATATATATATATATATATTCATTATTCCAGGATCATTTTACCAACTTATTCAAAATGATCTTTGTCCTCCCTAACCTTCTAACTTTCTATCCTGGAGTAGCAACGTTCCTCACACGTTTCAACAACGATTTCATTTTCAAGTTTTTTTCACTGCTCTTTGAACTGTCATAGGTGAAACTCCTTTCTCACGTACCAAAAGACTTATGAATTGAGTTGGATCTTTTCTAATCGATCTCTTTAGCTCTAATCTTCGTGTTGTGACGTCCTGATCCAGTTCTCCTCTCTACTGTTCCTTCTTTTTTTTCACCGTTTTCTTGGTGGTTCTTGAATGGACTTTGAAGATGGAAGCCAGAATATGAATATTGTTACCATTACTGAAAGCCTGAATGACAATTTTCCTCTCACCATTGCTCTGTTGAGAAGACGGAGGGTCTGCCACAATACGATTTTACTCCGTTTTTCTTTCTAGCTGAATAACGCAAATGGTTTTTCAGTGATTCTTACGAAAAATGGTGTAAAGATGGCTAAGTGACTTATCTGAAAAACTAGACGAAAGAAATTCAATTAGTTTTATGGTTTATTAGATATTAAACATTTTGTAGGGTGGTTATGCTGTTACACGATTTGAAATATTACACCCGGTATATATATATATATATATATATATATATATATATATATAATGATGAAAGAATTAGATTATTATAATTTGATTTTGATACTTGCCTCTGTTAAGTGAAAAATACGTTTTATCACAAACGCATACACACACGAGATTTCAAGGTGCGTAAGTTTCTGCGTTCTTTTGATGTAAGATTATATTAATCAGTTTTTCCTTAATCAATCAGAAATCTTTTCTTTCGCACCTGTTTTTCTTCCATTAAGAATTAAAGGAATTTCTTTATTTCGTTTTTAATTGCTGATTTCCGTCCCGCCGGTAAAAAAAAAAAAAAAAAAAAAATTAGTAGCCGTCGACGCCATCGTCATTATTGTTCATCCATCACCTTCTCATCTGTTTTTTAAATTCCTGCTGTAGCGCAAAGGTTAACAAGTTCATTATTTTCAATATTTTTTCAATTTTTTTTAGAAAATTTGGATAAAATATATTTTTTTATTTTTACAACTGCTGCCGCTATTTATTTAATTTCATGAAATTTCGAGAAATTAAAATTTCAGGAATTTCGTATTTATATTAGTTAAATGGAGGATTCCTTAGAGAATTTAAATCAACTTATTTCTGTCAAACAAAAACACTATTTACCGAAAATCTGTCCTGAATCGCAAAACAAAAAATCCAATAAATCTCTGACATTGTTTAATTATAAAAGATTTAAATTATTTATACAAATAAAATATATTAAAGACAATATTGTCTTAAGAAAAAAATTTCGATGAATAAAGAATTTTTACAAGAATTGTTTTTCATTTTTTTTTCATTTTAATTAGTTTTAAATCTTTTAAAATTCTTTATTAATTTCAGGGATTTTGATAATATTGTTATTAAGTGAAAAGTATATTTATCAAATTATAAACAGCATAATTCCAAAAGATGCTCTTAAATAGGCGCCCGAGGGGGGTCGTCAGTGATTTTATTTGACTTAGGTTCATCAGGGAGTTTCGGGTCTTTCAACATCATACTCCCTATCACCAAATCGACCCAATCAGGGGAAATCAATCCCTGATCCCCCTTCTTAATCAAACGCTAAATACCTACTCTCGCCTTTTAATGAATTCGACGAAGAAAGACCACATTTTCCGCACACCCGATTGGATGTTTGTAACAACCAATCCGCTGCGTGAACTGTCTTTTAAATGGCCCACGGTGGTTTTCTTTTTTCGGTCGATAGCAGTTTCAATGGATAACCGAGGAGGTAAAACTACCTTCCTTTTCCTTCCGCTCCTCATATCCAAATTTTCCTGCTGCATAACTAGTGATGATTTTGGACATTGTCGTTAGTCGTTTGTCCACCGAACCTCTCGATGTTGTTTCAAGGATCTCGCCGATGTCCACGTCGAATTCGTGCCAGGCGAGTTTGTCACTAGCGGGGGTGGCCATTTAATCATTCTTCGAAATGGAGTATCAGGCTCCACTTGAACCTCTGCTTGGAGGGGCTGGGCACTGTGGTGAGCATCCCGGCACTACACTTCTTGCGTCTCACCAGAGGAAAATCCTGAGCGCTGCTGTTGGTTCGACTGCACCTGACACTTCATTTTTGCCTGATGGATTTTTAAGCCGCGCATATTTTTGCACATCTTTCCACATGCGCTATGTCAGTCTCGTTGTCCGTAAATCCGTAGCTTGGTTCCTTTCCGTTTCATCCATCCTAATGGGGATCTCATTCTCCCCCCACCTCTCGGGATCCCCTGGGGGTATTTATTCGCATGAATTTCTGTAGCGTTTCCTGAATTGCGTAAGTCGGGTTGCTAGCCCAGAAATACACTTTTGTGGTCTCTCCTCACCGTCAATTGGCTTTCTAATTTGTCAACCAGTCTATTCCTGGATCGTTATCCGGTCTGTTCCCGGATGTCACTGTTTAAACAGTAGAAAGAATAATTCCAAAATACGCAAATCTTAATGCAAATCAATATTTTTAAAAGAATTTTGAATTTTTAAAATGTATAAACGTTCCCCTTTTTGTAAGTACAGGCGACTATACACCGCATTACCAGAAAAAAGAGCGATAACTCTAGTAAATTTAAAGTTAGCATTTCTGAAATTTAATAAAACATTATATTATGGAGAATATTTTCCTAAATTAAAAGATTACTGGGTACTTATAAATTATATAAAAAAAGGCGTTCACATCATTTTCTTAAGTTATGTTTTTACAGATAAAATCTCCGTTTGAACAGCATTAGACTTGTTCATCAGGCTGTCAACACGTCAATTCAGCCATCGTCGTGTTAAAAACACAGCTACTGTCGAGTTAAAAAAGATTTCTGTGATATTTTAAACTTAAAGTAAATAATATTTGTTTTAAATCAGATTAATTATATATTGATTCCCCAAGTTAACATTCCCCAAGTAAAGTTTCAGAAAAGTATATTTTATTTGTGAAAGATTTTTAACATCGAGAACTAACTTGTGTTTACAGATGTCTCAAAAATGGACGACTTTGTCGATGTTACTAAAAAAAAAAAGAAAGAAAATTGATTCCAATCAATATAATTTCCGTTTGAAATACACCAGAGTATTTTGCTTACTAGAAATATTAAATTTAATCCTTTACTTTTCAATTATAGGAAAAATTAAAGCTTCGTTTTTAAAAAATAATTTAAACCTTAGGTATCGCGAATTTTTGTGTAGGTAAAATATTTAATGGATTTTGCAAAACAATATGGAATTAAAAGCTGGCTTCAGAATTTCAGTGTGACATCTTAATATTCTGCTTAATTTTTTGGACGACCTGTTTCGCTATACTGATATGCCATCGAATTTATCAAGAGTAAACGTTCAAATTTGTCTTGCTATATTATAGGCGTAGATAAGTTCGTTTATCGCCCGGTTCACGCTCCTTCCGTCTTTTGAACAGGGGTAGAAGTTTATTTCTTGTTTTCTGTTTAGGATTGTGTTTACGGTTCCTTCTCCTTAAATTTTTCATTTTTTTTTACTTTCTGTAACTCTTTGCGTCTTAGTGGCATTATTGCCTTGCTCGGGGTGAAATGATTAAAAAAAAGTGGATCCATAGCAAAGGGAACAGTGGATTCATGTCTTTACTATGTGCAGTGTGAATGCAAAAAGCCTCAACCAGAATTATCCTAGACGTACATCTAACATTCATTTTGGTTGGGTGTTCTTGCTCATGCAAGGATCCGTCTTAAGTCAACTACAAGCGCGTCCGTGCCAATACCGAGTGCGTGCAAGCTTTTAATTAATTTGACATTCAGTATCAGGCTGTTGGGCTCGTGCTCAAATATCTGGCGCGTACGGACGAATACGCCGCCGCCCACACACGCAGGCCGAGAAGCCAATAGGATAAAAAGGGTGGAGGAATCAAGATGGTATCAAAAAGGGGAAGGCCGAAAAGAATGCTTGAATTGGTTGGAATTTCGAAGACTTGGATGGGAGGTTAGGCAGAATCGTGCGTCTGTTAGTTTGCGTCGCGTCAGATGCGAGCAGTCATCGAAGGGACGCCAATGCAAAACATTTCAGAAAATCTCTCCGCCGCCCACAATCGCTTTGGCTAAGAACAATTAATTCTTTTGGACGAACGATAAATGGAAACGTGTGAGCGAGAGATGGTGAAGAGGAAAATGAATGGAATGAAAGTAAGAACAGAGGATAAAAGACTTGGCTAAAGAGGCGGGGGGGGTGAAAGAAAGAAAGAGGGAGAAAAGAAAGAAGGGAAGAAATGAAGGAGGAAGAAATAATCTTTAGTAGGAGGAAGATTTGCAAATAGAAAGAAATAAAAAAGGAAAGAATGAAAGAAAGAAATGAAGAATCTAAAGTACAAAGAAGATTTGCTAATGCAAAGAAAGAAAGAAAGAAAGAAAGAAAGAAAGAAAGAAAGAAAGAAAGAAAGAAAAAAGAAATAAGGAAAGAAAGTATAGATGAAAGAATCTAAAGTAAGGGGAAGATTTTCAAGTAGAAAGAAAGAAAGAAAGAAAGAAAGAAAGTATAGATGAAAAAATCTAAAGTGGGGAAGATTTTCAAGTAGAAAGAAGAAAAACAGAAAGGAAGAAAGGAGGAAAAAAGAATCTAAAGTAGGAGGAAAATTTGCTAAACGAAAGAAAGAAAGAGAAAGAAAGAAAGAATGAATGAACAAGAACGAAAGAAAGAAAGGAAGAAGAAAAGATAATAAAATAAGAGGAAGATTTGCCAATAAAAAGTAAGAAAAAAGCATGTTTGAATGAAAAGGGAAAGTAAGAATGTAAAAAAACGAAATATATATATATATATATATATATATATATATATATATATATATATATATATATATATAAATAAAAAGGAAAGAACAGTAAGATATAAAATCCGGTGTTCTTATAGATATTTTTATTTTTACACAATAGTGCTCTATGTAAATTTAAATTTACAGAGCATTAATATTATAAATTAATAGATTTAAAATATGGTTTTACCGCTACACAGTGATAACCATGTTTCAGAAATGGAAGCTAAAGCCCCTGAATTTAATTTTGTTATTAAACCAAAGACATTAGTTCCATTTCCTCATCAAGAGAATTTTGGAGTAACTTACTTTTTAAAATTTACGGTTGTTAACGGCACAGGAAAGATGCATAGTTTGAGGGTTTCCAAGGTTACCGATAAATCCATTCATCTAGACAAGGGGTGGTAGAGGGTTCAATTATTTAATTTTCGTTGTATCAGTTAATAGTTACATTTGAAAGCGGGGTTATGTTTAGGGATGGGTAGGGATGTATCTTTTAACAAATTCTGACATCCGCTAAATTCATGTCATCTGGGGTTTTTTCTAACGGCAAAAATTCTTATGTTATTTTTTCTATTTGTATATTTAAAGATTTTGAGGGACTGTTTAGGTTAGAATATGTTTTATCCACCTTTCTAAAAAGTTATTTTTAATATTTAATATACTATACTCCTAGTTAAAAACCAAGTAAATGTATTAGGATTACTTACAGTATTTAAAATTATTTATTCTTATCGGGTATAAGTAAATATTATTTTATTTTATTTTATTTTATGTAAACTTTATGACAATGACGGCAAAGGTGGTTAAATTATTTCACTAATTCAATAAACTTTTATTTATAAATTTAGTATTATAAATGTATATATGTATGTATAAAGGACTTTTAATGTTCAATATTATATTCTAACTTATTAATTTCATATGACTTTCGGTGTTCACTTGGATTCTTTTCAGTGTTTGAATTGCTTTGAGAGAGGTGTTATGGTTAGAGTAGGTTTTATTTAATTACAATTTTAAAAGATGTTTAGGTTAGAATCTGTTTTATTTAAGTTCAATTTTAAAACATTTTTAAAAATTCTGCTTTCAAATTTAACTTTTTAATTTTAATCGGCTATATTTCTTTATAAACCAAGTAAATGTAATATAATTATCTACATTATTTAAAATTATTTATACCCATCAAATATGAGTATGCATAATAATCAGGTAATTTTTTTTTTTTTTTTTTTTTTTATAGATTATTTAAAGATTATTTAAAGAAAACTTTTGGCAATGACGACATAAAATAGCTATTTCATTTTTCTGATTCAGTAAATTTTTATTTTTTATAAACTTAGTAATATATAGTTTCTCATGTATGCATAAAGGACATGGGTCATTTAATGACCTACATATTCTAGCCCTTCTTATTAACTTCCATTTCACTGTAGGTGTTTTATTGGATTCTTTTAGGTGCCAAAAGTACTTCGAAAGAGATGTTTGACTTTTATACTTATTTATCCTAAACGAGGATTGATGTTGGTTGAACCTCTTTTTGAACTCATGGCTAGTGCAACCTATATAAATTTTTATGTTTTCAGGGTTTTCAACAGAAGATATATTACATTGGTATACTACTGATTCCATGCAACATTTATTTTGTAAAGGACAGTTTTGAGGGTTTCTACAATTACATAATTTTTGTTCACCCTCATTAGTTGTTGTTTGTATTTTTCCCTTGTCTACAATTTTTTGGTTCTGGTATAAGTGTTTATTTAAGATATTAGTATTATGTTTCTTAATAATCTTTTCTAGGTTATCAGTACAGCTATAACTTAATTTTAGTGTATTTCTATTGAAAATAGTACTAAGTTTACTTCCACCGGGAAAATGCTTGAGTATTAATTCAAGGAATTTTTGTCCCAATTTGTTTTTTACCATTTGGTTGTATGGGGGTGTATACCAAATTATTTTCCTGCTTCTGTTTTTCCTATGCTTACCGTTTTCATTTTTAATATAAGTTAGTTTTAGGTTTTTGTAGCCACTATCTTTTAGAGCTTTATTATAGAAATTAATATGTTCGTCGAAAATCTTGTCATTTGCTGAATTTGTACTAATTCTTTTTCGGATAGATAAAGGTATATGTTTAATTATAGAAGAGGGGCGATTTGATTTAGGGTGTATATATAAAGGATTCGTATTGAGTTTTTTATAAGGTGTGTATGTATTGTTCTTTAAATCTAATGTTATATCAAGGAAGTTAACTTTTTTAATTTTAGTGCTGACGGTAATTTTTAAACCCATGCTTTTAAATTCTTTATATAATGCCTTTCTAATGTTGTCTATTCTGAAGTTAGTAGAATTCCTAATAACCATGAGACCATCGTCCCTGTATAGACCAATGTCAGTTGAATCAATATCACGGTGCGCTGTTAGGTTGTATAAAATAAAAAGACCAATGAGATCAGAAGACTCAGCTGAGTCTAGTGATCCCATTGTGATGTCAAAGTGGTCATATGAATTTTTTACCCATTGCTCACCATTATAAATCAGTACCGATTTCTTCGCATTCAATATAATGTTCTTTTCATCCTCAGTAATATCCGTGTACTGGGTGGCAAAGTCCAACGCATTCAAGAACAGTTCTTTAGATATTGATGGGTAATAATTTTCAATATCGAACTGCATTAGTGTACAGTTGTTTTTTTGTTTTTATACAGGTGAACCAGTTTATCACGTCTTCGGTATTTATCCAAAGTTTGAGGCCTATTTTATCTTTGATTTGTTTATTTATCCTTTCAAGGATCATTTTACTAATTTTTCCTATATCTGGTCTTGTAGGATTAATTATCCTTGTAGTCGGATTTGCCTCGAAATCTGGTTTGTGGTCTTTTAAGGTTATGTAGCTCTCTTTTTCATATATTGAAAATTATTACCCATCAATATCTAAAGAACTGTTCTTGAATGCGTTGGACTTTGCCACCCAGTACACGGATATTACTGAGGATGAAAAGAACATTATATTAAATGCGAAGAAATCGGTACTGATTCATAATGGTGAGCAATGGGTAAAAAATTCATATGACCACTTTGACATCACAATGGGATCACTAGACTCAGCTGAGTCTTCTGATCTCATTGGTCTTTTTATTTTATACAACCTAACAGCGCACCGTGATATTGATTCAACTGACATTGGTCTATACAGGGACGATGGTCTCATGGTTATTAGGAATTCTACTAACTTCAGAATAGACAAAATTAGAAAGGCATTATATAAAGAATTTAAAAGCATGGGTTTAAAAATTACCGTCAGCACTAAAATTAAAAAAGTTAACTTCCTTGATATAACATTAGATTTAAAGAACAATACATACACACCTTATAAAAAACTCAATACGAATCCTTTATATATACACCCTAAATCAAATCACCCCTCATCTATAATTAAACATATACCTTTATCTATCCGAAAAAGAATTAGTACAAATTCAGCAAATGACAAGATTTTCGACGAACATATTAATTTCTATAATAAAGCTCTAAAAGATAGTGGCTACAAAAACCTAAAACTAACTTATATTAAAAATGAAAACGGTAAGCATAGGAAAAACAGAAGCAGGAAAATAATTTGGTATACACCCCCATACAACCAAATGGTAAAAAACAAATTGGGACAAAAATTCCTTGAATTAATACTCAAGCATTTTCCCGGTGGAAGTAAACTTAGTACTATTTTCAATAGAAATACACTAAAATTAAGTTATAGCTGTACTGATAACCTAGAAAAGATTATTAAGAAACATAATACTAATATCTTAAATAAACACTTATACCAGAACCAAAAAATTGTAGACAAGGGAAAAATACAAACAACAACTAATGAGGGTGAACAAAAATTATGTAATTGTAGAAACCCTCAAAACTGTCCTTTACAAAATAAATGTTGCATGGAATCAGTAGTATACCAATGTAATATATCTTCTGTTGAAAACCCTGAAAACATAAAAATTTATATAGGTTGCACTAGCCATGAGTTCAAAAAGAGGTTCAACCAACATCAATCCTCGTTTAGGATAAATAAGTATAAAAGTCAAACATCTCTTTCGAAGTACTTTTGGCACCTAAAAGAATCCAATAAAACACCTACAGTGAAATGGAAGTTAATAAGAAGGGCTAGAATATGTAGGTCATTAAATGACCCATGTCCTTTATGCATACATGAGAAACTATATATTACTAAGTTTATAAAAAATAAAAATTTACTGAATCAGAAAAATGAAATAGCTATTTTATGTCGTCATTGCCAAAAGTTTTCTTTAAATAATCTTTAAATAATCTATAAAAAAAAAAAAAAAAAAAAAATTACCTGATTATTATGCATACTCATATTTGATGGGTATAAATAATTTTAAATAATGTAGATAATTATATTACATTTACTTGGTTTATAAAGAAATATAGCCGATTAAAATTAAAAAGTTAAATTTGAAAGCAGAATTTTTAAAAATGTTTTAAAATTGAACTTAAATAAAACAGATTCTAACCTAAACATCTTTTAAAATTGTAATTAAATAAAACCTACTCTAACCATAACACCTCTCTCAAAGCAATTCAAACACTGAAAAGAATCCAAGTGAACACCGAAAGTCATATGAAATTAATAAGTTAGAATATAATATTGAACATTAAAAGTCCTTTATACATACATATATACATTTATAATACTAAATTTATAAATAAAAGTTTATTGAATTAGTGAAATAATTTAACCACCTTTGCCGTCATTGTCATAAAGTTTACATAAAATAAAATAAAATAATATTTACTTATACCCGATAAGAATAAATAATTTTAAATACTGTAAGTAATCCTAATACATTTACTTGGTTTTTAACTAGGAGTATAGTATATTAAATATTAAAAATAACTTTTTAGAAAGGTGGATAAAACATATTCTAACCTAAACAGTCCCTCAAAATCTTTAAATATACAAATAGAAAAAATAACATAAGAATTTTTGCCGTTAGAAAAAAACCCAGATGACATGAATTTAGCGGATGTCAGAATTTGTTAAAAGATACATCCCTACCCATCCCTAAACATAACCCCGCTTTCAAATGTAACTATTAACTGATACAACGAAAATTAAAAATTGAACCCTCTACCACCCCTTGTCTAGATGAATGGATTTATCGGTAACCTTGGAAACCCTCAAACTATGTATCTTTCCTGTGCCGTTAACAACCGTAAATTTTAAAAAGTAAGTTACTCCAAAATTCGCTTGATGAGGAAATGGAACTAATGTCTTTGGTTTAATAACAAAATTAAATTCAGGGGCTTTAGCTTCCATTTCTGAAACATGGTTATCACTGTGTAGCGGTAAAACCATATTTTAAATCTATTAATTTATAATATATATATATATATATATATATATATATATATATATATATATATATATATATATTCACTCCTTCCTAGACGATGATAGCTTAACATCTTTCTTTCCCTTACTCTCTCTATATATGAAATCACTATTTCTTTAAAACTAGAGTATATTATTCCATTTTCACTTGGTTTACAGGTCTGAAAATTTGAAACCCTGTTTCAATGAAATAAAATAATACCTATGTTTTTTTTAAGTGTTTGTTCGTCATTTTATATAATAATTTTCGCTGTCTTTTGACATAGAGCTCTCAACTGATCTATATCCTCTTGGAAATTCCATACGGATTACCAATAATTTATTATTAATATATATATATATATATATATATATATATAAAAGGCAGGATGCGTGTGTGTGTGTGTGTGTATGTGTGTGCGTGTGTGTGTGTGTGTGTGTGTGTGTGTGTGTGTGTAACGAATGCACGGTCGCAATTTTCGACGGATTTGCACCTCTAGTGGCCTGACGATTGCATCTAGCATGAAACAGACTGTCGCCTCTAAGTGTTGACTTCTATGTTCACTTTTATATTTACACACGCTCTATCTCTGATATTGAGCCCTTTATCCCATAAATAAAGCACACTTTAAGACTATATTTCTTCATATCTTTATATATATATATATATATATATCTTTATATATACATATATATATCTTTATATATATATATACCTTTATATATATATCTTTATATATATATATATCTTTATATATATATATATCTTTATATATATATATATATATATCTTTATATATATATATATATATCTTTATATATATATATATATATATATATATATATATATAATTATATATATATATAGATATATATATATATATATATATATATATATATATATATATAGGTAACTATACTCGTGCCGACCCTGACGATCTGCCTAAGTGAAACCTTGGTAGGTGTGTCTGGGTCTGACTATATATATATATATATATATATATATATATATATATATATATATATATATATACCTTCCCTGGCCGACACAAATTACGAAATAATCAATCAGAACTCTGCTCAAAATGCAGACATGAATACAAATTTTTACTACGTCAAGTAAAATCGAAAACTAAAAATAAACAAAAAAATTAAAATTTAAAATTTTTGAAATTTTATAAATTATTCTAATTAAATTATAAAAGACTTAAAACAATTGTTGCAAAAACTACGTTATTAATCGAAAAGCATATGTCAATACAATAGTGTCCGTAATACATCTCCAGGAAATTCATTCATTTCGCCTCCTGGGACTAACGTTTTCTACTAATATGAAGTGGAAAGATTATATTGAATCAATTGCTAAGTCTGCAGCTAAGAAACCTTGTTCCCTGTATTGAGGTAGACAATTTTTCTCATCAGAATCTATCTTACGTATTTATTACATATATTAGATGTACTAGGTATCTTACTGGGATGTGGGTAAAACGGAAAACATAATTACCTTCCAAGTATCCGATGAAAGGGTGTCCACTTAAAAAAAAAAAAATTCCCCGCAAACAACTTAAATAGAGCACACACCATTGTGATTGGCTATTGATCAACTACCAATCAAATGCGCGATGACGGGGTATATTATAGAAGTTAGTGTCTGTAAGCATTCTTAGAGGGCGTATCAGAGTCCGATCAGCTCTGATGGGGTCGACTTGGTGAGGTCAGTATGATGTTTGAAAGACCCGAAACTGCCCAATGATCCAATTCAGAACATCACTGACGACGCCCTCTAGCGCTAAAGAGCGTATATTCAAAGCGTATTTATAAATCTACCATTCGTCTTTGCTTTGAAAATTTGGCTTGGTTTGGTTTGTTTTACGGCATATCAACTTCAATTGGCTATTTAATGCCGACAAGATTTTTATTACTGGTAACATTTTTTATCTATCTATCTATCTATCTATCTATCTATCTATCTATCTATCTATCTATCTATCTATCCATCCATCTATCTATATATCTATCTATATCAGTATATATTGGTTTGGTTTGGTTTGTTTTACGGCATATCAACCTCAATGGGTTATTTAATGCAGACAAGATTTTTATTGCTGCTAATATCTATCTATCTATCTACCTATCTATCTATCTATCTATCTGTTGTGTCGGAAACCTACCACCCCTCTTGAAGATGAACTTGTCTGCTAGCAAAGACTTTATATAGTGGCACGTCAAGAGACAGAGGATAGAAAGTTCTTGGCTGAGCTAGTTAGAGACTACTCAGGCGATTTCTGTGCCTTTTACCAACCTAATAAAACCCTTTTTATTGTTACGTGTTATTTGTCGTTTGTCTCTACAAACCCCAAACCAACATCATAACAGTGGCGACGGAAGATTCGTTCATCACGCTGAGTGGAGAACATCATAACACTATCTATCTATCTATCTCAGTATATATTTGGTTGGTTTGTTTTGTTTTGTTTTAACATATCAACCTCAATGGGTTATTTAATGCAGACAAGATTTTTATTGCTGCTAATATCTATCTATCTATCTATCTATCTATCTATCTATCTATCTCAGTATATATTGGGTTGGTTTGTTTTGTTTTACGGCATATCAACCTCAATGGGTTATTTAATGCCGACAAGATTTTTATTGCTGGTAATATTTTTTTTTTAAATGTATTGATGTTAATATTTTTTTCAAAATGTATTACTGGTTAATTTTTTTTTTTCAATAATGTATTGCTGGTAGTATTTTTTCTTAAAAATGTGTTGCTGGTAATAATTTTTTCCTTCAAAAATTTATTCCTGGTAATTTTTTTACAAAAACGTATTGCTGGTATTAAAACCTATTTTTACGCTTTCATAGTGTTTTGACCCCAGTTTGGGGGTTAACTATTTTCCCATAGCTGGGACCCTAACAGGTGCTACCACCAAGGCTCAGAGAATTAAGAGATGATTCCACGCTCATCAAAAACTCCTGATCAGAGGCCTTGCTGTTGGACGTAGTTTATCGTCTTACCCAGGATCATCTTTTTACAGTTGAAATTTTTAGATGTAACCGTAAGTTCTATATTATTAGTTTCTTCTCTCGCACTTCTCACTTGTGGAACTCACTTCCAGCATTTTCCTTTCCAGTCAACTTTGATCTTGAAATATTTAAATACAATGTCAATCGTTATCTTCTGTCTTCTTAATTATTTTTTTTTTTATTGTTCTTTCTCCTAAATCGTAGGTTTTATCATATTCTTTGACATTCAGTAACCCATTTCCGTCGTAGTAGCTTTATTTCCTTGCTTGGGGTGAAATGATAAAAAATAATACACAGTAGAAGCACCGAATCTGTTTATGGACTGAGTTGGATCTTTTCTAATTGATCTCTTTGGATCGAAGTTGAAATGATGATCCCTCTTCCTGTTGTGACCTCCTGATCCAGTTTTCCTCTCTACTGTTATCTCACTTTAAAACTTATTCACTGTTCTCTTGGTGGTTCTTAAATGAATTTCGAAGATGGATGCGAGAGTATGAATGTTGGTACCATTACTGAAGGCCTTAATGATTTTTCCCTCTCACCATTGCTCAGTTGGGAAGACATAGTCGGACTAATAAAATGATTTCAACCTGTTCTCTTTCTAGCCGAATAACTGAAAGGTTTTTTTTAATGGTTCTTACAATAAATGGTGTCAAGATGGCTAAACATCTTATTTGAAAACCTGGAAAAAAGAAACTCAGTTTGTTTAGTGGATTTACAGATATTAAACATTTTGTGGGATCGACAATTATGCTGTTACATGATTTGGACAATTTTGCTGTTACACACAGTATACTTAGTGATTCTAGATAAAATCCAAACAAGAATCCGCATTGTTATTTGTACTGACCTGGCATCTCAGCTCCAATCACTTTCCTACCACTGTAAAGTAGCTTCCCTCTACCTTTTCTATAAATACTTTTATGGTAATTTTTCTCATGAACTTTTATCTATGGTGTCGGAGTTAGCTCCTCCTTAATTTCCTAATTGTTCACTAGGGGTCGCTCTCCCTACACTATAAATACTGGGTGACTTCTTGCCTCGTTCTCTTTTTCATTTTTTTCATTTCAGCGAACACATCTACAATATAAGCTCTCGCAGAAGTTTGCGTCTTCCCATTTGTGGGAAACGCCATGAACATTATACACACACACACATGTACGTACGTAGGAACATTCACCAAAATACAAATTCTTTATGTTCACACACAAACACAAATGTTAATGTCTTTGTCACTTGTAAATTTGTTGTTTAATACATATATTTGTTGACATATACATATCGGTATTGTTTGTTTTCTTTACATTTCCGGTTGGACTCAACTTGAGTCTGCCATTTTCTTGTAGTTGGACCTTCTAGCAGGAATAAACAGCATGCTGATCCCTCTTCCTGTTGTGACCTCCTGGTCTAGTTTTCCTCTCTACTGTTATTCAACAACACTCAAACCTACACGGTCCGCTAAAATGGTACCTAGATTTTATTATGTTGCAAGAGCTCATCATTTTACAGTTAAAATGGCTAGATGTAACCGTAAGTTCTATGCTAAGAGTTGCTTTTCTCGCAATTCTCGCTTGTGGAAATCTCTTCTTTCTTTCTGCTTCCCGGTCAACTTTGAACTTCAAAGATTTAAATACAATAACAATCATTATCTTCTGTCTTCTTAATTCTTGTTCTTTTATCCTCTTTTCTCCTTAATATAGTTTCATCATATTCTAATATACTCAGTAACCTCTTGTAACTTAGTGGCTTTATTGCTTTGCATGGGGTTAAATGATTAAAATGTGCATTCTTTAAGTCAAAAGTAAAATTGATATATTACGATCAAAGCCTAATGGTCAGAGTGTATTTTTTTATCAGAGGGTTTTCTTACGTTTATATAATGTTATACAACAATTAAAACCGCAAAACCATGTAATTTCAAGTTATGCAATGTCAAACGTGATCGTCTGTCTTCTTAGTTCTTGTTCTTTTATTGTCTTTTCTTCTTAATAATATATTATTCTCTAACACTCAGTAACCCTTTTGTGTCTTCTGACTTTATTGGGGTGAAATGATAAAACAACTGTATTCACTGAGTATGATTAATTCCCTATCTAAAACTAGAACGTGTTAATATCTTTCTCACTATGCCGCCATTTTGGTCAAAAGGCCTGCTAATATACAATATATAGTATTTGTCTTATTATCAAGATCAGTATTTTTTATCTCTCGAATTTCTTTTATCGATCTACTATATCTACATATAAGAATGATAAGTGAACAATTTTTCTTCACTAATATATATATATATATATATATATATATATATATATATATATATATATATATTATATTATATTATATTATATTTTTTTCATAAGCGATTATAATAAAAACATTTTAAATAGTTATACAAAAAATTTCATGTTTCAATACAATGATCGTACATCCTCATGGTTGGTTGGTAACTAATGATAAAATGATTTTTTTATGTATATTTAAAAACAAATCATTACCTCTTTTTCAAGAGTTAAAGTGGGCACATAAGGTGTGAATTAAAAATATACTTGTAGGTGTGTCTCGGTTTTACCAATCAAATCTACGCCAAATAGAAAAATTAGGTCAGAGGGTGGAGGTCGGTGAGTTATTTTTTCATGTCACGATGAACTGGCACAACATGTATTTTTTTGTGTAACGATTTAAAATGTTTGTATAATCTCTTATGATATATATATATATATATATATATATATATATATATATATATATATATATATATATATATGATTTTTATCTATAGTCCGACATTTTATACCATTATTACATACGTATTAATATATATATATATATGTATATATATGTATATATATATAAATATAAATATATATATATGATTTTTTCTATAGTCCGACATTATATACCATTATATATATATATATATATATACATATATATATATATATATATATATATATATATATATATATATATACATATATATATATATATATATATATATATATATATATATATATATATAGTGGTAACATGTTTTTGAGTAGATATGTCTGTCTTTTAAACGGTATACTTTTCGTCTACCTGCCTGCTGAATGTTACGTTTTCTTTATTAAGAACTCTCGAATTATTCTGGGCGGTACTGTTTAATATACAGAGACCTTTAATCTAATACGTGTATCCATTAAAAATATAGCGTATATAATAATAATAATAATAATAATAATAATAATAATATATATATATATATATATATTATTATTATTTTTTTTCTTTTTTTAAAAATATGATTCCATCGCGACACAGAAAATTTCTATGTTTCAAACCTTATACTAAAATTGTAAATTTAATTATAATGATTAAACTTGAAATCCAGTTTCGTTCCATTGTCAAGCGATGCTAGGTATAACCTTCTAAGAAATTTACTTAATTTACAAGCGCAATCTTAATATTTAGAGTTGTTAAGGTTAAGGAAAATTCAATCTATTTTGATTAGAGATGGTTGGATTTTAAGTCAGGTTAAGTTTATTGGGGTGGGGTTGCCTGCTCACAAACAAACATAGACATCCGTTATTCAGCGTGTCGTTTGGGTTTTCAATAACAAAAGTGTTTTGGCATTTTTATTTATTCGCTTAATTCATATTTTTTATACACAAGGATTTTCGAAAAGGGTCATCTAAATATCAGTAAGTCATATTTTTAATATTTAAATGTTATTTCTACAGATTTAAAGTACCATTCCTCCTTCTAATAACTAATAGGCTATACGGTATTTTTACAAATAAATATATTAGAATTTAATTTCGTGTTCAAGAAAAAAAAATTAATTAATGATCAATTATAAATATGTATGTTTCAACACTCTTTTTTTTTTCAAAACTAATTATTATTTAAGGAAAATATTTGACAGTGCCTACAAAAATTGTTATTTCATTTCTTTGATTTAGTAAATTTTTATTTTTCGGAAACTTAATAATGTATAATTTTTCATATATATATATATATATATATTATGAAATGGACAAAGTCCGACAATTATTTTAAGACATTTTTATGTTTATACATTCTTTTTATAGATACAAATATTTAAGTAAATGCTCTGTTTATAATAAACAGTATTAAACAACATTTACAGGCCTGAATGTCCAAGAAATTTTCGTAAAAATATTCGTTCTCAGAATGAAAATTCCTCGGACAGTCAGGCCGGTAAATGTTGTTTAATACTGTTTATTATAAACAGAGCATTTACTTAAATATTTGTATCTATAAAAAAAATGTATAAACATAAAAATGTCTGAAAATAATTGTCGGACTTTCTCCATTTCATAATGTGTGACGTCATTTGTTTACATTTGGATACGCTTTGAGCAGATATGAATGTACGTGAGAAATTAAAGTTTAAAGACAATAAATTCGACCTTGCCAACAGAACGCTCCTCTGTGGCCAAATCGGTTAAAGTCAGGGCAGGCTATATGACGGTTCTGTATAGGATACAGGTTCGATTCCTGTCGGAGGACGAATATTTTGTATGAAAATCCCTCGGACATTCAGGGCGGTAGATGTTGTTTAATACTGTTTATTATAAAACCGAGCATTTACTTAAATATTTCTATCTATAAAAAGAATGTATATACATAAAAAATGTCTTAATATATATATATGATAAAAATATAGTTTTAGGGCATGCTATAATTATGAGTAAAAGTGCTCAATATCAGGGTTATAGCTTATGTTAATATTAAAGTCGACACTGAGGTCAACACCGATCGGCGACAGTCTTAAAACCGTTGTTTTATGCTTGAACGCAAATCTCCAGTTCGTCATGGCAGGAAGATAGTGTTCAAGCATGAAACAAACTATCGTCGCTCTGTATTGATCTTAGCGTCCACTTTTATATTTTTCTCTGTCTCTCTCTTCATATATATATATATATATATATATATATATATATATATGCGATGCGGTGGGAACGAAAGTAGTCTATAAATTATACAAATTCTAACGTTCGCAGCATTCATTCAAAAAAGAGCTCGATACAGGTAGTAGAGCGATAATTATTTATTTATTATAATTTTATCATATAGACAAAACCATTTTACTCACGACCAAGATGCAACTTCGTTTCAGTGCATTTCCGACCCTCACCCGTAGATGTGCAGTTAAAAAGCACTGAAACCAAGTTGCATCTTTGTCGTGAGTAAAATGGTTT
>OZ038497.1:14644103-14686603 GCA_964036315.1 Acanthosepion esculentum | reverse complement strand
TATATGTGTGTGTGTGTGTGTGTGTGTGTGTGTGTGTGTGTGTGTAACAATGTTTTCTTATGAATCCAACAGATTTTTTTATCACTTCAAACGTTATTGTTAGAGGATGCTCGTATTTAAGTAGACGTTCTGTTCATATATTAAACTGTATATTTTAAAGACAAAATTTGCGCTTTCGGCAGGTATCGAAGCTTTAGTGTAGAGAGAGCCACCGTTTACTCCAGTGTGTCTTACCTCTGGGCCACGAAGAAACAGACAGGGCCAGGTGAAGACAATTCCATGCTTTTCAAGCGAAATTGATATATATATATATATATATATATATATATATATATATATATATATATATATATATATATATATATTGTCATCCACAGACAGACTGTTTCGCTGTATCACAGCTCATCTGTGTGGCTAGACGTCGGGTTGCCTCTAGCTAGGATCGAAACCCGGGTATTCTACCCCTAAGCCGTTGGCGCACGGCAGGGAAGAAGGTGAATTTAAGCGTATTTATTTTTAGATAAACACACAGTGACTGAGAGAACTCGATTCGATTTACCTAAGAGTCTTGCATTATTAGCCGTAATAATCACTGTTTACAAACCCACACATCCTCCCTAGAGAGCTCAAGCGAAATAAATTTTTCAGGCGCATATATACTCCAGATACAGACTCTTTCGCTGTATCACAGCTCATCAGTATAGCTAGACATCCAATTGCTTAAAGCTGGAATCGAAACTCGACGGGTTTGGCATCAGTCAGAGACTCTGTCCCTAAGCTATCGGCGCACGCCAGAGAAAGGGAATATTTTAACGTACTATATACGTGATGTATATAAACGTTAAACCAGCAGCCAGAGCGCTCAATTCTGGCGAAGAGCGGTTTGTGAAGCAGCAGCAGAAGCTGTTAAAGATTCCCTTTCTCCATAGTGCTCAGTCGGCGAACGAGAACATAGTCATCCACATACAGACTGATTTTCCACGCCCACATACTTGCCTAAGAACTTTTTTTTCTAAATTAATTAAAAGAAAACGATTCAATTCAAAACCTTTTCTTATTTAAAATATATAATACATAACTTAATTTCACGCACTAAAATAATATAGATAATAATTACATTATACAAAAATAATTAACAAATAACAACATTTACTCACTTCCGTTTATTATACATTAAATTACATCACTTAGCATCTTCCATAATTTACGTTGACTTTCAATTATATTTATAACCTAAAAATATTTTCTGGCTTTAAATAACCTGCAAAGGGTTGATAAGCCGTAAAAAACGAACCAATCAGTCAATGAAATACTGATTAGCTACGCAAGCATGTCTTTTAGATTTATTTACATTCTCTGGTATACAAATGTATAGAAATTACCGTGGCCACAAAGTGAAGGATCATTTTATATGTTGATTGTGATATAGAATTGATCCCCCACTTTATATACACATTATAACTTCTTGTTGATGAAATTCTAATCCTCCACTTCTCCCCACCAAGTTATGGGTTAATTAGACTTGTATCACTAAACGATTATTATGCCCCCCCCCCAATTATTACAATCTAGAAATACTTTATGGCTTTAAATAACCTGCAAAAGGTTGATAAGCCGTACAAAATGAATCAATCGATCAATCAATTGTGTTTTTATTCATAAAATGTCTTTAATTAGATAGTTAAAGAAAAACTGTAATTATGTTTTGCCCGAACAAGTGGAATATCTCTGGGAAATCCACCTGTTCTTCTCCCATCTATGGGTTAATTAGTAAGACTTGTATCACTCAACAATTATTATCTATAATGAAAATTTATCATCTAAAAATATTTTCCGGCTTTAAATAACCTGCAAAGGGGTGATAAGTCGTAAAAAAAACGAGAACAGCTTAGTCCGACAATTAAATAAAGGGTTCAGTTCGGAATTCCTTGTAGGTTTCCGAGCTCGATATTCACCTGATGAAGGCCGGAGGGCACAACGGCTGAAACGTTGTGATAATAACAACAAAGATTAGGACAATAGTCCGAATGTAAATAGTATAAACAGTAAGTGAAAGGAACAAACGACATTAATGTCTGAAGAAAATATTATAATTTAGGAAGTATATATATTGTCCAGGCCACGGAATAGGCAGGTCAAGAACAGGTTAAAAGAGAAAAAAAATGAAATGAGGGGTGAAAGTAGAAAAGAAATAGAATAAAAGGTTAATTATGTTGAGGTAAAATTATTATGTTAATCATATGTACTGTTACAGCGAATCAAGTTCATTTTCGCTTACATTGGTTTAATAATTTCATTCCAAACAAGGTAATAAAGCCACTAAGACGTGAGTGTGGGTTACTGAGTTTAAAAAATAAAATAAAATAAAACACTATTAAGAACATATTTAAAAAAGAACGAAAGAAAGCCTGACATATTAAGAAAGAAAGAAAGAAAGGACACAAAAATTCACAAAAATAGAGAATAAATCTTGAAATAAATTGGACCGATAAAAAACGAATAAAAGAAAGAAAGAAAGCCACTTGTATTATAAACGAAATAAAGAAAGAAAGATAGAAAGAACAAGAAAGAAACCAAAAAGAAAGAAAGAAAGAAAGAAAGAAAAAGAAAGAAAAAAGAAAGATAGCTAGAAACAAAGAAAAAAAAGAAACCTAGAAAGAAAGAAAGATAGAAAGAAAGAAAAAAGAAAGAAAAAAGAAAGAAAGAAAAAAGAAAAAAAGAAAAAAAAGAAAGCCTGAAGGAAAGCTAGAAAGAAAGAAAGAAAAAAGAAAGAAAGAAAGAAAGAAGAAAGAAAGAAAAAAGAAAGAAAAAAGAAAGAAAGACAGAGAGAAAGAGTTAACAGAAATGGAAACTAAATGTAAAACTAGTATGGCAGAAACGAAGAACGAAGAAAGGAATGAATGAGAAACAGAAAGAAAGAAAAACAGAATAAGTCTTGTATGATGAAAGAAATAAAGAAAGCTGTTCGTTTTATGAAAGAAGAAAATAAGAAAGGAAAAGAAAACAAAAGTAAAGTAAGGAAAGGATTAACAAAAATGGAAACTAAATCTAGAAATAGAATGGTAAAGACAAAGAAAGAAAGAAAGAAAGAAAGAAAGAAGGAAAAGTATTAAGAAAGAAAGAAGGGAAGAAAGAAGGAAACGTGTTAAGAAAGAAAGAAAGAACGAAAGAAAGAAGGAAACGTGTTAAGAAAGAAAGAACGAAAGAAAGAAGGAAACGTGTTAAGAAAGAAAGAACGAAAGAAAGAAGGAAACGTGTTAAGAAAGAAAGAAAGAACGAAAGAAAGAAGGAAACGTGTTAAGAAAGAAAGAAAGAAAGAAAGAAGGAAACGTGTTAAGAAAGAAAGAAGGAAAGAAAGAAGGAAACGTGTTAAGAAAGAAAGAACGAAAGAAAGAAGGAAACGTGTTAAGAAAGAAAGAACGAAAGAAAGAAGGAAACGTGTTAAGAAAGAAAGAAAGAACGAAAGAAAGAAGGAAACGTGTTAAGAAAGAAAGAACGAAAGAAAGAAGGAAACGAGTTAAGAAAGAAAGAACGGAAGAAAGAAGGAAACGTGTTAAGAAAGAAAGAAAGAAAGAACAAAAGAAAGAAGGAAACTTGTTAAGAAAGAAAGAAAGAAAGAACGAAAGAAAGAAGGAAACGTGTTAAGAAAGAAAGAAGGAAAGAAAGAAGGAAACGTGTTAAGAAAGAAAGAAAGAACGAAAGAAAGAAGGAAACGTGTTAAGAAAGAAAGAAAGAAAGAAAGAAGGAAACGTGTTAAGAAAGAAAGAACGAAAGAAAGAAGGAAACGTGTTAAGAAAGAAAGAACGAAAGAAAGAAGGAAACGGGTTAAGAAAGAAAGAACGAAAGAAAGAAGGAAACGTGTTAAGAAAGAAAGAACGAAAGAAAGAAGGAAACGTGTTAAGAAAGAATGAACGAAAGAAAGAAGGAAACGTGTTAAGAAAGAAAGAAAGAAAGAAGGAAATAAGGAAACGTGTTAAGAAAGAAAGAACGAAAGAAAGAAGGAAACGTGTTAAGAAAGAAAGAAAGAAAGAACGAAAGAAAGAAGGAAACGTGTTAAGAAAGAAAGAAAGAAGGAAACGTGTTAAGAAAGAATGAACGAAAGAAAGAAGGAAACGTGTTAAGAAAGAAAGAAAGAACGAAAGAAGGAAACGTGTTAAGAAAGAAAGAACGAAAGAAAGAAGGAAACGTGTTAAGAAAGAAAGAAAGAAAGAACGAAAGAAAGAAGGAAACGTGTTAAGAAAGAAAGAACGAAAGAAAGAAGGAAACGTGTTAAGAAAGAAAGAAAGAAGGAAACGTGTTAAGAAAGAAAGAACGAAAGAAAGAAGGAAAGTGTTAAGAAAGAAAGAAAGAAGGAAACGTGTTAAGAAAGAAAGAACGAAAGAAAGAAGGAAACGTGTTAAGAAAGAAAGAACGAAAGAAAGAAGGAAACGTGGTAAGAAAGAAAGAACGAAAGAAGGAAACGTGTTAAGAAAGAAAGAAAGAACGAAAGAAGGAAACGTGTTAAGAAAGAAAGAACGAAAGAAAGAAGGAAACGTGTTAAGAAAGAAAGAAAGAACGAAAGAAAGAAGGAAACGTGTTAAGAAAGAAAGAACGAAAGAAAGAAGGAAACGAGTTAAGAAAGAGAGAACGAAAGAAAGAAGGAAACGTGTTAAGAAAGAAAGAAAGAACAAAAGAAAGAAGGAAACGTGTTAAGAAAGAAAGAACGAAAGAAAGACGGAAACGGGTTAAGAAAGAAAGAACGAAAGAAAGAAGGAAACGTGTTAAGAAAGAAAGAACGAAAGAAAGAAGGAAACGTGTTAAGAAAGAAAGAACGAAAGAAAGAAGGGGAACGTGTTAAGAAAGAAAGAAAGAGGGAAACGTGTTAAGAAAGAATGAACGAAAGAAAGAAGGAAACGTGTTAAGAAAGAAAGAAAGAACGAAAGAAGGAAACGTGTTAAGAAAGAAAGAACGAAAGAAAGAAGGAAACGTGTTAAGAAAGTAAGAAAGAACGAAAGAAGGAAACGTGGTGAGAAAGAAAGAACGAAAGAAGGAAACGTGTTAAGAAAGAAAGAAAGAACGAAAGAAAGAAGGAAACGTGTTAAGAAAGAAAGAACGAAAGAAAGAAGGAAACGTGTTAAGAAAGAAAGAACGAAAGAAAGAAGGAAACGTGTTAAGAAAGAAAGAACGAAAGAAAGAAGGAATCGTGTTAAGAAAGAAAGAAGGAAAGAAGGAAACGTGTTAAGAAAGAAAGAACGAAAGAAAGAAGGAAACGTGTTAAGAAAGAAAGAAAGAACGAAAGAAGGAAACGTGGTAAGAAAGAAAGAACGAAAGAAGGAAACGTGTTAAGAAAGAAAGAAAGAAAGAACGAAAGAAAGAAGGAAACGTGTTAAGAAAGAAAGAACGAAAGAAGGAAACGTGTTAAGAAAGAAAGAACGAAAGAAGGAAACGTGTTAAGAAAGAAAGAAAGAACGAAAGAAGGAAACGTGTTAAGAAAGAAAGAAAGAACGAAAGAAGGAAACGTGTTAAGAAAGAAAGACCGAAAGAAAGAAGGAAACGTGGTAAGAAAGAAAGAACGAAAGAAAGAAGGAAACGTGTTAAGAAAGAAAGAACGAAAGAAAGAAAGAAACGTGTTAAGAAAGAAAGAACGAAAGAAAGAAGGAAACGTGTCAAGAAAGAAAGAAAGAACGAAAGAAAGAAGGAAACGTGTTAAGAAAGAAAGAAAGAACGAAAGAAGGAAACGTGTTAAGAAAGAAAGAACGAAAGAAAGAAGGAAACGTGGTAAAAAAGAAAGAACGAAAGAAAGAAGGAAACGTGTTAAGAAAGAAAGACCGAAAGAAAGAAGGAAACGTGTTAAGAAAGAAAGAACGAAAGAAAGAAGAAAACGTGTTAAGAAAGAAAGAAAGAACGAAAGAAGGAAACGTGTTAAGAAAGAAAGAACGGAAGAAAGAAGGAAACGTGTTAAGAAAGAAAGAACGAAAGAAAGAAGGAAACGTGTTAAGAAAGAAAGAAAGAACGAAAGAAGGAAACGTGTTAAGAAAGAAAGAACGAAAGAAAGAAGGAAACGTGTTAAGAAAGAAAGAAAAAACGAATGAAAGAAGGAAACGTGTTAAGAAAGAAAGAACGAAAGAAAGAAGGAAACGTGTTAAGAAAGAAAGAAAGAAAGAAAGAACGAAAGAAAGAAGGAAACGTGTTAAGAAAGAAAGAACGAAAGAAAGAAGGAAACGTGTTAAGAAGGAAAGAAAGAAAGAAAGAACGAAAGAAAGAAAGAAGGAAACGTGTTAAGAAAGAAAGAACGAAAGAAAGAAGGAAACGTGTTAAGAAAGAAAGAACGAAAGAAAGAAGGAAACGTGTTAATAAAGAAAGAAAGAAAGACCGAAAGAAAGAAGGAAACGTGTTAAGAAAGAAAGAACGAAAGAAAGAAGAAAACGTGTTAAGAAAGAAAGAAAGAACGAAAGAAGGAAACGTGTTAAGAAAGAAAGAACGGAAGAAAGAAGGAAACGTGTTAAGAAAGAAAGAACGAAAGAAAGAAGGAAACGTGTTAAGAAAGAAAGAAAGAACGAAAGAAGGAAACGTGTTAAGAAAGAAAGAACGAAAGAAAGAAGGAAACGTGTTAAGAAAGAAAGAAAAAACGAATGAAAGAAGGAAACGTGTTAAGAAAGAAAGAACGAAAGAAAGAAGGAAACGTGTTAAGAAAGAAAGAAAGAAAGAAAGAACGAAAGAAAGAAGGAAACGTGTTAAGAAAGAAAGAACGAAAGAAAGAAGGAAACGTGTTAAGAAGGAAAGAAAGAAAGAAAGAACGAAAGAAAGAAAGAAGGAAACGTGTTAAGAAAGAAAGAACGAAAGAAAGAAGGAAACGTGTTAAGAAAGAAAGAACGAAAGAAAGAAGGAAACGTGTTAATAAAGAAAGAAAGAAAGAACGAAAGAAAGAAGGAAACGTGTTAATAAAGAAAGAAAGAAAGAACGAAAGAAAGAAGGAAACGTGTTAAGAAAGAAAGAACGAAAGAAAGAAGGAAACGTGTTAATAAAGAAAGAAAGAAAGAACGAAAGAAAGAAGGAAACGTGTTCAGACAGAAAGAACGAAAGAAAGAAAGGATATGAAAGGAAAGGAAATGAAAAGAAAGAGTTAACAAAAATGGAAACCCGAATTAAAATAGAATTCTAAGGGGAAAGACAAAAAGAAGGAAGAAAGGCAGGGAATGGACGTGTCGGCAAAGTAACAGGTTGCCTATTATCTACAAAACACTGATAAGTTACATTCCTGAGAAAATCTCCTCTTCTGTGTTTGTTTCTTTGTCTTCTTCTACGGCCATCGTTCTCCCCCAACCATTTGTTTCACTGTTTCTCCCGCTTTTATCCCCCGATTGTAGTCGTCCCACCAGATATCTGACTCTCGATGTCTGTTCCTAAAACCAAACGAGACTGTCTGTCTCGGAAAGAGAGACAAGATAACAACAATAGCATTTGTAACTTTAAGAATACGAACATAATAATAATAATAAGAAGAAGAAGAAGAAGGAGAAGAAGAAGAAGAAGAAGAAGAAGAAGAAGAAGAAGAAGAAGAAGAAGAAGAAGGAGAATGAAAGAAAACAGATGATAGTAATAAGACGAAGAAATAGAGAAAAAAGAGAGATATTGTGTAAAGTTTTTTTTAGACGCTCGAAAATGAAAGGAAAAAAATTGAAAATAGTGCCGATGATAATAAGAGAGGGAATAAAATACTAAGGATGAAAACTAAGTGGAATTATGGGTAACATTTTCTAGAGAATTATCGAAGAAAGAAAGTAGACATTTTTAGATGCTAGGGAAGAACAACAGCAACAACAGCGAATAGCAAGAAACAGAGAGAAAAGGTGGTTTTGTATGATAAGGAAAGGGAATGAAAAATGTATAATAGCATTTTAAAATTTTACTAGGGGAAGAAGAAAGAAAGAAAAAAGAAAGAAAGACAGGAATATTGATAGATAGATAGATAGACAGATAGATAGGGAAGAAAGAAAGAAAGAACTGATAATAATAACTGTAAAAACTAAGAAAGAAAGTGAAGAGAAAGAAATTAAATAAGAATTTTTTAATGATAGAAGAAGAAAAGAAGTAGAAAAGGGGAAGAAGGGAATATGATAGATAGATAGATAGATAGATAAGGAGTAAAGAAAGAAAGAATGAAAGAAAGAACTGATAATAATAACTGTGAAACTGACAAAGAAAGTGAAAAGAAAGAAGAAATTAGATAAGAATTTTTTAATGATGGAAGAAGAAGAGAAAAATAAATAAAAAAGAAGAAAATATAGAAAAAAAGAAAAAGAAGATAATAGGAAAAAGAAGAGAAAGAATTAGAATGACAACAACAACAAATAACAGGAAACAGAGAAAAAGTGATATTGTATGAAAATGAAAGAAAAAATGCAAGGAATGAAAGAAAGAAATTGATAATAAAAGGAAAAACAGATAAAAAGTGGAGAGAAAAACGAGGAAATTAAAGATATTTTAAAATTATACAAGAAATACACAAAAAACAAGAAAATAAAGAGGAAGAAAAAGAAGAAACATATAAAAACAAGGAAAATAAAGAGGAAGAAAAAGAAGAAACATATAAAAACAAGGAAAATAAAGAGGAAGAAAAAGAAGAAACATATAAAAACAAGGAAAATAAAGAGGAAGAAAAAGAAGAAACATATAAAAACAAGGAAAATAAAGAGGAAGAAAAAGAAGAAACATATAAAAACAAGGAAAATAAAGAGGAAGAAAAAGAAGAAACATATAAAAACAAGGAAAATAAAGAGGAAGAAAAAGAAGAAACATATAAAAACAAGGAAAATAAAGAGGAAGAAAAAGAAGAAACATATAAAAACAAGGAAAATAAAGAGGAAGAAAAAGAAGAAACATATAAAAACAAGGAAAATAAAGAGGAAGAAAAAGAAGAAACATATAAAAACAAGGAAAATAAAGAGGAAGAAAAAGAAGAAACATATAAAAACAAGGAAAATAAAGAGGAAGAAAAAGAAGAAACATATAAAAACAAGGAAAATAAAGAGGAAGAAAAAGAAGAAACATATAAAAACAAGGAAAATAAAGAGGAAGAAAAAGAAGAAACATATAAAAACAAGGAAAATAAAGAGGAAGAAAAAGAAGAAACATATAAAAACAAGGAAAATAAAGAGGAAGAAAAAGAAGAAACATATAAAAACAAGGAAAATAAAGAGGAAGAAAAAGAAGAAACATATAAAAACAAGGAAAATAAAGAGGAAGAAAAAGAAGAAACATATAAAAACAAGGAAAATAAAGAGGAAGAAAAAGAAGAAACATATAAAAAGAAGGAAAATAAAGAGGAAGAAAAAGAAGAAACATATAAAAACAAGGAAAATAAAGAGGAAGAAAAAGAAGAAACATATAAAAACAAGGAAAATAAAGAGGAAGAAAAAGAAGAAACATATAAAAACAAGGAAAATAAAGAGGAAGAAAAAGAAGAAACATATAAAAACAAGGAAAATAAAGAGGAAGAAAAAGAAGAAACATATAAAAACAAGGAAAATAAAGAGGAAGAAAAAGAAGAAACATATAAAAACAAGGAAAATAAAGAGGAAGAAAAAGAAGAAACATATAAAAACAAGGAAAATAAAGAGGAAGAAAAAGAAGAAACATATAAAAACAAGGAAAATAAAGAGGAAGAAAAAGAAGAAACATATAAAAACAAGGAAAATAAAGAGGAAGAAAAAGAAGAAACATATAAAAACAAGGAAAATAAAGAGGAAGAAAAAGAAGAAACATATAAAAACAAGGAAAATAAAGAGGAAGAAAAAGAAGAAACATATAAAAACAAGGAAAATAAAGAGGAAGAAAAAGAAGAAACATATAAAAACAAGGAAAATAAAGAGGAAGAAAAAGAAGAAACATATAAAAACAAGGAAAATAAAGAGGAAGAAAAAGAAGAAACATATAAAAACAAGGAAAATAAAGAGGAAGAAAAAGAAGAAACATATAAAAACAAGGAAAATAAAGAGGAAGAAAAAGAAGAAACATATAAAAACAAGAAAATAAAGAGGAAGAAAAAGAAGAAATACATAAAAACAAGAAGCAAAAAAGAACAAAGAAGAAACACAAATAAACGAAGAAAATAGATAAAAAGAAGAAATACACGAAAAACGAAGGAAAAAAGAAAAAGAAAATAGAGAAGGAAAAGAAGAAATACACAGAAAATAAAGAAAAAGAAGAAATACAAAAAAGACTAAAAATAGATAAAAACGAAAAAGAAGAATTATACAAAAAACGAATAAAAAGAAAAAAATTCATAAAAACGAATATAATTGAAGAAAAAACAAATAAAGAAGAAATACGAAAACACGAAAAATAAATTAAAAATGTAGAAAGAAAAAAGAAGAAATCCACAGTAATAAACAATGTACCCGATGGCTTACCGGATGGCCTACCTGTTGGCTTTATCTGATGGCTTACCTGTTGGCTTACCTGTTGGCTTGCCTGATGGTTTACCTGATGGCTTTAGTTAATGGTTTACCTGATTGCTTACCTGATGGCTTTTGCTAATGGCTTACCTGTTGGCTTACCTGTTGGCTTGCCTGATGGCTTACCTGTTGGCTTTACCTGATGGTTTACCTGATGGCTTTAGCTAATGGTTTACCTGATTGCTTACCTGATGGCTTTAGATAATGGCTTACCTGATGGCGTACCTGTTGGCTTACCTGATTGCTTACCTGATGGCTTTAGCTAATGGCTTACCTGATGGCGTACCTGTTGGCTTACCTGTTGGCTTTACCTCATGGCTTACCTATTAGCTTTACCTGATGGCTTACCTGTAGGCTTTATCTGATGGCTTACCTGATCGCTTTAGCTAATGGTTTGCCTGATGGCTTACCTGATGGCTTTAGCCAATGGCTTACCTGTTGGCTTACCTGTTGGCTTACATGATGGCTAACCTTTTCGCTTTACCTGATGGCTTACCTGTTGGCTTTACCTGATGGCCTACCTGTTGGCTTTACCTGATGGCTTACCTGATGGCTTTAGCTAATGGCTTACCTGACGTAACATCTTTCTCATTGGTGCCAATAATTTGCGATTGTAAAAATATCTGACCCTTTTCGAAAATTTGACGCAACATATTCTTATTTACTTCTGCTTTCCCCACCCATAATAAGCTAAGCTTCGTGTAAAAAAAAATACACAAATAAAAAAATGTCGTATTACACCAGGAAAAAAAATTAATAGTATACTCGTCTTACTACAGTAGGTTGAATCCTCGCTTTGCATTCCATATTTCTGAACTTGTGCCTGACTAAATGGAAATTGCTAACTGTCGATGATACTAAAACAAGATATAAAAGAAGACTGACTAGTAAGATCTGATAACTTCTCCAGTGAGGATCGAACTATGTAAAATGCTCCAAAAGAGGCCGAGACAAGTAGAGAAATACCTCTTATTTTTAATTGTTAAAGTAGCTTTATCACAAATCCATTGGAAAAGTGAACGCCAAAGAAGAGAATAAAAAAACTTATTTTATTTTACCGGTTTAAATTCTGGTTACCTTCATTAGTTGGTTCTTAAAGATCCAATCCTTCTAAGAAGCACCTCCCCATTGCATTAGGATTCCAGCGGCAATAGGCTGGAGGTTGTGGGCAAGAATTATTCCACCTTACAGGCCTCCACGAATGGAGCGCCTTCATACCTCCAGGTTAAATGACTTGCGAGACAAACAAAGTTGTCATATTTACGAAAAGTTAAAATTGAAAAAAAATACGAACATGCAGCGTCAGAATTAATGCGACAATAATAAAATTAACGAACAAAAAAGAGTTCAGTTAAAGATTTTTTAAAATTTCAGTAAAAAAGCAATAAGATACATTAGAATCCCTGACAACCGGACTAAGAAGGCCTTCCGGATATGAGGAATTGGTTACAAAGTCCGGATATGAGGAATCGTTTACAAAATCCGGATATGAGGAATTGGATACAATGTCCGGATATGAGGAATTGGCTACAATGTCCGGATATGAGGAATTGGCTACAATGTCCGGATATGAGGAATTGGCTACAATGTCCGGATATGAGGAATTGGCTACAAAGTTCGGATAAAAAGAATTGGTTACAAAGTCCGGATATGAGGAATTGGCTATAAAGTCCGGATTTGAGGAATTGGCTACAATCTCCGGATATGAGGAATTGTTTACAAAGTCCGGATATGAGGGGTTATATTTAGATTAAAATAAAAGAACTGGAATCGGGTTTGACATTTATTTTCAATGTTTTACAGTAAACAAAATAAGCTAATGGTGAGTGAAATATAACGGAATTGATTTTAAGGAAAAAGAAATAAATTATGTAATGTTAATGAAAATTCATTAAATTAAGTCTGCCACGTATGCAAAACAAATAATGTAACGAGGATTTTTTAATCGCTGTTGCATGATGATTCTTTCTCTTCTAATGTAATTCTCAACTTTTTCCGCATTTCGTTTTGCTTTTGTTCTTGAAATTTTTGAAACGAAAGACACTTTTTAACACTTCATGCATTATTGCAATCATCATAGCTGAATGCCGACTTTCTTTCCATAAAACTGACAACCTTTTCAATAGCTTTTTCAATTTCAATCCAGGTTTCATCACAGTCATGTTTTTTATTTCCTTGTTCATTGTGACTGTATGAATGCTGGAGAATAGTTTCTTGGAAGATTTTATATCATACAATGTTGACTTTCCTATGTTGAACTCAGCCATTAGTTACAATGAAATTTCACTAGCGTCTAGTCTGTTTAAATTTTTCCACTTTTTGCGATAACTTCAAAGTTGTATTTTTCGTCTTATTCCCATCATCTTTTGTACCAATACAAGCCATTAGGGTGAAATAAGCATGAGCAATTATCCAAAGTAAATTTTCTGGAAAACAGAAATTTCAAATCAGTTACATATCCCCCAAGTAGTTCAAATTTACACATCAAAATCATGCCCGAAAATGCGTGATTCCGGATTTGAGGCTCTCCAGATATGAGGAATTCCGGATATGAGGGTTTCTACTGTAAATACAAATATTCAGACGTTCAGATTATTCAAGGGCAGCACCGTTTTATCAGCAACATGGACAAATCAAAAGAAAAATAAATTCAAAACATTGAATGCCTATATTGAAGTTGAAGGACCCACGCGCTAATATTAGAGATCGGCGTTCGATCTCAGGTCAACAGTGTGATACAGAATAAAAGTTTGAAAGGAAAAATCGGCTTCAGTTCCTTTCGCCGTAATATCATCTCCATTTGCCTTTTCTATAAACACTTTCATGGTAATTGTTCGGATGTGCTCTTCGCTATGGTACCTAAACTTTACGAATTTAAGCGCAGTACCAGACTAGCGACGAGGTCTCATCAATCTACAGTTGAGATGGCTCGATGTAACCGTAAGTTCTATGCTAGCAGTTACTTTTCTCGCACTTCTCGCTTGTGGAACTCTCTCCCGGTTCCGTGATTTCCATCCAACTTTAGACTTTAAAATTTTAAACGCAATGTCAATCGTTTTCTCCTGTCTTCTTGATTACTCTTCTTTTGTCCTCGCTCCTTAATAATGTTTCTCTTTTTTTTATTCTTTCACATTCAGTAACCTATTGTATCTTAGTGGCTTTACTACCTTGCTTGTGGTGAAATGATTAGAAAACAAATTTAAATGCAATGCCAATCTTTATCCACGGTCTTCTTGAGTTCTCTTTTATTGTTCACACTCCTTAATAATGTTTCTCTTTTTTCTTATTCTTTCACATTCAGTAACCTCTTGTGCCTTAGTGGCTTTACTGCCTTGCATGGGGTAAACTTGATTAAAACAAAAAACTCGCTGGCCATTCCCAACTTAGTTTTTTTTGTGTTGGAAGAAGCTTAGTTTATTTATCAAGAAAAGGATAGACAGCACATAAAAGAACAATTATACTCAAATCTATTGGACAATAGCAAATATGGCGCTCAGCGATCGGTGGAAGAGAAGACATAAGTTTCAATCGTTAGTTTTGAGCGCCTTCTTTATCGCCAGTTAACCGAGCAACCGATAGAACGCGACTTCGAATCTTGCTATTTCTTATGTTTATACTTTTCGTCTGTAATCTGTATAAATGCTTTGAACAGAGGTGATGAACAATATCTGTTAATTGGGTAAATGTTGTTTTTTTTTTACAGCTTATCAAACCTTTATGGGATAATTCAAACTGAATTGTAAGAATATTTTTTGTTAAATATGAATATTGCATTAGCAATATTTTTTAGATAACAATGCTTTTTCCAGATATAAATTCTACTATTTAACCCATAGCTGGGGGAGAAGGATGGATTCCTATTTTTTCCAAGGGTATTTGTGCGTAAGTGAATATAACGAACCCGACTGGAATTCGATTTACTTGCATTATTTACATTATTCGGACTGTTATCCTCATCTTCATTGCCATATTCACAACGTTTCGGCCTCTATATCTACGAGGTGAGGCATTATGATTACTTGCATTATTTACATTATTCGGACTGTTATCTTCATCTTCATTGCCATATTCACAGCGTTTCGACCTTTGTACGTTCCGGCTTTCTTTAGGTGATTGGAATTCCGAACCGAACCCTTTATTTCGTCCACCGGGTTAGATTGTTCTAGTTCCACGTGCCATGCCTCTTCCATATGTCTCAGTCATTTCCCTTTAACTCAACTCCCTAAGTATTTGGTTCACTACTGCTTTAGCCTGATACTGAACTCATAACCTTTGGGGTTTGGTCACGGGATCTAACCAATGTCTTTATGCACTGGGCCATGAAGAAGGCCGAAGCGTACAAGGGCCGAAACATTGTGAATATGGCAATGAAGATGAGGATAAATGTAAATAACGCAAGTAATTATAATACCTCATCTCAGAGATATAGGCAGATATTGAAGAAAAATTCCTATCACCTGAAGAAGACCGAATCGTATAAAGGCCGAAACGTTGTGTTATATAGCATTGAAAATGCGGATAACAGTCCGAATAATGAAAATAACGCAAGTAATTATAATACCTCATCTCAGAGATATGGGCAGATAATGAAGAAAAATTTCTATCACCTGAAGAAGGCGGAAGCGTATAAAGGCCAAAACGTTGTGTTATATGGCATTGAAAATGCGGATAACAGTTCGAATCATGTAAATAACGTAAGTAATTATAATACCTCATCTCAGAGATATAGGCAGATATTGAAGAAAAATTTCTATCACCTGAAGAAGGCCGAAGCGTATAAAGGCCGAAACGTTGTGTTATATGGTATTGAAAATAACAATTCGAATAATGTAAATAACGCAATTAATTATAATACCTCATCTCTGAGATATAGTTGGTAAAGTTAGTAGTAAATTAATG
Organism: Acanthosepion esculentum; assembly: GCA_964036315.1. Taxonomy (NCBI): domain Eukaryota; kingdom Metazoa; phylum Mollusca; class Cephalopoda; order Sepiida; family Sepiidae; genus Acanthosepion; species Acanthosepion esculentum. Next base: position 14,671,268 of record OZ038497.1, on the reverse strand, counting down.
TGTGATTACTTCCCTGAGTAATTTTAACAATCTATACAAGTTACATGAAATGTCTGTCTGTCTATTTAGTTGAAATTACTTCCCAACCATGAAGTAACGGTGAGCGTCTCAGTGTAAACTAAAATTTTGCATTTTATTTTTATTTTTTCATGGACAGACATTCAACTATAGTAATTTAAAGACGAATTCTGCTGAATCAGAAGCTTTTCATCCGAAACATCGCAGTAACTGGGAGAACTTGAATGAAAAAAAAATGAAGGGTCAAAGTAAAAAAGGAAGTATTTAGATAATTGTAACTGAATTAGTCTTGTATTAAAACACTGGTGCCAAGAATTGGTATTTGGACATAGGTTAAGACCAAGATTTCGTATGCTGACTCTCAAGTGTGGTCGGGCTTGAGAAAAATTGGGGCCATATAATATTTCTGTCCCTTATATAAATACTTCTATTTATTCTTTAAAGCAGACCGAATTTATCTCGACCAGAACGAAAGAAAATTGAATGAAAAACAGAGAAAAGGCATATGAATAAGAAAGGAAGGAAAGAAAGGAGAGAAAGAAAACAGAATTAAAAGGAAAGGTGGAAAGGGTGATAGAAAGACGAGCTAAAGAAGAGGGAAGGAGAAAAGGAAGAAGTAAAGAATGAAAAAGAATGTTTTAAAAAAGAAGAAGAAACAAAGAAAAGAGGAAGAAATGAAAACAAATATTAGGTTGGTGCAAAAATAATGTCGTTTTTTGACGTTCAACTTCATGTGAGAAAACGACATTATTTTTGCACCAACCTAATAGCAAGAAGAAGAAAGTGAAGGAGAAAGAGAAGAAGAATAAGCGTTGTAAGACGAAAAGAGAGAATGATAAAGATTAGTAGAAAATGAATAAAGAAAGAAGATAATCAGGAAGAGGAGGAGGATATGAAAGAGAAAAAGAAGAAGTGTTGTAAACGCAAATAGAAAATGATTAGCATTAGCAGAAAACCTATGAGTAGTAGTAGGAGGAGAATCATGAAAGAAAGGAAGAAGGAAGAGGAGAATATGAAAAAGAATAAGGAGGGGGTTATGAAAGGGATGAAAAAGAAGGAGAAGGATATGAAAAATAATATAATGAAGAAGGAAGCGGAGATGAAAAGGAGGAGGAGGATATGAATGAGAAAAAAACGTAAATAAAAAATGTTTAGTGTTAGCAGAAAAGATAGTAGGAGGAGAATCATGAAAGAAAGGAAGAAGGAAGAGGAGAATATGAAAGAGAACAACACTTCTCCTTTTTCTCATTCATAAACTCCTCCTCCTCCTCTTTAATACCCCCTCCTTCATAATATCATTTTTCATGTCTTTCTCCTCCTCCTTTTTCATCTCTTTTATATCCTCCTCCTAATTCTCTTTCATATTCTCCTCCTTCTTTTATTTCATGATTATCCTCCATCTTCTGCTAATGTTAATCATTTTATATTTTCGTTTACAACACTTCTTTGTCTCATTCATACCCTCCTACTCCTCTTCCTTTTTATCTTCTTTCTTTATTTATTTTCTACTAATTCTTTTCATTCTCTCTTTTCGTCTATCAACGCCTTTTCTTCTCTTTCTCCTTCTCTTTCTTCTTGCTATTTGTTTTCATTTCTTCCTCTTTTCTTTGTTTCTTCTTCTTTTTTAAAACATTGTGACTTTTTCATTCTTTACTTCTTCCTTTTCTCCTTCCCTCTTCTTTAGCTCGTCTTTCTATCACCCTTTCCATCTTTCCTTTTAATTCTGTTTTCTTTCTCTTCGATCCTTCCTTTCTTCTTCATATGTTTTTCATTCAATTCTCTTTCGTTCTGATCGAGATAAATTTGGTCTGCCTTAGAGACTAAATGGAGGCATTTATATAAGGAACAGAAATATTATATTGCCCCAATTTTCCCCAGACCGACAACACTTGAAAAGCAGCATACGAAATCTTGGTCTTAACCTATGTCCAAATACCAATCCTTGGCACCAGTGGTTATTTAAAACCAGAAAAGATGTTTAGATTGTAAGAAATCTTTTTCGATAATAATGATTTAGTGATATAAGTCTTACTAACAAACCCATAGCTGGAGGGAAAAGAGGAGGGGTAGAACAGGGATTGGGAGGTGTAGCAAGAAGACAAACATTGTTTAGAGCTACAAAATATAGGAAGTTGTGGAGAGCCATATAAATGAATGGCAGAACAAGGACTGAGTGGAGTAATAAGGGCACAAACACTGATTAGAGTTAGAAATGGATGACGGAACAGGGACTTGGAGGGATAGGAAGGGGATAAATATTGCTTAGAGAGACAAAGCATAGGAAATTGTGGAGAACCATATAAATGGAAGACAGGACTGGGAGTGGGAGGGACAGTAAGAGGATAAACATTGCTTAGATCTGCAAAGCATAGGAAGTTGTGGAGAGCCATATAAATGAATCACAGAACAAGGACTGGGAGGGATAGTAAGAAGACAAATACTGATTATAATTAGAAAGAATAGGAAGTTGTGGAGAGCCATGTAAATGAATGTCAGAACAGCGACTAAGAGGAGTAGTAAGGGGGTAAACACTGATTTGAGTTACGAAGGATAGGAAGTTGTGGAGAGCCATATAAATGGATGACAGGACAGGGATTGAGAGGGATGGTAAGGGGAGAAACATTGATTAGAGTTAGAGAGGATAGGAAGTTGTGGAGAGCCATGTAAATGGATGGCAGAACAAGGACTGGGAGGGATATTAAGTGGATAAACATTGCTTAGAGCTACAAAGGATAGGAAGTTGTGGAGAGACATATGAATGGATGACAAGACAGGGACTGAGAGTGATAGTAAGGGGATAAACATTGATTAGAGCTACAAAGGATAGGAAATTGTGGAGAGCTATGATTATCCACGTCCTGAATGGAAACGGCACAAAAAAGAAGCCAGTCCCCTTTTATTTAGATGCTCGACTCAATTTTACATCCTTTTGTCTCTTGTCGCTCATAGGCCTTTTACCAGACTTACTTAAGTTTAATAAATATAGTAAGGAAGGAAAGAAGTAAAAGTAAAAAAAGAGATATGTTAAAAGGAAACCCTGAGAAGTAAAACAATTAAAAAGAAATGTAAAGTAAATAAAAGTGAAGCGGGTTTTTATTAAGGACAAAGCTAATTATACGAGCAAGAATAAATACGAACAATACGAACGATATCTTTATGTGAACGGGACTGGCACCAGAGGGGATTAAAAGGTTAACAGAAAACAAGAAATGAAAGGGAAAAGACAGAAACGAAATACGAAATTTGGCCGTTGCCCAAGATCATGATTTAAAAGAAGCCGACCTGGCTCCAAGGAAAAACGGGCAACGAAAGGGGAGACGGGCGATTTATGCAAGAAGAAGAAGATAACAAAGAAAGAGGAAGAAGAAGATAACAAAGAAAGAGGAAGAAGAAGAGGAAGATAGCAAAGAAAAAGAAAGAAAGAAGAAGATAACAAAGAAAGAGGAAGAAAGAAGAAGGTAACAAAGAAAGAGAAAGAAAGAAGAAGGAAGTAGCAAAGAAAGAGAAAGAAAGAAGAAATTAACAAAGAAAGAGAAAGAAAGAAGAAGAAAGTAACAAAGAAAGAGAAAGAAAGAAGAAGAAGGTAACAAAGAAAGAGGAAGAAAGAAAGAAAGAAGAAGATAACAAAGAAAGAGGAAGAAAGAAAGAAAGAAAGAAGAAGATAACAAAGAAAGAGGAAGAAAGAAGAAGAAGGTAACAAAGAAAGAGGAAGAAAGGAGAAGAAGATAACAAAGAAAGAGGAAGAAAGAAAGAAAGAAGAAGATAACAAAGAAAGAGGAAGAAAGAAAGAAAGAAGAAGATAACAAAGAAAGAGAAAGAAAGAAGAAGGTAACAAAGGAAAAGAAAGAAGAAGTTAACAAAGAAAGAGGAAGAAAGAAGAAGAAGATAACAAAGAAAGAGAAAGAAAGAAGAAGGTAACAAAGAAAGAGAAAGAAAGAAGAAGAAAGTAACAAAGAAAGAGAAAGAAAGAAGTACAAAATAAGAAAGAAAAAAGAAAAGAAAGAATGAAAAAGAAGATAGAAAGAAGAAAGAACGAAAAATGAAGGAAGAAAGAAAGAAAATAGAAGAAGCAAGAAAGAAAGAAAAAGAAGCAGGAAAGAAAGAAAGAAGAAAAAAGAAAAAGCAAGAAAGAAAGAAGAAAAAAAGCAGAAATAAAGAAACAAACGAAAAAAGTAAAAGAACAAAACTTTTCTAAGATAACGCTTCTTTCAAATAGCGTTGCACTATGAGGGGACCCACAGTCTGTCAAGACTGATAATGAATATAACAGTCTCATAGCCTACGGCTACTTAGGTATGTAACGGCAAACATAAGCACAGGATATGTCCTCGTTCATCTAGCATTTTCTGGATATACTACCAATGATAATAACATTTTTAGATATAGCAGTGAATAGGACAGACAACATGGAGCTTGATAAGGGCTTTAATACTTTTCTTTCTTATTTGATGTAAAATTTTGAGATTAAAGACTATTAACATATACTAGATACCTGAAGAAGGTCGGAGATTATAGCGGCCAATTGCAAATATTAGTAAACTAGACCAAATGAATCCGTATTTAACATTCTTGCTCTTTTTTCTTGAAGTTTTAAGATAATAAATGCTACTAACTACAATATGTTCCTGAAGAAGTCCCGAGGGTAGAGCGATCGAAACGTCGAAGCTATAAAATTGGAACACTCGTGCGAGAAAATCATCGTTTTAATTTTCCTTCATTTTATTTGACGTTTTGAGAATTTTACAAACGATACCCGAAGAAGGCCGGAGAATATAACAGCTGAAATGTTTTAACGATGACAATCACAATGAGGATACTAGTACGATTAAACCATTTTTTTTTATTTCAGTTCCCCCAATAAACGTCCTAAGAGACACTCAAGACAGAAGATTGCTGAGTGAGATTTTTGTAAGGGTGAAAGAGTGGGGGAAGGAGTTGGTAACATTCTTCTTCATTTGATGAAGGCTGATTGTAAAAGACCGAAACGTTGTGAATATAACAAAATGAAGGTAGAGTAAATCAGTGTTTTAACTTTTTGCTTTATTGTTTCTTAATTTTTCCGATAAGGAATATTACCAACTGTAGCAGACACTTGAAGAAGGTCGTAGAGTAGAGCGGCAGAAACGTTTCGATTATAACGATCACAATACGAACACTACAAAATGGTTTTTGCACTCGGTGCATGTGCACATGTTCTTTTAGATTCATTGAGCCGATACTGATTTCTGAATGCGATGTCAATCCTCTTAAAGGGATTTGAAACCTGCACGCGAATCGGATTCTTTGCCATGTGATTTAAGCTAATCATGAGTTGCTAAGTTTCTGGAAGAATCTCCAGTCTTCCCGAAGAGAAACAAATGATATTTTTTTTTTATTAATTTTGTTTTACTAACGTCCACTCAATACAAGCCCAAAGAGCCACTCAAGGTAGAGGGTTACTGAATTATGTTGTTATTAGAAAAGTAAGAGGTGGGAGGTACGAAATGCAATTCATGAAGCATTCATAATATGACCTTTAACAGAACTTGAACATCGACTTTTAACGACTCAGACAGGATGTCAAACTATGTCTTATCCCGGGCTCATTTATATGTTTTGGCGCAGATTAAACACGTGCTTCTTATTCCAGCTGGGTTCATTTTGACCGCCTCGCTTTCTGCAATCAGTGTAGATCGAGCAGTACAATTTCCCAATATTTGCCGAATTCTTACGCAACGTTACGTCGATTGCAGATTGGAGAAATGGAATTTCTCGTAGCGTGATCAATGAGTGAACGGGCAACGGCTCGCTACTCAACGGGATAAGCGAAGTCCGTGGGTGAGCTGTCAAATCAATCAGAAAAACAAAAGATACAAGTTCAGGCAAGCAACGCCAGCTCTTCTTCGCGCATGCGTATACGACCGTTCAAACTCGGCGAACAGTCACATTTTCCCGAAAGTGATGTCAATCCTCTTAAAGCGAATTGGATCCCGCATGCATATCGGATTTTTTGCGATAATGTTTGTATTGTTTCGTCTTCCATTTCTTTAATGAATTTTTTGTTTTCTTTTGTTTTTATCGGCTTTTCAAAGAAATATTTCTGTGGCAATGTGTTCCAAAGTTTGATATACCATAAACTGCTATCCGTTTAAATCAGGAGGTAACGGTCGATTTCTTTCTTTTCCTCTTTTTTTTTTCATTTTTTCTTTCTTTTTTATTGATTGATTTATTTATTTTCAATTGCAAATATTAAATTCAGAATAGTGTAACGGATATCGCCATATCAAGTAAAGTCGGCAAACCGGGTTCAAAATCCTGACCAGTTCTATTGCGTTCGATTTCTCACTGATGCCCCACCCCCCGGGCAAATCATGCGGAGAAAACACCGGTTCTCATTTCATCACCGAAGGTAAGCTGCGTCGAAACCTGAGGAAGAGGTGAATATGAAACAGAAGAAAAAGAAGAAGAAAGAGGAGGAGGATATGAAAAAGAAAAAGATGAAGGAGGATATGAAAGAGAAGAAAAAGAAAAATGAGGAGGAAGAGGATGATATGAAAAAGGAGGAGGAGGAGGATAGGAAAAAGGAGGAGGAAGGGAGGAAGAGATAAGATGAGGAGGAGGTGCCTATGGAAAAAGGAGGAAAGGAAGGAGGAGAATAAGAAGGATGTGGAGACTATGAAAAAGGAGGAGGAGGAGGAGAATATGAATAAGAAAAACGTAGGGGAGGAGGATGATATGAAAGAGAAGAAAAAGACGAAAAGGAATAATGAAAAGGGAGGAGGAGGATATGAAAAAGGAAGAGGAAGACGATAGGAGAAAGGAGCAGTAGGAAGCTACCAAAAAGAAGTAGAGAGGAGGAGGAGAATATGAAAGAGTAGAAAAAGAAAAACGAAAAAAGAGGAGGGTATTAAAATGAAGATGAACGACGAGGAGGTGGATATCAAAGCGAAAAAAAGATCGGGAAGAGTGCATGAAAGAGGAGGAGGATATGAAATAGAAGAAAAAGTGAGACCAAAGATGAATCTGCAATATGATTGGTCCTGACATGGCATCTCGGCTTCAGTCACTTTCGCCCCGCTGTAATGTAGCTTCCCTGTGCCTTTTCTCAAAATACTTTCATGCTAATTGTTACCTAGACTTTATGAATTTAAGCGCAATAGTAGATTGGCGGTGAGGCCTCATCACTTTACAGTTGGAATGGCTAGATGTAACCGTAAGTTCTATGCTAACAGTTTCTTTTCTTGGCTTACAAATCAAGTTTGTTCTTCAAAAAGTTAAATTCAATGTAAGTCATTAGCTTCAGCCTTCATTTGTCTTCTTCATTGTTGTCGCAACTTAATCTTATCTCAGGCCTGAATTTTTCTCAATCTTATCTTATGTCTGAAATTCTGTTCTTTCATTGTTGTCGCACCTGAATCTTATCTTATGTCTCATTTTCTGCCCTTTCATTGTTGACGCACCTTAATCTTATCTTATGTCTTAATTTCTGTTCCTTCATTGTTGTCGCACCTTAATCTTATCTCATCCCATATTTTCCGTCCTTTCATTGTTGTCGCAGCTTAATCTTATCTAATGTCCTAATTTCTCTCCTTTTATTGTTCTGCACCATAATCTTATCTTATGACTTAAATTCTGTCCTTTCATTGTTGTCGCACCTTAATCTTATGTCTTAAAATCTCTCCTTACATCGTTGTCGCAACTTAATTTTATCTCATACCATATTTTCTGTCCTTTCATTGTTGTCGCACCTTAATCTTATCTCATCACTTATTTTCCGTCTTGTCATTGATGTCGCACCTTAATCTTATCGTATGTCTTAATTTCTCTCCTTTCATTGTTGTCGCACCTTAATCTGATCTCATCCCATATTTTCAGTCCTTTCAATGATGTCGCAACTTTCATCTTATCTTATGTCTTAATTTCTGCCCTTTCATTGTTGTCGCATCTTAATCAGATCTCATGCCTTAATTTCTCTACTTTCAATGTTGTCGCACTTAATCATATCTAATGATTTATTTTCCGCCCTTTCATTTGTGTCGCACCTTATTCTTATCTTATATCTTAATTTCTCTCATTTCATTGTTGTCGCACCTTAATCTTATCTCATCACATATTTTCCGCCCTTCCATTGTTGTCGCACCTTAATCTTATCATATATATTAATTTCTGTCCTTTCATTGTTGTCGCACCTTAATCTGATCTCATCCCATATTTTCGGTCCTTTCAATGATGTCGCAACTTTAATCTTATCTGATGTCTTAATTTCTGCCCTTTCATTATTGTCGCACCCTAATCTGATCTCATGCCTTAATTTCTCTCCTTTCAATGATTGTCGCACTTAATCATATCTAATCCTTTATTTTCCGTCCTTTCATTTTTGTCGCACCATAATCTTATCTTATATCTTAATTTCTCTCCTTTCATTGTTGTCGCACCTTAATCATATCTAATGTCTTAATTTCTGCCCTTTCATTGTTGTCGCACCTTAATCTTATCTTATGTCTTAATTTGTGTCTTTTCATTGTTGTCTTACCTTAATCTTGTCTTATGTCTGAATTTCTCTCCTTTCATTGTTGTCGCACCAGGCAAACACTGGTCCGGTATATACTTGAGCCTGTAGGTAAACAATGGTCGTGTTTACACTTGAGCCTGTAAACAAACAGTGGTCAGATTTATATTTGAGCCTATAGGCAAACACGAGTCGGTTCATACTTGAGACTTTAGGCAAACACTGGTCGGGTTTATACTGGAGTCTATACGTAAACATTGGTTAAACATATACTTGAGCCTGTACCTAAAAACGGTAGAGTTTATACTTGAGTGTAGTGAATCGTTACTCGAGTTTATACTTGAGTTTCTACATAGACATTTTTACCTGAGTCTATGTACGATGGTAGAATAAAAAAGTACCAGGACTGATTCTATATATATAAAACTACAGCACATATCAATTCGCCATTTCATGTCCTTGGAAGTAATCGCTTTCTGATGTCACACACTTCATCCAGCAACTTTTCTCTTGATGGAAGCATTCTTGAAACTTCTTTTTTTTTTGTTGGGGAGGGAGATAGCGAGCAGTTGTTTCGATGCATTCTTGCGGATTGCTTCGACGTCTTGAAATCTTATACCTTTCAAGTGGAGTTTGGTTTTTGAAGAGTAAAATCTGCAAGGGTCAAGATATGGGGAATTTGTTGGTCGTTGGACCTGGGATTGTTGTTCTTCACCCAAAACTGCTGCACAACACATTGTTGGAATCTCTGGTGTTCCAAGCACTGCTATAAATGACGAAGCAAGTTAGTGCGTGACAAAGTTCAAGGTCAATCTACCCGGCAGATTCATTCTTTATTCTGCGTTCTGTTACAATAGAATTCGTGCCGATACTTTTTGAGCATACATCGTAAATAATGATCTTTTTTTAAAATACCGAATCTCTAGGCAAACCTTGGTCGGAATTAGTGCCCCCTCTATACATTTTGCAGTTTTATATTTAATTTAACTATTTTTTTATATATAATTTCATCCAAGCAAGGCGATAATACCACTAAGACGCAAGGTGTTACTGCGAGTGAAAGAGAAAAAGAAGACGTTAGTAGGGAGAAAGGAATCTAAAAGGACACGTTTCAGGAAGACAGAAGACATCGATTGACGTTTCATTTAATTTTCTATAGATCGTAGGTGGTAGAGAAGCATGAATCTTGAAGAGAATTCCACAAGCGAGAAGTGCGAGAAAAGAAACTATTCGAATGGAATATACGGTTGCACTTAGTTATTTCAAATATAAATCAAAGAGACCTAATTGCCAATCTAGTACTGCGCTTAAATTCATGTGATCGAGGTAATACGAATGAGAGTATATTTATTCTGCTATGTACAGAAATGTGGCACAAAGCCAAAATGGGGAATGAGGAATAGGATGGTCTTCATCTGTCTTAATGTTCAACTTAGCTAGCCACAAACACTGAGCCAAACATACAACAATATTCCTAACACCGAAACAACGCATTCTTACTTACCTTTCTTACTACATCCACCATAATACCTCATTGTCTTCATGATAGAGAGTGAGAAGACTTTAGTAAGGAGAAAGGACAATAAAAGAACAGAATTCATGAAGACGTAAGATGGCGGTTGATGTTGCATTTAAATCTAATATTGTAGGTGGCAGGAAAGAAAGAAATAAGAAGAGTTTCGCAGGCAAAACGCTACAGAAAAGAAACAAGTAGAATAGAATTTCTGGTTAGATCTTGCTATTTCAACAGTGAAATGATGAGACCTAATTGCCAATCTAGTAGGATGCTTAAATTCATGCAATTGATGTACCAAGAAGAAGAGCTCATTAGAACAAGTGACATGAAGATATTTATAGAAAAGACAAAGGGAAGCTACATCATGGCAGTGGGAAAGTGACTGAATTACAGATGCCAGATAACATTAAAACAGAACCTTTGCTTACATTTAGCTATTTCAACATTAAAACGATGAGACCTAATTGCCAATCTAGTAGAATGCTTAAATTCATGCAATTGATGTACCAAGGAGGAGAGCTCATTAGAACAAGTGACATGAAGATATTTATAGAAAAGACAAAGGGAAGCCGCATCATGGCAGTGGGAAAGTGACTGAATTACAGATGCCAGGTCATGACTGATAACATTAAAACAGAACCTTTGCTTACATTTAGCTATTTCAACATTAAAACGATGAGACCTAATTGCCAATCTAGTAGGATGCTTAAATTCATGCAATTGATGTACCAAGGATGAGAGCTCATTAGAACAAGTGACATGAAGATATTTATAGGAAAGACAAAGGGAAGCCACATCATGGCAGTGGGAAAGTGACTGAATTACAGATGCCAGGTCATGACTGATAACATTAAAACAGAACCTTTGCTTACATTTAGCTATTTCAACATTAAAACGATGAGACCTAATTGCCAATCTAGTAGTATGCTTAAATTCATGCAATTGATGTACCAAGGAGGAGAGCTCATTAGAACAAGTGACATGTAGATATTTATAGAAAAGACAAAGGGAAGCCGCATCATGGCAGTGGGAAAGTGACTGAAGTAGAAATGCCAGGTCATGACTGATAACATTAAAACAGAACCTTTGCTTACATTTAGCTATTTCAATAGTAAAACGATGAGACCTATTTGTGGTCAAGGTACCAAGGAGGAGAGCTCATTGGAACTGCCATGAAAATATTTATAGAAAAGACAGAGGGAATTCACGCCACGGCGCTGGGAAAATGACCAAAGTTGACCAATGACTGATAACATTGCCGATTCTTTGGATTTTATCAAGAATATCTATTAAATTAATTAAAATTATTATCATTATTATTAGAATTAAAAAAGGACATATACGTCTGGTTTACACTAGAATTTAAAAAAGGACATATATGTCTAGTTTATACCAGAATTAAAAAAGGATATATTCGTCTAGTTTACACTTGAGATAAAAAAGGACAGATATGTCTGGTTTATACTAAAATTAAAAAAGGACATATACGTCCGGTTTATACTAGAATTAAATAAAGGACATACACATCTGGCTTATACTAGAATTGAAAAAAAAGAATATATATGCATGGTTTACACTTGAGTTAAAAAAAGGACAGATATATCCGGTTTATACTAGAATTTTAAAAACATTGTACATAGGTTCCTGTTTGCATTAGTCGCAATGGTAGACAGATACCAGTTTTATACCAGTTTTAAAAAAAGTAAACATAGGTCCAATTTTTTAAAAATAATTTCACCTCCAAGAAAGGTGATAATGCCACTAAAACACAAGGGGTTACTGGAAGTGAATAAGAATGAGAATACTTTAGTCAGGAGAAAGGACAATAAAAGAATGGACTAGAGAAAGACGTAAGATGACGATTGATACTGCATTTAAATCCAATATTATAGGTGGAGAGAAGAAAGAAATCGGAAGAGAGGCCCCCCAAGCAAGACATATGAGAAATGAAACTAGTAGAATAGCAATATTCTATGCACGGACATTACTGGAAGTGAACGAGAACGAGAAGACTTTAATATGGAGAAAGGATGAAAGAACAAACTTCAGGAAGACAGAATATCGTGATTGATGTTGCATTTAAATTTTTTAAGATTGTAGTTTTCAGGGAAGCAAGAAACCAGAAAGGTAGGATCCATCGGTCAGAAAATAAACTATTAAAACAGAACCTTTGATTACATTTAGCTATTTTAACATTAAAACGATGAGACCTAGTTGCCAATCTAGTAGTTTGCTTAAATTCATGCAATTGAGGTACCAAGGAAAAGGGCTCATTAAAACAGCTGACCTGAAAATATTTATAGAAAAGACAAAGGGAAGCCACATCATGGCAGTGGGAAAATCACTGAAGTAGAGATGTCAGATCATGACTGATAACATTACAGAACCTTCTTTAAATTTTGATGAGAATCTCGAGATACATAGAAAGAGCACCAGACCAGATGTTGTATCTATTGTATGGACGTATGGTAGATTTATTAACGTGTAGCAATTGCTTCAATGGATTCAATGGAAGCATTCCACTTCATGACAGTGGGAAAACGTGATATTAAGATGCCGCGATAAGTTGTTCTCCTGGAGGTTAACATCAAGCATGCGGATAAAAGTCAAAAATGGCTCTCTGGGATGATTAAGAGTTAGCGGTTTCGTTTTTGGGGCCTTAAAATTTACAAGTTATTTCTTCTCCGAGCTAACACTTGATTGCAGGTCAAGTTCGAGATCAGCTTCCAGTTTTATTTTGTCAGACCTATCGGACGATTTTTGGAGGGTGGGTAGCAATGAGTAAAACGGAAATGTAATGAAAATCTTTAATCTGCAACATTGTGTGATGGCCGATACCCTCTACGTTAAGCAGTGCAGGGCAAATCTAAAGAGTGGTTTCAAAAACCTGTCTCTGCGTCCTGGGTACGACGATAAACAACATCCGCGTCTTGGGTAAGACGTTAAACTACATCCGCGTCCTGGGTACGACGATAAACTACATCCGTGTCCTGGGTAAGACATTAACTACATCCGTGTCCTGGGTAAGACATTAAACTACATCTGTGTCCTGAGTAAGACGATAAACTACATTCGCGTCCTGGGCACGACGATAAACTACATCCGCGTCCTGGGTAAGACGATAAACTACATCCGCCTTCTGGGTAAGACGATAAACTACATCCGCGTCCTGGGTAAGACGATAAACTACATCCGCGTCCTGGATAAGACATTAACTACATCCGTGTCCTGGGTAAGACATTAAACTACATCCGCGTCCTGGGTATGACGATAAACTACATCCGCCTTCTGGGTAAGACGATAAACTACATCCGCGTCCTGGGTACGACGATAAACTACATCCGCGTATTGTGTAAGACGATAAACTACATCCAACAGCAAGGCCTCTGATCAGGAGGTTTTAAGGAGCGTGGAACCACCTCTTAATTGCTGGTGTTCCCAGGTCCACTTTAACAGGTGATGCCTCTCAGCTATGGGCTAATAGTTAACCTCCAAACTGGAGTCAAAACACTATGAAAGTGTAAAAACAGGTTTTAATACCAACACATTTTTGGAAGAAAATATTACCAGAAATACATTTTTGAAGGAAAAAGTTATAACAAGCAATACATTTTAAAAACTATATTACTAGCAATACATTTTTAGAAAAAAATATTACCAGCAATACATTTTTGAAAAATATTACCAGCAATACATTTTTGAAAAATATTACCAGCAAAACATTTTTGAAAAAATATTGCCAGCAAAACATTTTTGAAAAAATATTGACAGCAATACATTTTTGAAAAAATATTGCCAGCAAAACATTTTTGAAAAAATATTGCCAGCAAAACATTTTTGAAAAAATATTGCCAGCAATACATTTTTTAAATATATATATTACCAGCAATAAATGTTAGAAAAAAAAAAATTCCAATCAAAACATTTTTGTAAAAAAAAATATTACCAGCAATAAAACTCTTGTCTGCATTAAATAACCCATTGAGGTTGATATGCCGTAAAACAAACCAAACCAAACCAAGCCTAAAACATTGAGCTATTTCAAACACTGGCGTGTGTGAAGTGACTCTGTCTTATACAGACGATGGAAGTTCTGTGGCAAACTTTTTATCACCGCATTATTTCTCGAAAATCCTAAATTCTATAACTGCAATGTTCTCTTGATCGGACGCCTTCCGACTTTTAGTTTGATAAATGTTTTGAAAACAATAATTTATAAGAATAAACAGCGTATACGCGAAACAACGTTTGGTGATGCGCGGATAATGTGTTTATGACTGTTAGAAATTCAGCTGATGGTGAAGTCGTAATATATATGGACGCACACACCTAAATATACTATACTGCTATAAGTTTTCATATATATTTTTCTGTGTTTGCCGACGTGTGAGTACGTAAAATTAAGGAAATAAATAAAGAGAATCAATTTCGGAAATGAAAGTGAAAGTAAAGCCACGCCTCCATTCTGTTTTCATTTTCGTGCAATGAGCGCTTCGCAAAGTGAAATATCCGACGACAAAAATCTGAAAATTGAAGAGAATAAGAAGACAGATTTCTAAATAGTTGTCGTTTCTTCCTTTAAATTTTATTTGATTTTAGGTAGAACATTTAGCATTATAAACAACATATATATATATATATATATATATATATATGTATATATGTATACATATATATATACATATATGTGTGTGTGTATATATATATATATATATATATATATATATATATATATATATATATATATAATGGTGATAGGGCCCAAATTCAGACATGAGGGACAAACGGAAGAGACAGACTTCTAAATGTTTATCGATTAACCATCTATCTTTTTTCCTTTAAATGTCTCTTTCCAAGCGCAATTATATATGAAGATACGTGTGCATGTGGGTCTATACGAGCACACCCGCATGAATACACACGCGCGCAAATACACAGGCGCGTACGAACACACAGAGGTATATGTATGCATCTAAATATATATATATATATATATATATATATATATATATATATATATATATATGTCAAAAAACGTAAAAATGTATTGATATAAAACTAAAACAAAATTGGAAAAATATTATGTGTGTATTCATACTGGTTGTCATATGAATGTCATTCTTTGTTTATATATAAGATGAAAATATTTACAATATACAGCCAATAATTGATATGTACCATGTAGAATGCATTTACACACACACACACACACACACACACACACACACAGATATACATATATGTGTGTACTGTTAAATGTTCTATCTTCGATACATATATATATATATATATATATATATATATGTATTGCAAAATGTTCTACCTAATATATATATATATAAAAGAGGGATCGCTGCCCAAATACACAATTATATGCAAAGATATATATATATATATATATATATATATATATATATATATATATATATATATATATGAAGAAATATAGTCTTAAGATGTGCTATATTTATGGGATAAAGTGCTCTATATCAGAGATAGAGCGTGTGTAAATATAAAAGTGAACATAGAAGTCAACACTTAGAGGCGACAGTCTGTTTCATGCTTGATGCAATCGTCAGGCCACGAGTGCTGTTATTTTTCTCGGCTATTTATATATACGGGTCAGTGGTGCATTGAGGGTAGTCTATTTTGGCCGTTATTTCACCGGAAGTGTTTATTTATTTATTTGGGTTAAATTATTTTGCTTGTTTTTATTTATTTTTATAATATATTTTTATTTTTATTTTTATTTCTTATCTTATTTATTTATTTATTTACTTATTTATTTATTTTTTTAATCGGTGTTTTTATTAACGTACAAAAAATTTGTTTATATCGCTTATTTGATTCAAATTTGGGGTTGATTGTTGTACTTTATTCTAACTATTATTTTGGGGGGAACAGTTTTTAATTTGTTTATTACTACATGAAGTAATAAAAAAATTAAAAACTATTTACACTATTTGCATCGTTAGGACTGTTGCCCTCATCTTTATTGTCATATTCACATTGTTTAGGCCGTTGTACGCCTCGGCCATCTTCAAAATCTGTCTAATTTTCTGACATCAGGTATTGTAACTATTTGCCCTATTTACATCATTAGGACTGTTGCCCTCATCTTTATTGTCATATTCACATTGTTTAGGCCGTTGTTACGCCTCGGCCATCTTCAAAATCTGTCTAATTTTCTGACATCAGGTATTGTAACTATTTGCCCTATTTACATCGTTAGGACTGTTGCCCTCATCTTTATTGTCATATTCACATTGTTTAGGCCGTTGTACGCCTCGGCCATCTTCAAAATCTGTCTAATTTTCTGACATCAGGTATTGTAACTATTTGCCCTATTTACATCATTAGGACTGTTGCCCTCATCTTTATTGTCATATTCACATTGTTTAGGCCGTTGTTACGCCTTGGCCATCTTCAAAATCAGTCTAATTTTCTGACTTCAGGTATTGTAAGTATTCGCCCTATTTACATCGTTAGGACTGTTGTCCACATCTTTATTGCCATATTCACATTGTTTAGGCCGTTGTACGCCTCGGCCATCTTAAAAATCTGTCTAATTTTCTGACATCAGGTATTGTAACTATTCGCCCTATTTACATCGTTAGGACTGTTGTCCTCATCTTTATTGCCATATTCACAATGTTTAGGCCGTTGTACGCCTCGGCCATCTTCAAAATCTGTCTAATTTTCTGACATCAGGTATTGTAACTATTTTCCCTATTTACATCGTTAGGACTGTTGTCCTCATCTTTATTGTCATATTCACATTGTTTAGGCCGTTGTTACGCCTCGGCCATCTTCAAAATCTGTCTAATTTTCTGACTTCAGGTATTGTAACTATTCGCCCTATTTACATCGTTAGGACTGTTGTCCACATCTTTATTGCCATATTCACATTGTTTAGGCCGTTGTACGCCTCGGCCATCTTCAAAATCTGTCTAATTTTCTGACATCAGGTATTGTAACTACTTTCCCTATTTACATCGTTAGGACGGTTGTCCTCATCTTTATTGTCATATTCACATTGTTTATGCCGTTGTTACGCCTCGGCCATCTTCAAAATCTGTCTAATTTTCTGACTTCAGGTATTGTAACTATTCGCCCTATTTACATCGTTAGGACTGTTGTCCACATCTTTATTGCCATATTCACATTTTTTAGGCCGTTGTACGCCTCGGTCACCTTCAAAATCTGTCTAATTTTCTGACTTCAGGTATTGTAACTATTCGCCCTATTTACATCGTTAGGACTGTTGTCCACATCTTTATTGCCATATTCACATTGTTTAGGCCGTTGTACGCCTCGGCCAACTTCAAAATCTGTCTAATTTTCTGACATCGGGTATTGTAATTATTTGCCCTATTTACATCGTTAGGACTGTTGTCCTCATCTTTATTGTCATATTCACATTGTTTATGCCGTTGTTACGCCTCGGCCATCTTCAAAATCTGTCTAATTTTCTGACTTCAGGTATTGTAACTATTTGCTCTATTTACATCGTTAGGACTGTTGTCCACATCTTTATTGCCATATTCACATTGTTTAGGCCGTTGTACGCCTCGGCCATCTTCAAAATCTGTCTAATTTTCTGACATCGGGTATTTTAACTATTTGCCCTATTTACATCGTTAGGACTGTTGCCCTCATCTTTATTGCCATATTCACATTGTTTAGGCCGTTGTACGCCTCGGCCATCTTCAAAATCTGTCTAATTTTCTGACATCAGGTATTGTAACTATTTTCCCTATTTACATCGTTAGGACTGTTATCCTCATCTTTATTGCCATATTCACATTGTTTAGGCCGTTGTACGCCTCGGCCATCTTCAAAATCTGTCTAATTTTCTGACTTCAGGTATTGTAACTATTCGCCCTATTTACATCGTTAGGACTGTTGTCCACATCTTTATTGCCATATTCACATTGTTTAGGCCGTTGTACGCCTCGGCCATCTTCAAAATCTGTCTAATTTTCTGCCATCAGGTATTGAAACTACTTTCCCTATTTACATCGTTAGGACTGTTGCCCTCATCTTTATTGCCATATTCATATTGTTTAGGCCGTTGTACGCCTCGGCCATCTTCAAAATCTGTCTAATTTTCTGACATCGGGTATTTTAACTATTTGCCCTATTTACATCGTTAGGACTGTTGCCCTCATCTTTATTGCCATATTCACATTGTTTAGGCCGTTGTACGCCTCGGCCATCATCAAAATCTGTCTAATTTTCTGACATCCGGTATTGTAACTATTTTCCCTATTTACATCGTTAGGACTGTTATCCTCATCTTTATTGCCATATTCACATTGTTTAGGCCGTTGTACGCCTCGGCCATCTTCAAAATCTGTCTAATTTTCTGACTTCAGGTATTGTAACTATTCGCCCTATTTACATCGTTAGGACTGTTGTCCACATCTTTATTGCCATATTCACATTGTTTAGGCCGTTGTACGCCTCGGCCATCTTCAAAATCTGTCTAATTTTCTGCCATCAGGTATTGAAACTACTTTCCCTATTTACATCGTTAGGACTGTTGCCCTCATCTTTATTGCCATATTCATATTGTTTAGGCCGTTGTACGCCTCGGCCATCTTCAAAATCTGTCTAATTTTCTGACATCGGGTATTTTAACTATTTGCCCTATTTACATCGTTAGGACTGTTGCCCTCATCTTTATTGCCATATTCACATTGTTTAGGCCGTTGTACGCCTCGGCCATCATCAAAATCTGTCTAATTTTCTGACATCCGGTATTGTAACTATTTTCCCTATTTACATCGTTAGGACTGTTATCCTCATCTTTATTGCCATATTCACATTGTTTAGGCCGTTGTACGCCTCGGCCATATTCAAAATCTGTCTAATTTTCTGACTTCAGGTATTGTAACTATTCGCCCTATTTACATCGTTAGGACTGTTGTCCACATCTTTATTGCCATATTCACATTGTTTAGGCCGTTGTACGCCTCGGCCATCTTCAAAATCTGTCTAATTTTCTGACATCAGGTATTGTAACTACTTTCCCTATTTACATCGTTAGGACTGTTGTCCTCATCTTTATTGTCATATTCACATTGTTTATGCCGTTGTTACGCCTCGGCCATCTTCAAAATCTGTCTAATTTTCTGACTTCAGGTATTGTAACTATTCGCCCTATTTACATCGTTAGGACTGTTGTCCACATCTTTATTGCCATATTCACATTTTTTAGGCCGTTGTACGCCTCGGCCATCTTCAAAATCTGTCTAATTTACTGACATCGGGTATTGTAACTATTTGCCCTATTTACATCGTTAGGACTGTTGTCCTCATCTTTATTGTCATATTCACATTGTTTATGCCGTTGTTACGCCTCGGCCATCTTCAAAATCTGTCTAATTTTCTGACTTCAGGTATTGTAACTATTTGCTCTATTTACATCGTTAGGACTGTTGTCCACATCTTTATTGCCATATTCACATTGTTTAGGCCGTTGTACGCCTCGGCCATCTTCAAAATCTGTCTAATTTTCTGACATCGGGTATTGTAACTATTTGCCCTATTTACATCGTTAGGACTGTTGTCCTCATCTTTATTGTCATATTCACATTGTTTATGCCATTGTTACGCCTCGGCCATCTTCAAAATCTGTCTAATTTTCTGACTTCAGGTATTGTAACTATTCGCCCTATTTACATCGTTAGGACTGTTGTCCACATCTTTTTTGCCATATTCACATTGTTTAGGCAAATGTACGCCTCGGCCATCTTCAAAATCTGTCTAATGTTCTGACATCGGGTATTGTAACTATTCGCCCTATTTACATCGTTAGGACTGTTGTCCACATCTTTATTGCCATATTCACATTGTTTAGGCCGTTGTACACCTCGGCCATCTTCAAAATCTGTCTAATTTTCTGACTTCAGGTATTGTAACTATTCGCCCTATTTACATCGTTAGGACTGTTGTCCACATCTTTATTTTCATATTCACATTGTTTAGGCCGTTGTACGCCTCGGCCATCTTCAAAATCTATCTAATTTTCTGACATCAGGTATTGTAACTATTTGCCCTATTTACATCGTTAGGACTGTTGTCCACATCTTTATTGTCATATTCACATTGTTTATGCCGTTGTATGCCTCGGACATCTTCAAAATCTGTCTAATTTTCTGACATCAGGTATTGTAACTATGTGCCCTATTTACATCGTTAGGACTGTTGTCCTCACCTTTATTGCCATATTCACAATGTTTAGGCCGTTGTACGCCTCGGCCACTTTCAAATCTGTCTAATTTTCTTAGATGAGGTATTATAACTATTTTACCTTATTTACATCGTTAGGACTGTTGTCCACATCTTTATTGCCATATTCACATTGTTTAGGCCGTTGTACGCCTCGGCCATCTTCAAAATCTGTCTAATTTTCTGACATCGGGTATTGTAACTATTTGCCCTATTTACATCGTTAGGACTGTTGCCCACATCTTTATTGCCATATTCACATTGTTTAGACCGTTGTACGCCTCGGCCATCTTCAAAATCTGTCTAATTTTCTGACATCGGGTATTGTAACTATTTGCCCTATTTACATCGTTAGGACTGTTGCCCTCATCTTTATTGCCATATTCACATTGTTTAGGCCGTTGTACGCCTCGGCCATCTTCAAAATCTGTCTAATTTTCTGACATCGGGTATTGTAACTATTTGCCCTATTTACATCGTTAGGACTGTTGCCCTCATCTTTATTGCCATATTCACATTGTTTAGGCCGTTGTACGCCTCGGCCATCTTCAAAATCTGTCTAATTTTCTGACATCGGGTATTTTAACTATTTGCCCTATTTACATCGTTAGGACTGTTGCCCTCATCTTTATTGCCATATTCACATTGTTTAGGCCGTTGTACGCCTCGGCCATCTTCAAAATCTGTCTAATTTTCTGACTTCATGTATTGTAGCTATTCGCTCTATTTACATCGTTAGGACTGTTGTCCACATATTTATTGCCATATTCACATTGTTTAGGCCGTTGTACGCCTCGGCCATCTTCAAAATCTGTCTATTGTCATATTTACATTGTTTATGCCGTTGTTACGCCTCGGCCATCTTCAAAATCTGTCTAATTTTCTGACTTCAGGTATTGTAACTATTCGCCCTATTTACATCGTTAGGACTGTTGTCCACATCTTTATTGCCATGTTCACATTTTTTAGGCCGTTGTACGCCTCGGCCATCTTCAAAATCTGTCTAATTTTCTGACTTCAGGTATTGTAACTATTCGCCCTATTTACATCGTTAGGACTGTTGTCCACATCTTTATTGCCATATTCACATTGTTTAGGCCATTGTACGCCTCGGCCATCTTCAAAATCTGTCTAATTTTTTGACATCGGGTATTGTAACTATTTGCCCTATTTACATCGTTAGGACTGTTGTCCTCATCTTTATTGTCATATTCACATTGTTTATGCCGTTGTTAAGCCTCGGCCATCTTCAAAATCTGTCTAATTTTCTAACTTCAGGTATTGTAAGTATTCGCCCTATTTACATCGTTAGGACTGTTGTCCACATCTTTATTGCCATATTCACATTGTTTAGGCCGTTGTACGCCTCGGCCATCTTCAAAATCTGTCTAATTTTCTGACATCAGGTATTGTAACTATTTGCCCTATTTACATCGTTAGGACTGTTGTCCTCATCTTTATTGTCATATTCACATTGTTTATGCCGTTGTTACGCCTCGGCCATCTTCAAAATCTGTCTAATTTTCTGACTTCAGGTATTGTAACTATTCGCTCTATTTACATCGTTAGGACTGTTGTCCACATCTTTATTGCCATATTCACATTGTTTAGGCCGTTGTACGCCTCGGCCATCTTCAAAATCTGTCTAATTTTCTGACATCGGGTATTGTAACTATTTGCCCTATTTACATCGTTAGGACTGTTGTCGTCATCTTTATTGTCATATTTACATTGTTTATGCCGTTGTTACGCCTCGGCCATCTTCAAAATCTGTCTAATTTTCTGACTTCAGGTATTGTAACTATTCGCCCTATTTACATCGTTAGGACTGTTGTCCACATCTTTATTGCCATATTCACATTATTTAGGCCGTTGTACGCCTCGGCCATCTTCAAAATCTGTCTAATTTTCTGACATCGGGTATTGTAACTATTTGCCCTATTTACATCGTTAGGACTGTTGTCCTCATCGTTATTGTCATATTCACATTGTTTATGCCGTTGTTACGCCTCGGCCATCTTCAAAATCTGTCTAATTTTCTGACTTCAGGTATTGTAACTATTCACCCTATTTACATCGTTAGGACTGTTGTCCACATCTTTATTGCCATATTCACATTGTTTAGGCCGTTGTACGCCTCGGCCATCTTCAAAATCTGTCTAATTTTCTGACATCGGGTATTGTAACTATTCGCCCTATTTACATCGTTAGGACTGTTGTCCACATCTTTATTGCCATATTCACATTGTTTAGGCCGTTGTACGCCTCGGCCATCTTCAAAATCTGTCTAATTTTCTGACATCAGGTATTGTAACTATTCGCCCTATTTACATCGTTAGGACTGTTGTCCACATCTTTATTGCCATATTCACATGGTTTAGGCCGTTGTACGCCTCGGCCATCTTCAAAATCTGTCTAATTTTCTGACATCAGGTATTGTAACTACTTTCCCTATTTACATCGTTAGGACTGTTGTCCTCATCTTTATTGTCATATTCACATTGTTTATGCCGTTGTTACGCCTCGGCCATCTTCAAAATCTGTCTAATTTTCTGACTTCAGGTATTGTAACTATTCGCCCTATTTACATCGTTAGGACTGTTGTCCACATCTTTATTGCCATATTCACATTTTTTAGGCCGTTGTACGCCTCGGCCATCTTCAAAATCTGTCTAATTTTCTGACTTCAGGTATTGTAACTATTCGCCCTATTTACATCGTTAGGACTGTTGTCCACATCTTTATTGCCATATTCACATTGTTTAGGCCGTTGTACGCCTCGGCCATCTTCAAAATCTGTCTAATTTTCTGACATCGGGTATTGTAACTATTTGCCCTATTTACATCGTTAGGACTGTTGTCCTCATCTTTATTGTCATATTCACATTGTTTATGCCGTTGTTACGCCTCGGCCATCTTCAAAATCTGTCTAATTTTCTGACTTCAGGTATTGTAACTATTCGCCCTATTTACATCGTTAGGACTCTTGTCCACATCTTTATTGCCATATTCACATTTTTTAGGCCGTTGTACGCCTCGGCCATCTTCAAAATCTGTCTAATTTTCTGACATCGGGTATTGTAACTATTTGCCCTATTTACATCGTTAGGACTGTTGTCCTCATCTTTATTGTCATATTTACATTGTTTATGCCGTTGTTACGCCTCGGCCATCTTCAAAATCTGTCTAATTTTCTGACTTCAGGTATTGTAACTATTCGCCCTATTTACATCGTTAGGACTGTTGTCCACATCTTTATTGCCATATTCACATTATTTAGGCCGTTGTACGCCTCGGCCATCTTCAAAATATGTCTAATTTTCTGACATCGGGTATTGTAACTATTTGCCCTATTTACATCGTTAGGACTGTTGTCCTCATCTTTATTGTCATATTCACATTGTTTATGCCGTTGTTACGCCTCGGCCATCTTCAAAATCTGTCTAATTTTCTGACTTCAGGTATTGTAACTATTCGCCCTATTTACATCGTTAGGACTGTTGTCCACATCTTTATTGCCATATTCACATTGTTTAGGCAAATGTACGCCTCGGCCATCTTCAAAATCTGTCTAATTTTCTGACATCGGGTATTGTAACTATTCGCCCTATTTACATCGTTAGGACTGTTGTCCACATCTTTATTGCCATATTCACATTGTTTAGGCCGTTGTACGCCTCGGCCATCTTCAAAATCTGTCTAATTTTCTGACATCAGGTATTGTAACTATTTGCCCTATTTACATCGTTAGGACTGTTGTCCTCATCTTTATTGTCATATTCACATTGTTTATGCCGTTGTTACGCCTCGGCCATCTTCAAAATCTGTCTAATTTTCTGACTTCAGGTATTGTAACTATTCGCCCTATTTACATCGTTAGGACTGTTGTCCACATCTTTATTGCCATATTCACATTGTTTAGGCAAATGTACGCCTCGGCCATCTTCAAAATCTGTCTATTTTGCTGACTTCAGGTATGGTAACTATTTGCCCTATTTACATCGTTAGGACTGTTGTCCACATCTTTATTGCCATATTCACATTGTTTATGCCGTTGTACGCCTCGGCCATCTTCAAAATCTGTCTAATTTTCTGACTACAGGTATTGTAACTATTCGCTCTATTTACATCGTTAGGACTGTTGTCCTCATCTTTATTGCCATATTCACGTTTCGGACGTTGTACGCCCCAGCCATCTTCCAAATCTGATTATATTTCTGAGATGAGGCATTATAACTATTTATAATATTTACATCGTTCAGACCGTTGTTCTCATCTTTATTGCCATATTCACATCGTTTCGGCCGTTGTACACTCTGATCGTCTTCAGGTGATACTTTGGAATTTCGAACCGAACCCTATATTTAGTCCTTGGGGATTGATTGTTCTAATTCCACATGCCATGCCTATTTTTGGATATCTTAATATCAGTTAAATATCTTTCGAACAACAACTCTCTTAATTTTGTTCCCTCTGCTGTGGCCAGGTATTGAACCCACAACACTTTGGGTCAAATCACTTTTTAGATTATCCAACCAACGATTCTTATCCAATATTTCCTTGGGTAGAGATATAGCATATAAATGTTACAAACATTTAGGAACAGATATATATATAGGAAAGTCCATTCTTCTGTGTCCTGTGATCCTTCAGAATTTTGGCAATCATAGCTCTCCACAATTTCCTGTTCTTTGTAGTCCTGATAAATGCTGTTTCTCGTAAACTTTTTTTCTGTCATCCATTTATTAAAGTTCGCTAAGTATGCGTTGTTTTCTTCTGTTACTGTTGCCTTTAATCTCTCCTGTGTGTAT
The DNA here is from genome assembly GCA_964036315.1 of Acanthosepion esculentum. Lineage (NCBI taxonomy): Eukaryota > Metazoa > Mollusca > Cephalopoda > Sepiida > Sepiidae > Acanthosepion > Acanthosepion esculentum. Next base: position 14,646,199 of record OZ038497.1, on the reverse strand, counting down.
CAAAGTTTCCAAGCCCTCTTTCTTCATTATGTCCTCGAGATATTTCAACTGTCTCTTCCTCTTTTAAAGTATAAATGTACATTTTTGTGTCAATTTTCTCTAAAACTTGGTTGGTGCTCACATGTTCGGTCCGTGATAGTCTCAGTATGCTCCTGTAGAACCACAAATCTCTTGCTTCAAGTCTCTTCTTTCATCCGGTAGTGTTCGTTGTATTCACTTACGCGCAAATACTTTTGGGGAAACTGTGAATTTACCTCTTCTCCCCAAGCTATGGGTTAATTAATATGACTTGTATCACTAAACCATTATTATCTACGAAAAATTCTTATAATTTAAAAGTATTTTCTGGCTTTAAATAACCTGAAAAGGGTTGATAAGCCGTAGAAAACGAATCAATTAATCAATGAAATACTGACTAGCTACACAGACATGTCTTTTAGATTAATTTACATTCTCTTGAATATAAATGTATGGAAACTATCGTGGTCACAAAGTGAGGGATCAGTTTACACATTGATTGCAATATAGAATTGATCCCCTACTTTATGTCCACATTATAATTTCTGTTTATCAAATTTTGAATTACGTATGAATCTATAATTTTAAAATATTGTCTAGCTTTAAGAAAGCTGCAAAGGGTTGATAAGCCGTAAAAAACGAATGAATCAATCAATGTCAGTAACAAGTTTTTTCTAAAAAAACAAACGCAATACCGTCCCATAATGATTGTTACGTATGCAGTATTAAATGTCTATGTAAATGTAACTAATATTTTGGGACAGGAGTAGATAGGAAACGCACTATTGTCCCGTAATGATTGTTACATATACTGTTGAAATATATATGTAAATGTAACTATTATTTCGGGACAGAGGTAGATAGGGAACGCACTATTTTCCCATAATGTTTGCTCAATATATTAATTGAAATTTGCATACAAATTTAACGCTTGTTTTACTACAAAAGGAGATTTAAAATATCCCATAAGTCTTATTATATTATATTAATATATGAAATGAATATATAACTGTAAAAATATTTTAGGATACTGGTGGACAACAATCAAATTTATCCCATTAAATTTGTTGCCTTTATTGCATAAAATGTGTATGAAAACTTATGGGATGGGTAGGCTAAAACAAACTCTTCTGTCCAAAATATATTTGATGTATGAAAAATGTAAGCTAATGAAAGAATTATTATGGGACGGCGGTAGCTAGAAACAAATACACAAGTTCTATAATGAATGTAACATATATTGTGCGAAATTTATATACAAATGGAACAAATATTTTGGGAAAAGATAGATAAAAAAATAACATTCCATGATGAATTTCGTCTGAAAATGTTGCAATTATTTTGGAAGACCGATAAAAAGCAAAATAGATCTGTCCCATAATCATTGTTACTGTTAATAATTGAAATATGGATGTAAATGTTGCAAATGTTTTAGGACAAAAATAGATAAAATTCACATATATGTCCCATAATGTTTGTTACATAAACTGCAGGAAATTTGTATACAAATGTAACAAATATTTTGGGACAAAAATAGATAAAATTCACATATATGTCCCACAATGTTTGTTACATAAACTGCAGGAAATTTGTATACAAATGTAACAAATATTTTGGGACAAAAATAGATAAAATTCACATATATGTCCCATAATGATTGTTACTTAAACTGCAGGAAATTTGTATACAAATGTAACAAATATTTTGGGACAAAAATAGATAAAATTCACATATATGTCCCACAATGATTGTTACATAAACTCCAGGAAATTTGTATACAAATGTAACAAATATTTTGGGACAAAAATAGATAAAATTCACATATATGTCCCACAATGTTTGTTACATAAACTGCAGGAAATTTGTATACAAATGTAACAAATATTTTGGGACAAAAATAGATAAAATTCACATACATGTCCCATGAGGATTGTTACTTAAACTGCAGGAAATTTGTATACAAATGTAACAAATATTTTGGGACAAAAATAGATAAAATTCACATATATGTCCCACAATGTTTGTTACATAAACTGCAGGAAATTTGTATACAAATGTAACAAATATTTTGGGACAAA
>OZ038497.1:14626603-14639103 GCA_964036315.1 Acanthosepion esculentum | reverse complement strand
TTTCAGTATCTCTCTATATTTCTGAGACGAGGTATTATGTACACTATTTACATTATTCGGACTATTGTCCTCATCTTTGTTGCCATATTTATTACAACGTTTCGGCCTTTCAGTATCTGTCTATATTTCTGAGATGAGCTATTATGTACACTATTTACATTATTCGGACTATTGTCATCATCTTTGTCGCCATATTTATTACAACGTTCCGGCCTTTCAGTATCTCTCTATATTTCTGAGACGAGGTATTATGTACACTATTTACATTATTCGGACTATTGTCCTCATCTTTGTTGCCATATTTATTACAACGTTTCGGCCTTTCAGTATCTGTCTATATTTCTGAGATGAGCTATTATGTACACTATTTACATTATTCGGACTATTGTCATCATCTTTGTCGCCATATTTATTACAACGTTCCGGCCTTTCAGTATCTCTCTATATTTCTGAGACGAGGTATTATGTACACTATTTACATTATTCGGACTATTGTCCTCATCTTTGTCGCCATATTTATTACAACGTTTCGGCCTTTCAGTATCTCTCTATATTTCTGAGACGAGGTATTATGTACACTATTTACATTATTCGGACTATTGTCATCATCTTTGTCGCCATATTTATTACAACGTTCCGGCCTTTCAGTATCTCTCTATATTTCTGAGACGAGGTATTATGTACACTATTTACATTATTCGGACTATTGTCCTCATCTTTGTTGCCATATTTATTACAACGTTTCGGCCTTTCAGTATCTGTCTATATTTCTGAGATGAGCTATTATGTACACTATTTACATTATTCGGACTATTGTCATCATCTTTGTCGCCATATTTATTACAACGTTCCGGCCTTTCAGTATCTCTCTATATTTCTGAGACGAGGTATTATGTACACTATTTACATTATTCGGACTATTGTCCTCATCTTTGTTGCCATATTTATTACAACGTTTCGGCCTTTCAGTATCTGTCTATATTTCTGAGATGAGCTATTATGTACACTATTTACATTATTCGGACTATTGTCATCATCTTTGTCGCCATATTTATTACAACGTTCCGGCCTTTCAGTATCTCTCTATATTTCTGAGACGAGGTATTATGTACACTATTTACATTATTCGGACTATTGTCCTCATCTTTGTTGCCATATTTATTACAACGTTTCGGCCTTTCAGTATCTCTCTATATTTCTGAGACGAGGTATTATGTACACTATTTACATTATTCGGACTATTGTCCTCATCTTTGTTGCCATATTTATTACAACGTTTCGGCCTTTCAGTATCTCTCTATATTTCTCAGACGAGGTATTATGTACACTATTTACATTATTCGGACTAATGTCCTCATCTTTGTCGCCATATTTATTACAACGTTTCGGCCTTTCAGTATCTGTCTATATTTCTGAGACGAGGTATTATGTACACTATTTACATTATTCGGACTATTGTCATCATCTTTGTCGCCATATTTATTACAACGTTCCGGCCTTTCAGTATCTCTCTATATTTCTGAGACGAGGTATTATGTACACTATTTACATTATTCGGACTATTGTCCTCATCTTTGTTGCCATATTTATTACAACGTTTCGGCCTTTCAGTATCTGTCTATATTTCTGAGATGAGCTATTATGTACACTATTTACATTATTCGGACTATTGTCATCATCTTTGTCGCCATATTTATTACAACGTTCCGGCCTTTCAGTATCTCTCTATATTTCTGAGATGAGGTATTATGTACACTATTTACATTATTCGGACTATTGTCCTCATCTTTGTCGCCATATTTATTGCTACGTTTCGGCCCTTCAGTACCTGTCTATATTTCCGACATGAGGTATTATGTACGTTATTTACATTATTCGGACTATTGTCCTTATCTTTGTCGCCATATTTATTACAACGTTTCGGTCGTTGTACGCTCCAGCCTTCTTCAGGTGTTTGGAATTTCGAACTGAACATTTTATTTCGCTCACTGTGATAGACTGCTCAAGTTCCACGTGCCATGTCTAAGGGGTGTCAGTTATCAGTTAATTCCCCTCTGAAAGTTCTCCTTAGCCGGGTATTGAACTCACACTCTACGTGACATATGTCCTCCTCCTTTTACGGCAGCGAATGTTGAATAATTTAATCAAAGATGAATAAGAAACTCGAGGCAACAGAGATGGGGTTCTACAGAAGGATGCTAAGGATATCGTGGACCGAGAGTGTGAACAACGATGAGGTTTTCAACAGGATGCAAGCAAGGAAAAAGCTTATACTTAACATCAGCTGAAATTCCTGAGACAAATAATGAGAAAGGAGAATCTGATATTCACAGGTCGAATAGAGAGAAAGCGAGAAAAGGGAAAGCAACGCGTGACATACCTAGCGGGCTTAAGCAAGCGGATGACAGAACGTAGTCTGGGGGAGGTGGGAGTGGGATGAAACTTATTGAGAGCTACAAGGGATAGGGTGAAGTGGACAGCCATGATCGCCTACGTCATGAAGGAACACGGCACATAAAAAGAAAAGAAAGAAATATATAGAATTCAGAAAGAGGCAGCTGTAATTGTTAAATGCTATTCAAAACGCAGCCACATCAATCTTTTCAACACAACCAGCATTTACAGGGTGTCCATAAAGTTCATGTGCACCTTAAAAAAATTATAACTTTATTTGTATTTTATAATCTTATTGATGACGTGGATATATTTTATAGTCTTCCCCAGGACGCGGGTGTAATTTATACTCTTCCCCAGGACGCGTGTGTAATTTATAGTGTCCCCCAGGACGCTGGTGTAGATTATGGGCCTTACGCAGGATGCGGATGTAGATTATAGTCTTCCCCAGGATGCGGGTGTAGTTTATTGTCTTCCCCAGGACGCGGATGTAGTTTATAGTCTTCCCGAAGACGCGGATGTAGTTTATACTCTTATTGATGACGTGGATATAGTTTATAGTCCTCCCCAGGACGCGAATTTGGTTTATAGTCTTCTCGAGGACGTGGATGTAGTTTATAATCTTATTGATGACGTGGATATATTTTATAGTCTTCCCCAGGACGCGGGTGTAATTTATACTCTTCCCCATGACGCGGGTGTAATTTATAGTGACCCCCAGGACCCTGGTGTAGATTATAGTCTTACGCAGGATGCGGATGTAGATTATAGTCTTCCCCAGGATGCGGGTGTAGTTTATTGTCTTCCCCAGGACGCGGATGTAGTTTATAGTCTTCCCGAGGACGCGGATATAGTTTATACTCTTATTGATGACGTGGATATAGTTTATAGTCTTCTCCAGGACGTGGGTGTAATTTATACTCTTCCCCAGGACGCGGGTGTAATTTATAGTCTTCACCAGGACGATGGTGTAGATTATAGTCTTACCCTGGATGCGGTTGTAGTTTATAGTCTTCCCCAGGATGCGGGTGTAGTTTATTGTCTTCCCCAGGTCGCGGATGTAGTTTATAGTCTTCCCGAGGACGCGGATGTAGTTTATAATCTTCCCCAGGACGCGGATTTAGTTTATAATCATCCCCAGGGTGCGGGTGTAGTTTATAGTCTTCCCCAGGACGGGGGTGTAATTTATAGTCTTACTCAGGCCGCGGATGTAGTTTATCGTCATACTCAGGACGGCGTGCTCAAGGGAAGACGTTTTGGAATTTTCAGTTTATATATAATTTTTTGTGTTTTTAATACTCTTCCAAGTGTCCCTAATCTAATGGGTAGATATAAATGTCATAGGCCGGGAAAGTTGAAATTCCAGTCGAATTCAAATTACAATCGAGTTTGTTGCGTTCACTTTCGCACAAATTCATGAACTTTTTGCTTCAGTTTGAAATAACAGCGTCAACCAATTTAAGAGAAGGAAAACTGATTTCAAAACTTAGGAAAAGGCAGACGGTAACGATTTCAATCCCCATCCCAAGTAGCCATGGCAATTAATGGAAAAAAACGCAAAGGAACCCGTGGAAACCTGTAACCGCTTACTTTCTGATATTTTCAAAAGAAAGTACCAGAACGTCGTAGGAGTCTCGCTATTCTATTGCTATTTCCATGGCAAATGTTTTTGGCGATCTACATTCCTTATTTCCACCAGTTCAGACTTTTACAGCAAGACCCACCATGACACGTACACCTTGTCAAACCATCCCCATTCCCTTCATAATCTCTTAATAAGAAAGAAGTTCCAACTTCTTCCCACGAACAGCTACTTTCTGGATCCGACCCTCGAGTGGATGCCTTCCCCACCACTACGATTTTAACCTCTTCAAGTCAAGGGTTAAGCCTTAATATTATTGTCAAATATTCTAAAAGACTGCACTTCTTACCTCTTGTTCTTATTCTTTATGCTACAACCTTATTTGGTAACCCTCTACCTTGAGAGGCTCTTAGGCCTCCACAAAAAACGCGATACCTAAGTTTTAAAATTAATTTTTAAACATGATAATCTTTCTTGAGGCTTTCATTTTAGTTTTAAATACAAGCTAATCAATTAAATTTAATATTTCCAGCAAGCAAAATACTTTACTGCATTTCATAACTAAATTAAATTGACTGGAATGAGATTTTTTTAAAAATGCTGATTCACGCCATTTTTTTTTGTCGTCTTTCGTAGCGTCTTTTCCCCACAATAAAATATAATTTTCTGAATCTTTATTTGAGGAATATTATCTGACTTAAAGTTTAATTAATCTGATTTGAAACAATTATTATTTACTTTATGTTTAAAAAAGTCTTAGAAATTTATTTTTAACCCGATTGTAGCTGTGTTGACGTACTGACAGTGTGATAGCATATCTAAAGTTGATCTACAGTGACTTTAAGTGTAAAAAAATGATTGAGCGCTTTTTAAATATAATTTTTAAGTACTCAGTAATCTAAGAATGTTTGTAAAATATACTCTGTGATCTAATGTTTGATTTAATTTTCGAAATTTATGTGAGCCTACCCACCTCTGCAACTCGTTGCACAAAGATATAGACCCCACGTCGTAGAATTTCTGTGCGGCGGATCGAGCGAGAGGCAGGCTCACAGGCAAAAGAAAAACACAACTACAAACTTGGGTAGGACGAAAAGAGGAGGGAAGGCGTGTGACCTTTTTGTGGATAACTCTGGGCTGATTCTCGGCTGGCGGAAAAAAATATATATCTTAACTAACAATGTCCGGCTGCTAATGGGTCGCTCTTCGATGTTACGTGCTCCGGCCTAAATCAACCTTCCTCGAACCTAAACTAAGTCTAACTAACTCCCGTGGCCCAAAGCGCTGCCGTATATATGCAGAATCCTCTTTCATCATTTCCGGACAAGGGACACCCACGAATAAACCCATAACTTTTTCATGACCATTTCTCTCTTTGAAGAAAGTGGACATAAAAATATTTCTTAGCCTAGCTGACTCCGATTCAGGGACATTAAATTCAGACCCTTTTAAGTTTTGACCAGAGCCGGTCTTTTTCCTATCTTCGTATTTTGACAAGTACTTAACACTCATCTATCCTTTTGGTCATATGTCCAAAACATGTTTTTATCCAGATTCTTAATCTAGTCATTGGGTCTTGAAGTTTGATACCCAGGTCAAATCTAACTAATCTTCTCGCACATATGTGTGCGCGCGCACGCACACACAGATGTGGGGGTGTATATATACACACACACAGATGTGCGGGCGCACACACACACACGCGTGCGCATATATCCAACTCATAGTGTCACATTTAGGCTTTCAATTTACTATAAGTATCGTTCACATTTGCTGATCATATTGTGTATGGTCGCCCGTACTTACCAAAATTGGCACGTTTATATACATACAAAAAAAAATCAAAATTCTTTTGAAAATATTAGTGTTTTATGATTTGTATTAATCTTTTCCATTTATGACAAATAAATATAGCTTTTGCTTGGTAATAACATCATTTAAACGACTGAAATTAATACAGAGTTTTAAAGAATTAAAACTTGATATTTTTTTCTAACTAAAATCTAAAAAATAAAAACAATTCTTGTAAAAATTCATTATTCATTGAATTTTTTTCTTAAGACGATAGTGTCTTTAATATGTCTTGTTTATATAAGCAGTTAAAAGATTTTCTAAATAAATTGTTAAAGTTTTATTGCATTTTTTATTTTACGAATCAGAGCAGATTTTTCGGTAAATGCTGTTTTTGTTTGACAAAAACAAATTGATTATTTAAATTTTCTCAGGAATCACGCTTTTAACTAACAGAAATATGAAGAATGTGAAATTTTAATCTCACGAAGTTTCATAAAAATAAGTGAGGGTAACAGATGTAAAAACTAAAAAAATTTACAAAGAATATCTAAAAAAAATTTTCAAAAATAATTTAATTTATTTGTGAAAATTTCTGAAAATTTCATTAAAATATGACAATTTTTTTGTAAGAATTTCAGAGAAATGTAACGTAAAATATCTTCCCGTTTGCATAAATATTTTCATGATAATTCTTCTGAAAAGCTTTCCACTGGATACCTCGACATTATGAATTTAAGCGAAGTAATAGATTGGCAGATAGGTCTCATCATAATTTTATAATAAAACGATTTGGAAATCGTTTATATATTTACACATCATCTTACATGTTCATAAATAAATCTTATATACACACACACATATATATATATATATATATATATATATATATATATATATATATATATATATATATATATATATTATTTCACCCGTAAGCAGGATGGTATTGCCACACGTACGCAGGGAGCTACAGAGAGTGAAAGTGAAAGAGGAAACTGAGAATAGGGTGGATTGACGAAAAGACAAAAAATAAAAGGGGGTTCTAGCAGACAGAAAATTGCGATTGACGTTGCATTTAAATTTTTGAAGATTTCAGTTATCAAGAGAACAAGCAAAGGGGAGAGAGTTCCACATGTGAGAAGTGCGAAAAAGTAAAAAGTTAGCATAGAAGTGGCAGTTGCATTTAGCTATTTCAACAGTAAACTGGTGGCACCTAAACGCCAATCTAGTTGCCCACTTAAATTCATGTAGTCGGAACACCAGGGGAGAACCCCGTAAGATGAAGTGCCAAGGAAATATTTGTAGAAAAAATAGCGGGAAGCCAAATAATGTCGGTGAGAAAGTGCCCGAAGTCGAGATGCCAAGTCAGGATCGATACCAATACAGACTGTCGAGATGTAGAGCAGGAACACCAGACCAGATACGGCAGCGATATTAAATAAATAGACAAATGATAGATTTATAAACATTAGTAGAAAAGAGAGAGGGAAGCCAGAATCTCGAGATGTACAGCAGGAACAGTAAACCAGATACGGCAGCGATATTCAATGCATGGACAAATGATAGATTTATAAACATATGTAGAAAAGAGAGAGGGAAGCCAGAATCTCGAGATGTACAGCAGGAAGAGCAGACCAGGTACGGCAGCGATATTCAATGCATAGATAAATGGTAGATTTATAAACATTTGTAGAAAAGAGAGAGGGAAGCCAGAATCTCGAGATGTACAGCAGGAACAGCAGACCAGATACGGCAGCGATATTCAATGCATAGACAAATGATAGATTTATAAACATATGGAGAAAAGAGAGAGGGAAGCCAGAATCTCGAGATGTACAGCAGGAAGAGCAGACCAGGTACGGCAGCGATATTCAATGCATGGACAAATGGTAGATTTATTAATATTTGTAGAAAAGAGAGAGGGAAGCTAGGATACGTCGGTGAGAAAGTGACTGAAGTCGAGATGCCAAGTCAGGATCGTTTATATTTCAGATTCTTCTTTGGATTTTGTCAAGAATCTCGAGATGTCCAGCAGGAACACCAGACCAGATACGGCAGCGATATTCAATGCATAGACAAATGGTAGATTTATAAATATTTGTAGAAAAGAGAGAGGGAAGCCAGGTCATGTCAGTGAGAAATTGACTGAAGTCGAGATGCCAAGTCAGGATCGATTATATTTCAGAATCTTCTTTGGATTTTGTCAAGAATCACGAGATGTACAGCAGGAACACCAGACCAGATACGGCAGCGATATTCAATGCATAGACAAATGGTAGATTTATAAATATTTGTAGAAAAGAGATAGGGAAGCCAGGTCACGTCGGTGAGAATGTGACTGAAGTCGAGATGCCAAGTCAGGATCGATTATATTTCAGAATCTTCTTTGGATTTTGTCAAGAATCACGAGATGTACAGCAGGAACAGCAGACCAGATACGGCAGATGATATTCAATGTATAGACAAATGGTAGATTTATAAATATTTGTAGAAAAGAGAGAGGGAAGCCAGGTCATGTCGTTGAGAAATTGACTGAAGTCGAGATGCAAAGATATGATCTATTATATTTCAGAATCTTCTTTGCATTTTGTCAAGAATCTCGAGATGTACAGCCGTGATAGCCGTTAACACATCGGTTGTAGATCCGGTGAAACGGAAATAATATTGTCTGTGTGAAAGGAGGTCGTAAAAAATAAAATGCTTAACCACTCCAGCTTTGAGCCTTACATACTTTGCCGAAAAGCGGCAAGAGACTAATAAGTCGATAATTTGAGGGGTCAGAGTGTTCTCCAGGGTTCTTGAAAACAGGAACTACAGAGGAAGATTTTGCAACAAGGTGAAAAGCAGGAAGCAGCAAAGCAGCGTGTAAAAAGGATCCAGCTCAGCAGCGCATCCCGTCACAAATGCCTTTATTATAATCTTTATAATATATATATATATATATATATATATATATGTGTGTGTAGAAATATAGTTTTAAGGTGTGCCATATTTATGGGATAATGTGATCAATATCAGAAATAGAGCGTATGTAAATATAAATATAAAAGTTAACATTGAAGTCAATACTCAGAGGCGACAAGGCTGTTTCTTGCTAGACGCAATCGTCTGGCCGCTTGACGATTACGTCTAGCATGAGACAGCCTGTCGCCTCTGAATGTTGACTTCAGTGTTCACTGTTATATATATATATATATATATATATATATATATATATATATATATATATATATATATATCCGATGCGATGAGAACGAAAGTAATATATAAATTCCAACGTTCGCTGCGTTAATTCAAAAAAGAGCTCGATACCGATAGTAGAGCGATAATTATTCATTTATTATAATTTTATCATATAGACAAAACCATTTTACTCACTACAAAGATGCAACTTGGTTTCAGTGCATTTCAACTGCACATCTACGGGTGAGGGTCGAAAATGGTTATGAACAATCCTGTTTGTAGGCAAGCCGGATGTAGAACGTTACTTCCTTTTTTCTATTTTTTGAGAAGAAAAATGTACATACAAAATATTTATAAAGTATCTGAGTGAAACAATAGTGGTTGTTGATAACAGTTTGGTGATGTGTGGACCGGGTGGTTAATGTTGATTCGTGTGTGGACATTTTTTCGCTGATAAACATCGGTCAAAGTTTAGGCACGTCGACTCACAAGCGTCCTAAGTTTGAGAGGTAGGGGAGGGAAGATAGCGGTAGGGGATAATATTACATTTGAGTAGGTAAAATAATTGTCGAGTTAGCTTTAGTAATAATTGGGAATGTTATTTTTTTGGTTTTTCTATAAGATTTCTAAAGTTGGATTGCATTTCTTTATGTTGGGGTTATCACTATTTATTTTGTAATCAAAGAACGTGTTTTGTGGATATATAATTATAAAAGGTTCATAGTTATGGAATTGGGAATTTAGCAAGATTGTAGTGTTAAATCCTTAGTATGTCTACAGAAAAATCTTTGGTTTAATAATTGGGTATTATTCAAGAGTTCAATGATACATCTTTTCTCACTTTGCTTCCTATGTTTACAGGAGAAACTATGTATTAAAAATATACAATGGCGACAATATACCGATCACACCCCGTATACAAGAAATATAGAAATATATATAATAAACATGTATGTATAAATTATATTTTATCATATACAGTTTAAACCGGATATAAGAGAGTTGTCGGGACCGGAGAAGAAGTATCTTATATCCGGGTTTCTCTTATATCCGGGTTCGGTATCCGCGTCTCTTATATCCAGGTTACACTGTATATATATACAGTGTAACCCGGATATAAGAGAGTTGTCGAGACTGGAGAATAGTCTCTTATATCCGGGTTTCTTTTATATCCGGGTTTGGTCTATTTTGTTGAGGTAAGTATGGCTCTAATTTGGGACCAGATAAAATCTCTCTTATATCCGAATTTCTCTTATATTCGGGTCTCTTATATCCGGGTGACACTGTATATATATATATATATATATATATATATATATATATATATATATATATATATATAGTTTTAAGGTATGCTATATTTATGGGTCAATGTACTGAATATCGGGGATAGAGCGTATGTAAATATAAAAGTTTGTAAATATAAAAGTGGACTTCAATGACCACTTTTACATTACAGTTATTTTCCAAGCATAGCTTAGATGTGGCACAAGGCCGAAAGTAGGGTGCACCCAGTGATGATCGAACTCACTACTCAATCGTAATCGTTTTAGCGAGACAAGATTTCAAGCCATTACACCGTCTCGAGGTGCCCACGTGATTTTCCAAGCGTAGCTTGGATGTGGCACAAGGCCGTAACTAACGGGCACCCAGTGAGGATGAACTCACTACTCAGTAGTAATTGTTCTAGCGAGACAAGCTTGCATTACACCACCTCGAGGTGCCCCACTTTTATATTATATATGCGTACACACATTTACATATATACATGCCCACGCATATATATATATATATATATATATATATATATATATATATATATATATATATATATATATATATGTATGTATATATATACCATGCTAGCAGGGGCTATTGTGGAGAAAATCAGGTAAGGGGCAGGCATATTTCATTTGTGCTTTCTTAAGTGCTATACTCGCCCAGCCTTGTTGCGGACGACAAAGCCACACTCACAGATGAAATATATATATATATATATATATATATATATATATATATATATATATATATATATATATGGGGAGAAGAGGTTATAGTAGTTCCAACGAGAGAAAAGTGTGTATATTAAAAAGAAGAGAGAAAATGCAAACGTTTTTGGTCGTAATGTGGATTTTTTAAAAAAATGTATTATGCATTATATTCCATAATTTTGCTACCCGTGTTTCCAGTCTCGCGACCTTCATCAGGCAAAGTGTGTAGATTTTCACGTATTATTAAGAGGAATTAATTTTTCTCATGTTTTTCGATGTTTAATATTCACCAGATTAGACATTCTCTTTTTTGTGCGTTAATGACCCAAATGTCTTTCTTAAATATATGTGTGTGTGTGTGTGTGTGTACGAGAGAGAGAGAGAGAGAGAGAGAGGGTGCGGGAAAAAATATATACCCAGAATAATAGACAATGTTAATGCGAACTAAGAAGGCACCGCCATATTAATTTCCGTGTGATTATACTTGGTTCAGAACAGAGTATAACTTAACTACTTCATCATTTTTATATACTAAGCTTTTTATACATACATTGCATTTTTTCTCTTTCTCGGTATGCCTGCTGATGATGCACAATACAAGACCGAGTGATCTCGTGACTTTCCTTAATGCATCAGCGCCAAATGAACATAAAAATGTCAGACGAAATTCGAACTCCACTTGCCATTTTCATTACCGTCACGCCTCTTATATATACAAGGTGCGCTCGGAATTCCAGAACACTCCTTTGCAGGCTATCAGTGGATGACCACGTAACGTAAATTTAGGCGACATGTCTCTATGTGTGTATAACATTACGTGGAATAATTTATATATATAAATTCTTCCACGTAATATGCACACCCTGCATATTCAAATAAGCATAATATATATATATAAATATATATATATATATATATATATATATATATATATATATATATATATATATATATATATATATAAAATTCGCTTGAGGATGAAATGGAACTAATATTTTTAATTTAATTACAAAATTAAATTCGAAGCTTTTAGCTTGAAACATGGTTATTACTGTGTAGCGAAAAAAACATATTTTAAATCAGTTAATTTATAATATATATATATATATACATATATATATATATATATATATATATATATATATATATATATATATATATGTTTCATTAGCTGAATATATGGGTTGTGTTTATGAATCTTAAGCTCTCTTGTGGTTAGCGCGTGTTTTTAAGCATACTTATAAACACGCGCTAACCACAAGATAGCTTATTCCCAAATTCTCGCTTGACGAGGAAGCGTGACCAGACACCTTAATTCAACTTAATTTCAAAAATTATATTAGGGGTCTCGGCTCTCGCTTTTGAAACATGAGAACTCTTATGTAGCGAAGGAATCATATTTTTTTTTTAAATATTATAATATATATATATATATATATATATATATATATATATATATATATATATATATATATATATATATGCAGAAATATAGTCTTAAATTGTGCTATATTTATGGGGTAATGTGCTCAATATCAGAGATAGAGCGTGTGTAA
>OZ038497.1:14419103-14621603 GCA_964036315.1 Acanthosepion esculentum | reverse complement strand
CCCATTAAGAAGGAAAAACATAGTGAAGACAAAGAAAGAAAGAACGAAAGAAAGAACGAAAGAAAGAAAGAAAGAAAGAAGGAAAGAATTTAAAAACTGGGAAACAGGAGAGGAAGAAATATAAGAAAACTGGCCTACGAACGAGGAGAAAATAAGGAAGGAAGACACATTAAGAAGGAGAAAGAGAAGACAAAGTAAGAAAGAAAGTAAGAAAGAAAGAAAGAAAAGAAAGAAAGAAAGAAAGTAAGTCTATCAAGAAATATTAGGAAACTGACCTACGAACGAGGGGAAAATAATGAAGGAAGACACTATAAGAAGAAGAATAAACATAGAGAAGACAAAGAAAAAAATTAAGAAAGAAAGAAAGAAAGAAAGATTAGGAAAAGGAGAGCAAGAAACATTAGGAAACTGACATACAAACGAGGAGAAAATAAGGAAGAAAGACACATTAAGAAGGAGAAAGAGAAGACAACGAAAGAAAGAAAGAAAGAATGAAAGAAAGACAGACTAGGAAAAGGAGAGCAAGAAATATTAGAAAGTTGAACGATGAGAAAATAAAGAAGGAAGACGCATTAAGAAGGAGAAAGATGGATAATATAAAGAAAGAAAGAAAGAAAGAAAGAAAGAAAAAAGAAAGAAAGAAAGAAAGACTGGGAAAAGGAGAGCAAGAAATATTAGGAATCTGACCTCCGAACGACGTGAAAATAAGGAAGGAAGACCCATTAAGGAGAAGAAATTTAGTGATGTCAAAGAAAGAAAATTTGGTAAATTTCATTATCGTTGACCTATGAGCATATAATTGTTGTCCCGATGTTGTCTGTTAGTGTTCCTCACCTGAAGCTGAAACATTGAACCTCACAGTTTTCACGTAGATTTCATATTCAAGCCTTTTTTTCAATTTTCTATGGACTGTCATAGCTGAAAATTTTCACTCACGCGCGAAACACCTTATGAATTGATTTGGATCTTTTCTAATTGATCTCTTTAGCTCTAAGTTGAAATGATGATCCCTCTTTCTTGTTGTGACCTTCTGATCCAGTTTTACTCCCAACTGTTCATACTTTTTAAACTTATTCCCGTTTCTTTGATGACTCTTGAATGGGCTTTGAAGATGGAAATCAGAGTATGAATGTTTGTACCATTGCTAAAGCCCTGAATGAATTTTCCCTATCGCCATTGCTCATTTGAGAAGACAGTGAAACTGACACAAAACGATTTTAACCTGTTCTCTTTCTAGCTGAATAACTCAAAGGATTTTTCAGTAATTCTTACCGACAAATGTTGTCAAGATGGCTAAACGTTTTATCTAAAAACCTGGAAAAAAGAAATTCAATTAGTTTAGTTATTTTTTACATATTAAACATTTTGTGGTATGCATAATTATTCTGTTACACGATTTGCACAATTTTGCTCTTACCCCCGGTATGTATGTAACTGATTCTGATGTTTTCTTTCTTTCTTTCTTTCTTTCTTTCTTTCTTTCTTTCTTTCTTCTTTTCTTTCTTCTTTTCTTTCTTACTTTCTTTCTTTTTTCTTTCTTTCTTTCTTTCTTTCTTCTTTTCTTTCTTCTTTTCTTTCTTACTTTCTTTTTTCTTTCTTTCTTTCTTTCTTTCTTCTTTTCTTTCTTCTTTTCTTTCTTACTTTCTTTCTTTTTTCTTTCTTTCTTTCTTTCTTTCTTTCTTCTTTTCTTTCTTCTTTTCTTTCTTACTTTCTTTCTTTTTTCTTTCTTTCTTTCTTCTTTTCTTTCTTCTTTTCTTTCTTACTTTCTTTCTTTTTTCTTTCTTTCTTTCTTTCTTTCTTCTTTTCTTTCTTACTTTCTTTCTTTTTTCTTTCTTTCTTTCTTTCTTTCTTTCTTTATTTATTTATTTTCTGTTCGGTTTCTCTCCCCATAAAACCTCATGCCTTCTATCCTATTCATTCTTGTATATATTATACACGTACGTTCTTTCTTTCTTTCTTTCTTTCTTTAGTATGGTTCGTTTTCTTTTACGGCATATCAACCTCACTGGGTTACTTAATGCCGACAAAATTTTTATTGCTGGTAATATTTTTTTTACAAAAATCTATTTCTGGCAATATTTTTTCTTTAAAAATCTATTTCTGGTAATATTATTTCTACGAAAATCTATTTCTGGTAATATTTTTTCTTTAAAAATCTACCTCTGGTAATATTATTTCTACGAAAATCTATTTCTGGTAATATTTTTTTCTTCAAAAATCTATTGTTGGTAATATTTTTTTCAAAAATGTATAACTGGTAATATTATTTCAGATATATAACTGTTAATGTTTTCCCAAAAATGCATAGCTGGTAATATTTTTTTCAAAAATGTGTTGCAGGTAATATATATATATATATATATATATATATATATATATATATATATATATATATATATATATTTAAATGCATTGCTGGTAATAATTTTTTATTCAAAATTTTATTTTGGTAATAATTTTTTTAGGAAGTATTTCTGGTATTAAAACTTATTTTTATAATTTCACAGTATTTTGACCCCAGTTTGGGGGTTAACACTTTACCCATAGCTGGGGCTCTAACAGGTTTTGCAACTCTGGGTCAGGGTGGACCTGGGAACACCAGCAATTAAGAGGTGGTTCCACGCTCATCAAAACGTCCTGATCGGAGGACTTGCTGTTGGACGTAGTTTATTTAGTTTATATATATATATATATATATATATATATATATATATATATATATATATCAAAATATATGGTGAAGTTCAATTTATATTACAATGAATCATTCATACAAAAATCAAATTAGTAATATTAAGGAAATAAGATGGCGAAGTCCCTTCGCTAACTAAATTATAAAAATGCATTAACCCACCAACCACTCGATGAATATTATGACCCTTGTCTTTTACAATTATAAACTGTATTAGCTCTTCCTTAAATATGTGAGTACTTTCGCCAGGTTCTCCGGTCATCATCAAGCATGGAAACTATTTTCTTTATAGTAAATTTCAGGTAGCATCCAAGGCGAAAAAATATAAGGCAAATGGAAATATGTATTTTGAAGTGTGTTATTGTTAACATATACAAACTTATTTCTTTTCTTTATTTAACAAAAAATATTTTGATTTGTATTACATATATATATATATAAGCATTTCACCCCAAGCAAGGCGGGAAACCACTAGCACGCAAGGGGTTACAGAAGATTTGGATCGAGAGCAGATAGGAGTGTTAGAGGAAAGGATGTGGAAAAGGATAGTGGATAGATCAAGGCAACTGGAGATGTCGATTGATATTACATTTGAATAGTTGGAGATTATACTTGTCAGGGAAACAGGAATAAGGAAGAGAGTTCCACAGGCGAGAGGTGCGAGATATGAAGCTATTGGAGTAGAAGAGACGGCTACATTTAACATTTTCAACAGTGAAAGGGTGAGAGCGAGATGCCAGCCTCGTAGGACGCTTGAATTCATGTAGTCTGGGAACCAGCGAAAGCAGCTCATCGGAGCAGTTACCATGAAAGTATTTGTAAAAAAAGACAGAGAGAGGCGACGGCGCGTCTGTGAGAGAGCGGCTGCAGACGAGATGCCAGATCAGGGCCAATTACATTGCATATCCGTCTCTGTATCTTATCAAGAACCTCGAAGCAAACAAAAGGGGCTCCAGACCATATATGGCAGCAATATTCCATGCAAGGGCGAATGGTTGATTTGTAGATTTGAAGGACCGATTCCGGGGAGAAAAATTTCCTGGCCCGGCACAGGGAGCCAACTTTCCTTGCGGTGGATGAAGCAATTGACTCAATGTATTTGTTCCATCTCAGGTCAGCAGACAGCGTAAGACCGAGCAGCTGCAGAGAGGAGCTCTCGAGAAGTTGAGCTTCAGACATTCTAATGGGATGCAGGGATGGATCCCTGTGGTGGTTAATAGAGAGCAGTTTTGTTTTTGAGGCGTTAAAGTTAACCAGCCAATTCCTGCCCCAGTTCACAACCGATTGGAGGTCCTTTTCGAGACGAACGGCCAGGTTAATTTTGTCAGTGACAAAAGATTTGTTTTTGAGGCAGGAGTAAATTGTAGTGTCGTCCGCGTACATGCCAACTTGGGAATCTATGGCGTCAGGAAGATCGTTTATGAAGATAAGGAACAGAGTAGGGCCTAGGATGGAGCCTTGTCGAACACCTGCGTTTGTGGGATAGGAGCTGGAGGAGAATCCGTTGAGAACGATCTTCAATTCACGGCTTGACAGAAATGATTGTATTAGGTCAAACAATCGACCTGTAATACCATAACCCCGGAGCTTGCGAAGAAGGCCGTCATGCCAAACCCTATCAAACGTTTTGGAGATGTCTAGGGCCACGGCACGAGCTTCTTCGTTATTATGAAGAGCTTGGTAGACAAATTCAGTGATGGCCGTAAGCACATCAGCTGTGGATCGGGCAAAGCGGAAACCATATTGCTTGTCTGAGAGCAGATCATTGGATGTAAGGTGGTTAACCATTTGGCGTTGATTAGGGCTTCGAAGACTTTGCCGAAGAGGGGTAGGAGACTGATAGGACGGTAATTAGAAGGGTCAGAGGGGTCACTAGTGTTCTTAACGAGAGGAACAATGATGAGGACTTACAGCAGTCAGGAAAACACGTACAAAATAAAATAAACAATTTAAAAATACTTCCATACAAGAATCAGTATGGAAAAAGGTAACGAGGAAACCAAGGTGCATTAAAATTCTCGTTGAGACATTTCCCATCACTTTAGCTCTGATGCCATCGAGAAAAGTCTAACATCTTCGACCCTCTGTCCAACCGCCAATAATCTTGGCCATTTGATTGCCATTGTCATATTATACGTTTTGTTTTCTCACTAAGACTCCTTAAGGCAGTAGTTATATCATTTAAAGTAAAAGTGGCCAATACACTTAGCAGAACAAAGTACAAAAAGAACCTAGTGAGCTAGTTTTACCCTGAAGATCCGTCAGGTGAAACCTTGTTAGGTAGATCCTGGCTCACTAGGTTTTATATATATATTTATACAATCACACACACACACACACGCACACACACACACACACACACAGATATATATATATATATATATATATAATATAATAATATTTTTAGTTTTTAAAAATATGATTCCTCCGCTACATAAGAGTTCTCATGTTTCAAAAGCGAGAGCCGAGACCCCGAACATAATTTTTTAAGTTATGTAGAGTTAAGGTGCCTGGACCCGCTTCCTTGTCAAGCGAGAATTTGGGAATAAGCTATCTTTTGGTTAGCTAGTGTTTTATAAGTACGGTATCATTGGAACATTAGTTGCTATGGAAACGGCTAGTTTCGGCCGTTGAAGTTAGGTGGTTTAAAGGGCTAAGAATTAAGAATTAATTTTTATCTACAGGCCAGTCCCTTTACAAAAATGCGTATCAAGTTACAATGGTGATTCTATGTCCAGAGTGGTTTTGGCTTATGCTAGTCAGACGGCGTCTTTTTTATTTATGGGCTTGCCTTGAGTCGTTGAGTGACTAGAAGGTTATGTTTCATTATTATCTATTTGATCTGTTTATTTATTTGTTTATTTACATGGTTTTTTTATCAAAGGTTTTTTCTCAATAATTATTGGGCTGAGTTTTTTAAGGCTTTTAAATTATGGACTTAATTTGTTTAAATCTATTTATTAATTATTTAATGCGAAAATCATTTGATGACGACAGAACACCGTTAACTCATGTCTATGGTTTAGTAACTTTTCACTATTTAGAAATCTAATGATGTGCAGTTTTTCGTGTAGGCACAAAGGGCATGGGTCATCCCAGGTTTTACATGTTCTAGTTCTATTTATTATTTTCCATTTTACTTTCGGTGTTTTGTTCGTTTCCTTTAAATGCCAGTATGTCATATAGATGTCGTATATATATATATATATATATATATATATATATATATATATATATATATATATATATATATATATACGCCCTGCTAGTAATAGTTTCCGAGTACAGCCGTCTGTCAAGGTTGTTAGCCAAACCTATTTACCGTCGCATTTACAACCACGTTGTCCTCTTTTCGTTTATATAGCAACTCAGCCGGGTGGATATTAGTAACATTTTCGGGGAGACATATATTTGTATATGGTCCCTTTCGTAGGTTGAGCACTTTCGAAGAAAGGGAATTTGTCGGCTACTGCTGACTAATACTAAAAGCTCTTCGCTATGAACTAAACCCTCTATGTCGGATATAATGCGTTAAAAATCCCTTTTGTCCGAAACGTGCGCTGATGTCAAATCGGTCACGTTTCAATCCTGGCTTGAAACAACCACATATCTAGCCACACTGAAACAGTCTGTCTGTGGGTAGCTATATATATATATATATATATATATATATATATATATATATATATATATATATATAGATAGATAGATAGATAGATAGATAGATAGATAGATAGATAGATATAGCCTGAATATTGCTTTCAAGCATGAAACTGACTGTTATTGCTCGGTGTTGACCCAATCTCCACCGACATATATATATATATATATATATATATATATATATATATATATATATATATATATATATATCGGGTACGGAAACTATTTTCTTTTTAGTAAATATCAGGTAGCATCCAAAACGAAAAAAAGTGAGGCAAATGGTTTTTGAAGTGTGTTATTGACAACAGATACAAACTTATTTTTTCCTGATTTATTTTAAAAAACATATTTCGATTTGTATTATATAAAGTAAAACGTAAAAGTGTATATATATATATATGTATGTCATAAATACATACATACATACAGACACACACACACACACATATATATATATATATATATATATATATATATATATATATATATATGTGTGTGTGTATGTATGTATGTATGTATATATGTCGGTGCACATTGAGTCAACACCGAGCAATAACAGTCAGCTTCATGCTTTAAAGCAATATTCAGGTTATATCTATCTATCTCTATATATATATCTTATGTAGCGAAGGAAACATATTATATATATATATATATATATATATATATATATATATATATATATATATATATATATATATATATATATATAGCTACCCACAGACAGAATGTTTCGAAATCCTCATCAAATTTCCCTCGGAAAACTTTCAGGTATGCGGTCACGTTAACGTTCTCCACAAGCCGATGAGTAAGCAGATATAAGCAGATATGAACTAAACTCAGATCATGGAAGAACACAGCCGAGGAAGTGACGTGACAGCAGGCGAACCTTCTCGACATTTTCTAACATCATGCCCTGACGGATGTTCAGCAGAGAAATTCCTCAAACGACCATCCGCAGCTTTTGAATTCAGAGTTGTCATTCTCCTGGAGCAGTGGTCATCCAAGGCTATAGAACCCAGACTGTCATGCTATTTAACCATAGCTGTGGGAAGAAGAAGTGGATTCTTAACTTTGCTAAGGTTATTAGTACGTGAGTGAGTGAGTGTAATGGATTCAAGTGGAATTCGAATTTGGTTCTCTGATTCCTCAATATATATATATATATATATATATATATATGGTGGTACTCGCTTGGAAAAAACTTGGATAGTTCGACTTGTAGCAGAACAAATCAGTACCCAAGGAAAGATGAGGAATAAAAAAAGAAAGAACCAAGAAGATGAAACTAAGGCGAAAACAACTGTCCAGAGTTCAAGCTCCAAGTCCAAAGAAAAAAAAATCCAAAACGAGTAACGGCAACTACCTCAAGTGCTCAGTTGTCCTGACGATCAGTTTAGATGAAACCTAGGTAGGTTTGCCTTACTCCTTAGGATTATCTTATATATATATATATATATATATATATATATATATATATATATAGAGAGAGAGAGAGAGAGAGAGAGAGAGAGACAAATAGATAGATATGAACAGACATATATAGAAATAGATAGATAGAGAGATAGATAGATAGATAGATAGATAGATATGAACAGACTTATATATATACATATATATAGAGAGAGATATAGATAGATAAATATATATATATATATAGATAGATAGATAGATAGATAGATAGATAGATAGATATGAACAGGAGATAGATAGATAAATAGATAGATAGATATGAACTTATATATATATATAGAGATAGATAGATTGATAGACAGATAGATAGATAGATAGATAGATAGATAGATAGATAGATAGATATGAACAGTCTTATATATATTCATATACACACACACACACACACACATATATATATATATATATATATATATATATATATATAGATAGATAGATAGATAGATAGATAGATAGATAGATAGATAGATAGATAGATAGATAGATAGATATAACCGTCTGCATTTTTCCGCACAACAACTTTAAAAGAATTTATTAAAATCAGGAATGGTAATATTTTTTTGTTTCGTATTTCCCCTTTTCCGTATTCTAATAATGCGATTCTGAAAAACTTAAAAGCAAAAAAAGAAGAAAGAAAATGACGACAAAAACAGAAAAAGAAAATAAAAGAATGGAAATATTCGCCGCCATCATTTTCGGCTTGTTTGATTATTTCCTCTTCCTTGATTCTGATTTCTTTCTTTCGCGTCTTCCTTTGAATGTCCGTAAAATATTAAAAGTAGTGGAAAATTTAGGAATGGGAATGCGGAGATATTTCGTTTCGTTGAACTGATTGATACCAACCGAATTAAATTATAATGAATGCATTTGAACGTAAAGTGAGCGGAGCCGGCAGAAGATAAAACGAGGAATTGACGAAACGAAAAAAAAAAAAGAAAGAAAAGATCGAGGAAGGAAGCAAATGATCTGCAGGATAAGAAAATCAAGTAGAAATAGTTTGAAAAACACAAGCAGCTTTGGGAAGGAGACATGACAAACACACAATGAACGGCGAATGTATGTAACATTACGGGTATGAAGAAAAGAAGAAGACGCTCAAGTTTCAAGCATTACGCCTTCTTTTAATTACTTCATTCTAAGCAAGGCGATAACGCCACTAAGACGCAGGATGAACTGGGTTAGTGGTCAATAGTTACAGTTTTTGGGAGCCAGCGCAATTTCTTGAACAATGCCAGTAGGCTCAAGCTTTCAGTCACGATGAACATCGATCATGGTGAGATTCGAACCACTATGCCAGATGCCCAAATATATATATATATATATATATATATATATATATATATATATATATATATATATATATATATATATATATAGTTAATACTAGAGAGCCAGACAATCCAACCACGGTTTCACCTAAACGGATCGTCAGGGGACCCGGCCTTCCCTGGCGATCCGCTTCGGTGAAACGTTGGTAGGTTTGTCTGCCTCTTGAGGTTTAACTAGGTCTGCTCTACTTATTGTATTGAGCACATTATTTAGTTATTTTGTGGACTCGTATCGGTTTTTTTTCTTTGGGCTTTGGACTTGCATGCTAGACGATTATTTTCGGCTGACGTACATGTTCTTGGTTCTTTCGTTTTTTATACTGTTTTTCCCTTTGGTATTGGTTTGATTATTTGCAAATCAAGACACCGAAGGTTTTCCGAACGAGTATAGTGTCTTATACTTATAAGATTACTACTACTACTACTACTACTACTACTACTACTACTAATAATAATAATAATAATACAGAAAATATTACTCCGGGTAAATATATTGTTTCCTTTTTGAATATGTAGGCCTGTTTTCATTTTTCTCTTTGAATTCTGTTTTCTTTATGAAGTTGGATCGTGATTACGATTCCAATGTAATAAATTATAACCATAGAATATTAGTGTTTGAGCCTTTTATATTATATTCTTAATCTATCCTCAATATTGAGTTCTTCCTGGATTCTATCCTCTTGGAAATTTACACACACACACACACACACATATATATATATATATATATATATATATATATATATATATGTGTGTTATGAAATGGACAAAGTCCGACAATTATTTAAAGACATTTTCATGTTTAACATTCTTTTTATAGATACAAGTATTTTAAGTAAATGCTCTCTTTATAATAAACAGTATTAAATAAAATTTACCGGCCTGAATATCCGAGAAATTTTCATAGAAAATATTCGTCCTCCGACAGGATTCGAACCTGTATCCTATACGGAACCGTCATATAGCCTGACGTGCCTTAACCGATTCGGCCACTGAGGATCGTTCGGTTGGCAAGGTCGAATTTACTGCTTATAAACTTCAATCTTCCATGAATCTCTCACGTACATTCATATCTGCTCATGGCGTATCAAATGTAAACAAATGACGTCACACATTATGAAATGGACAAAGTCCGACAATTATTTAAAGACATTTTTATGTTTAACATTTAATATATATATATATATATATATATATATATATATATATATATATATATATGAGGTTTAAGATTTAAGAAAAAGCAGATATTTTATATATAGTGTTCAGTATTAAAATCATAGTAAAAATAGAGTGTTAATAATATCAATTAATCTAAAACAGAGTAAAAAAGCGGATTGAAAAGATGTGGAACAAATTGAAAAAAAATGGAAATAGCGTTTAAAACTACAACCCCTGAATACTGGAAATTTTACCAAGAAACTTCGAAGTTACGATAAAATTGATATTGAAACGTTATGTCATCCTTTTATTTAATATCTTTGTTATTATAAAATCTGTGAAAATTTCTTGTATTTGCCAGAAGTCATATATAGAGAGTGGGTGAAAGAAAGATCTAAATTTATTATCGTGTAGGAACCGGGGATGGGGAGAGAAGGAAATGGAGAAAAAACGCTCTCTTTCCATCCACCACTCTCTCTCTCTCTCTCTCTCTCTTACCACCTTCCCGTGATTCCGCGCGTGCTTATTTATATTTAAGCTTTCTTTGCACAAACAATAGTTTAAATATTTTTTCAACTTTCTTCAAACAGACAATTTTTTTTATGTTGAAACAACTTCAATAACTGCAAATAAATGTATTTTTAAAATATCTCTACTTTCACAAACTCTTCATGAAACTAAATGAAAACAGTAAAACAACATGGTTGACCCAACCGGTCACGGGTGGTCTAGTTATATATATATATATACATATATATAATTTTAGAAATTTTAAGGTAGGTACTTTTAAAAAAATTTTTTACTCGAGAAGAAGAAAGTCTAGACTGTCGATTAGTTGTCCTACGGCCATTGTCTGCGATGGAACCATTCCAAAAGCCGAAGCAGATGATGCTATGTATCTGTATTCAAACAAATATTCGTCCTGGGTAAGACGATAAACTACATCCGAGTCCTTGGTAAAGCGATAAAATAAGTCCAACAGCAAGGCTTCTGGTCAGGAGGTTTTGAAGAGCGTGGAACCACCTCTTTAACTGTTGGTGTTCCCAGGTCCACCCTGACACGGGGCAGTAGCAACTGTTAGGGTCCCAGCTATGAGCAAATAATTAATCACCAAACTGGTGTGAAAAACATTTTTGAAGAAAAAAATATTACCAACAATTCATTTTTGTAAATAATTATTACCAGCAAATACATTTTTGAAGGAAAAAATATTACCAACAATTCATCTTTGTAAATAATTATTACCATCAAATACATTTTGGAAGAAAGAAAAATATTACCAGCAATACATTTTTGAAGTAAAAAATATTACCAGCAATACATTTTAGAAAGAAAAATAATAAATTACCAGCTATACATTTTTGGAAAAAATATTACTAGCAATAAAAACTTTTCGGTATTAAATAACCCATTGACGTGTTGATATGTCGTAAAACAAAACAAAAAATATTGTTTTAAAATTTGAACGATTAATGAAAAGTGTCCGGAATTTGCCAATCGGAAGGACGTCGTCTTTCATCTGGGACTAGGCGGAGTTCATGTGTACGCGTATGGACAACCTACATCTAAAAAGACCACGTGTCATATCTCGCCAACATAAGCGGCAGCAGTTTAAATATCGTGACTTCCAGACGATAAAATTGCCGCTTGATAAAATAAAGACCTCAGTAATAATAGGACTTTTCTCGTCTCGCTTGAATTTCATCGACTGTATATGACCTCTGGAGAATCTTTCATTCATTAGGAAAGCAGAGAGTGGAAACAGGTGAAGTGGATTTAGATAGGCAGATCAATTTACAATGTACAATGTACGTATACTGAACACAAAACCTCACGTGGCTTTGCAACTTCAGCAGAAATTGGTAGAGCTAGGTTGGGGTGTTCTACTGCACCCGCTATACCCGCCTAAAAGTTCCACCTTAGGATTATCTTTTATTTTGATCCCTTCAAAATCTTTTTAATTAGGAGAACTTTAATTCGCCGGAAGCCTTTAAAAATCATTTACACCAGTACATTCATAAAGATGCTAGTCCTGGAGCAAAATGACACACACACACATATATATATATATATATATATATATATATATATATATGAGACGCTTGCTCAGGCACAGTTGTGTTTATTCAACACCCAAGGAGCTCACCTGTGGATTAGCTGCAACTATTCTGAGCAGACCGTAGTTACAATTTCTGGGAGAGAGTGTTATCTAGCGTAATCAGCAATCTGTAGACGGCCAGCACACTCAAATCCTCGGTCACGAGGACTTGTGACTTCATGCTAGCACAGCTATCGACGGCATCCAAGTGTTCTGTCTACCTGATTTCACTCACAAGGCTTGGGTCAACCGGTGGTATGTTTTTCAGGCACTTTCCAAAGGTGCCGCACGCTGAGATCGTCCCCACTATATATATATATATATATATATATATATATATATATATATATATTAAGGCATGTGTTTTTTGTTTGTTTGTTTTTTTGGGGGGGGTTGTTGTTGTTTATTCTTGCTTTTTCGCAAGTTTTTTTGTATTTGGGTGTAAGTTGTTGAAATAAGACCCTAGTCTATGATATTTTGCCCTCCTTCAGAAATATATATATATATATATATATATATATATATATATATATATATATATATATATACGGACACATTTCGTTGAATGTACGCGTGTGTCTGTATGAGTGTGTCTAATGTATTAGGGGCGCGTGACCGAGGGATTTTAATGTTTTCTTTCTCACCATGAAACCCGTGTTCGAATCTAACCATTTGCCAACAATATATCCATGATAATATCGGCCAGGAAAACTGAGGCCAGCTGTCTTGTTTCATTAGGAGAATACTGCAGTACACAAGTCTTGGCTTTCAATAGCCGCTGCGCGTGAGTGTGGCTTTGAACTGGTTGATCACCCTCCCTATTCTCCTGATTTGACTATCATCTGTTCCCCAACACGAAGAAAAATCAATTGGCTGGGAACCAGTATCGCAGAGATGATGACGTCGTACCTGCTGTTGTTGAATTTTTTGACCAACAAAATGAAAGCGTCTTCACCAATGGGATCCAAGCACTACAACGATTTTGATTGGCTAAAACTAGCGTGGGAATGCTAGATATAGAAAGAGATTTCAGGGAGTTAAGACTTACACGTCTAACAATGTAGACATGTTAAAATCATGTTAAAATCATTTGGTTGGCATCTAACAATTCTTCAAATGATTCCTTAAGATGGTCTGGACACTGGCTGCATACCGGTCGCTGATGGCTCGCGTACGGACACCGGTCCGCGAACCACCACTTTGAGTAGAACTGGTTTAGCAGAGTATTATTTTTTAGACAATTTATATTTCACGAGTTCTCGGTTTCAGTTGCTGCTGTGTATGACTGTGGCTTTGAACTGGTTGATCACCCTCCCCATTCTTTTGATTTGGCCCCATCTGACTATCATCTGTTCCCCAACATGAAAAAATCACTTGGCTGGGAACCATTATTGCAGAGATGAAGACGTTCTGTCTGCTGTTGATGACTTTTTTGGCCAACAAAATGAAAGCGTCTTCATCAATGGGACCCAAGCACTACAACAGCATCGGAAAAAGTCTGTGAACCGCAAGGGGGCGCTGTGTTGAAAAATAAACCTTATTTGGTCACACTTTAGGCAAGTATCTTGGTAAACCGATTCTCGTATGCTTGGTTTGATCGAGAGTCAAAAATATAGACATGGGTACAGTAAACAGATGACCCTTCTTTTGTTAGGTGTCAGGGGTTTAACTTCTGCTCGAGGATACAGTTGACTTATTCTTGAACACAACCTACAGGGCGCATAATGAATGGGAGAGAATTAAAAAATAGATTTGGGTAAAATTATGGGTTAGAAGAATTAGGAAAATAAAAAAAAGAAACGAAATTGGAAAATGGAGAAGAAATAGAGGCAAAAATGGACGTTTATTATAGCTTCAGACATTGTTTGCGAATGAAAGCTAAAACAAGAAAAGACGCAGTAAATCAGTGATGATAGGAGAAGATTTAGAAGGCAAGGGAGATAACTCTTACAAAATGCAAGATAGATGTGGATTGACCCTCATTACAAATAGACCCGGCCGGGGATGGCGACACGGTAGTCAAATCAGGAATAAGTCTGCGGTGATTAAAATTGAGAGTGGTCGACATTCTCGCTGGCTCGGCGCCAGACGATGTCAGGCGGGAAGTTAATAGTCATCCATTAGAATGCGAATTTCAAAGTTGAAGGAAGAACGCTGGAAAGAAAGGGTTCGAGAAGAGTAGGACCAGTGAGACCTGGCAGCCGGTATTTGGCAGCAGCCATATTGATTCTGCGGCCTCGACTGGATACAATTACCGATCTCCTCGCAAAGGAGAGTTCGCTTTAGCCGTTTGACGGCCAGCTCGACGGATTTGAACAGTTCCCATGTCACGCTTGACTTTGGTCAGTGTGAGATCTCTCTGTCAGAACGGAATGGACGAAGAAAGTGGGATGAAGAAGGGGGTTGAGGATAAATGGTTTCTGGTTCCGCCAAGAAAATATATTATGAGAAATTATTTTGCTTATCTACTTATCTATGTAAAACTGTTTTTACCACACAGAGGGACACGCGGACACACACGCACTCATACCAGGTGTAACAGCAAAATTGTCCAAATTGTGTAACAGCAAAATTGTCCAACTGTTATATCTGAATCGTTGTATCTTAGAAATGATTAAAGATATCTTACTGGAATTCTTCAAAATTGTCCAATTAATATATTTGAACCGTTGTATCTTAGAAATGATTAAAGATATCTTACTGGAATTCTTCAAAATTGTCCAATTAATATATTTGAACCGTTGTATCTTAGAAATGATTAAAGATATCTTACTGGAATTCTTCAAGGTTTTTATGATACTGTTGTCTTCTACTTTGAACAATAAGAATATATTTAGCTCAAAATTGAGATGATGATCCTTTTTGCTGTTATGACCGCCTGATCTGGTTTTCCTCTCTACTGTTCGCTACTTTTTAAAATGATTCACCGTTCTCTTGATAGATATTGAATGGTCTTTGAAGATATAAGCCAGTGTATGAATCTTGATATCATTACTGAAGGCCTGAATGATTTTTTCCCATCACCATTGCTCAACTGGAAAGACAGTGGTGCGGACACAAAACGATTTTAATTCATTTCTTTTCCAAAATGGATAACTCAAAGGGGTTTTCTGTGATTCTTACGACAAAAGGTGTCAAGATGGCTAAAAGACTTATTTGAAAACCTGGAGAAAAGGAACTAAATTAGTTTAGTATTTGTTTTACATATTAAACATTTTTTGGATGGACAATTATCCCACGCTGTTACACGATTTGGACAGTTTTGCTGTTACACCTGATACATACATACATACATACATACATATATATATATATAACAATAAAATATATCAAAAAATTAAAATCTTCAGACACACTGGATTGTATATTAATATTCTTTCGTTTTTATGATTATTTCATTTAGATTCCTCGACTAGTTTCGGCCAACATGGCCATCATCGAGAGAAAAATAATTTTCTGCTTGCTGGTAGCAGTGAACTACAGAAATGAATGTCTTCATGGAGAAAATGAACTTTTGTGTGTAGTTTTCATTTGTTTTTTTTTATTTTTTTAACATGAATTTTGGTCAGTCCTTGTGTTGGTCAAACAGTCTCTTTTAAGTTGTTATTTGAGATAAGAGCTGGATGGATTCATGCTGTCTGAATTCCCTTGGTCATTTTGACAGTATATTGATTCCTGGAGAGGGGATGTGTCTCTGATAAGTGTGTGTGTGTTATTTGGTTCTTAGGGAGTGTTGAGTCTTGACTCAATGTTGAATCTCGCCTATTGCATGGAATAATAATGCAACACAAAATGTACTTAGAACAAGAATGTATTATAACAAGAAAGTGTACACAATAAGTACATATAGTATTTCTGTATATTTCTGGGAAGACGTTCCTGGAGAATGTGTTGACTAGTCGCAGTCGATCAGAGTCTCTAGTTGGATCTCGTGATTCCCTCTTCCCTCGTCTTCCGGTACCAACCACTATTTATATAGTTGGTAGTCACCTATGCAGATTAGGTTGATCCTACACAACAGGGAGTGAGTGAGTACGATGTGTGTAAGCGTGTATATTACTGTGGGGGTGTTATCATTTGGCTCATTAGGGAGTGAATGAGTATGATGTGTGTAAGTCTGTATATTCGTGTGGGTGTGCGTATAAGTGTGAGGCCTCAACACCTTCGTAAGCATGTCTGTCTTATGTGGATGAGAAATGTGGGTAGGTTTTGATTTGTAGGGTTATGTATTACTACTATCTATATTGTTAAATTTATGGTTTAGCCCGGATGGATAGTGTGTTTTTAAACGTCGTATCCACTTATTTTCATGGAACTCTAAAATCTTTCTAATGTTATCTGCTCTGAACTTTTCTATTCTCTCAATTATATTGAATTTGGCATGGGTTTTGAAATCGTGTTTTTGTAGACGAAAATGTTGTTCTACAGGTAATAATCTTTCTTAATTCGATTGCGAAAATTATTAATTCTGTAGTGAAAGGGACATTCAGATTTTCCTACATATTCTTTCTGGGATAGTGTGCATTCTAGGAGGTAAATTATGCTATGACTTCTACAGTTAGAATCGTGGTAGATTTTGAAAGTATATATATATATATATTGAGGCATGTTTCAATGAATATTTTAGACAAGTTTTGTCTGCTTATTTTCAATTGAATCCTTTTATATTCCATGACAAGCTTGTTGGTGTCATTATTAAAGGAAGAGAGAAAATGACCGTGTTGATACATATTTATTCCGAGTACTTTCGACATTAGCACAATGTCATCATCAGAGTCTTATTTATCTCTGCGTTCTTCACTTCACACGTAAAAAATAACTTTCAAATTAACATACCATTTTTGTCATTGACAATGATGAATACAACAATATTTGTATGTATGTATGTTGCGGCATTCACCCTGGATCGGTTAAGCCGGCTCCTTCCAAGGAATTCACCGCGTCCGGAACGAAGGCCGACCAAGCACGGCGATCCGTCGCCAATGCTGAAACGGCGAATTCTTGAAACGGAGTAACAAGGGAGTTTGAACTTCACACGCGGTCCCCACACCTCGCGTGCTATCCCAGTGGAGGGAGGAATATGCTCTTCCAGTGGAGGGAGGAATATGCTCTTACTTGCCGCAGAATTTCCACAGACGCAGAGGCAGGAGTAACCAAGAGGCCGCCGGTACAGACGCCGAATGGTTTTGAATTCAGAGTTGACCTTCTCCTAGACCAGTTGCCATCCAAGGCTATAGAGCCCAGTCTGTCCTGCTATTTACCCATAGTTGGAGGTAGAAGAAGAGGATTCACACCTTTCCCAAGGGTGTTAGCACGTAAGTGAATGTAACGGATTCGACTGGGATTCGAACTCGGCTCTACGATTCCTCAATCCGAGCCGTTATCCATTACTCCACCGTGCCTCCTCAACAACAATATTTGTCTCCAAATAAACAATCCCCTAAATCAGAGGTACGCAATTATCGAGGGCCGAATTTTTGCAGGGACGCAAATGTCCAGGGACGCAATTGTTTGGTATGCAATTGTCTGAAACGCAAATGTCCAGTACGCAACCCGTCTTGGGTATGACGATAAACTACATCTGCGTCCTGGGTAAGACGATAAACTACGCCCAACAGCAAAGCCGTGATCAGGAGGTTTTAAGGAGCGTGGGACATTTTAATTGCTGGTGTTCCCATGTCCATCCTGACCCGGGGTGGTAGCACCTGTTAGGGTCCCAGCTCAGCTATGAGCAAATAGTTAACACTATGAAAGTGTAAAAATAGGTTTTAATACCAGAAATACTTTTTTTTTAAATATTACCAACAATAAATTTTTGACGGAAAAATTATTACCAGCAATACTTAAAAAAAATATTACCTCACTACAAACAGTTATGCGCCATGCATGATACACGCTTAGGCGATCATGTATCTTTCAATACATGACTGACGAGACTGATTTTTCCTGCAGTAGTTTGCCATTTCTTTCTGCGGTAGACCAGTTGCCACCCAAGGCTATAGAACCCAGTGTGTCCTGCTATTTACCCATAGCTAGTGGAAGAAGAAGAGGATTCATACCTTTCCCAAGTGTATTAGCACAAAATGAATGTAATGGTTTCGACTGGAATTCAAACTCGGCTCTCCGATTCCTCAGTCCGAGCCGGCATTCATTTATTGATATGCCGTAAAACAAACCAAACCAAACCAAACTAAATCAAACCAAACTAAACCAAACCAAACCAAACTAAACCAAACCAAACCAAACCAAACTAAACCAGCACGCTACTGTTCGTCCACCATAGGAGAGAAACGAAAAATGAGAAAAATTGACCGAGAAGGCGTGATACTCACAGACTCATGACCCATTCCTCTCCTTGTGACCTCTGACTTTCTCTGTACCTCCCACATTTTGCATTGCCATCTCATATATATTTTATAATTAAACTTATTCATAACTTTTTTTTTAATCATTTAAGTCCAAGCAAGGCGATAATGTCACTAAGAACGCAGGAAGTTACAAGTATTGAAACTGAAAGAGATTGAGAAGACTTTCGTTGGGATGATTTCGGAAAGGACAATAAAAGAACAGAATTTAAGAAGTCGAAAGATGGCGATTGACGTTGCATTTAAACTTTTCAAGAAAAGAATACTGACTCGAGGCGACGGAGATGTGGTTCTACAGAAGGATGCTGAGGATATCATGGATCGAGCAATGATGATGTCTTACAGAGGATGCAAACAAGGAGAAGGCTTATACTTAACATAAGAAAGAATCAGCTGAAGTTTCTGGGACGCATAATGAGGAAGGAGGGCCTGGAGAATCTGATACTCACAAGTCGAATAGAAGGAAAGAGAGACAAGGGAAAACAACGCCTGACACACCTGGTGGATTTGAGCAGGTGGATGACAGAACGTGGTCTGAGGGATTAAGAAGAGGGAAGGAACTTACTGAGAGCTTCAAGAGATAGGAAGAGGTGGAGAGCCATGATCACCTACGTCCTGAAAGGAGATGGCACATAAAAAGAACGAAAGTTATCAAGGAAACAAGAAATGGGAACTGAGTTCCACAGGTGGGCAGTGCGAGAAAAAAAAACGGTTAGAGTATAAGTTACAGTTGCATTTAGCTAGTTCAACATTAAAACAGTAAGACCTAATTGCTAATCCAGTAGCACGCTTGAAGTTATCTAATCGGGGTACCAGAAAAAAAGCACTTGCCATGAAGATATTTGTAAAATTGATAGACGGAAGCAACGTCGGTGAGAATGTGACTGAAGTCGAAATCCCTGGTGAGGATTGATTACATTACAAACTCTAATTCATTTCCTAGTTTAAATGACTCCTTTTGGATTCGAAACTACTAGCCTGAGGGTTTACGACCTATCATTTGAGAATAACGGAAGTCGTCAAAAGATGGATTTCGTGTTCGGGTAGCAGTCGGCGTACATTTCGCGCGTTTTTGATCTGTCGAAGCTAGAGTGTTTTAATCAAACACTCAAGGAATTCAAAGGAACCACCATATTGGTTTCTCTGGGCATATACTTATTAAGCAAAAATAGAAAGAACAAAAAAAAGGACGAAAGAAATTTGTAACTTTATTTTAAAAATAGCATCATCCATTCTTCGCCAGACTCGGTCTAATTTACTAAGGAACCATACAGTGTTCTGGCTGTCGAATTGGTATCGCGAAAAATAAAGAAAAAAAATAAAGGTAAAGGCATGAAGTCCGATGAAAGTACTTCATTCGAGAAAATAATGACTTCCGGAGGCCTTATGGGAAATCAGGTAAATTTGATTATCAGAAGGAATTTTATTGCGATATTTCATGAAAGAGTTAGATCTGGACGAGAAATCTATGCGTTCGTTCCAGGCTATATGTGTAGGTATGGAGGAAAGCGGATGCGCTGTTGGTGTAATAGATATCGACGCGGAAAGTAAAGTAAATTAGGCGTGCCAGGTTCGATTCCCGCTGGATTCTGTTTGGTTCAGTTTGCGTTAATGCCCTTAGAAAAAAGCAATAATCCATACCCTTTCAGCTATAGGTTAAATAAGCAGACTCGGCTCCCTTGACTTGAGGCGGCTACCTGTCGAAGAACCACAAAATCAGCCTGAAGAGGGTTGGGCTCCGTGAGATTGTTTTGCCCTAGACACACCACTATCACTATGACTGCAATGAATGGGTAACTCTACGAGCGTTATTTTTATTCATTGGGTTTCTTAGGAGGGGCCGGGGGTTTTTTTGTTTGTTTTTTTCGTTTATTTGTTTTTGAATATCAAAAAATATATTATCCTGCCGACTAATTCTATCGCATCTAACATGTAAAAGAATCTAACATTTGTTACTCAGTAAGTTGCGTGCCATGCGTGATGACTGACGAGGTAGATTTTTTCCCGCAGAAGGTTGCCATTTCTTTCTGCGGTAGACTAGTTGCCATCCAAGGCTATTTACCCATAACTGGGCGAGAGAAGAAGAGGATTCATACCTTTCCCAAGGGTATTAATAGATTCGACTGGAAATTCGAAACTCGGCTCTCCGATTCCTCAATCCGAGCCGCTATCCATTACTCCACCATGCATTTGTTACTACTACATCTAAAATAATAAATGAATTAATACTAAACAAAACAATAAGCTAAAACCTGAAAGAGGAATTTACTCCATCGCCTAAAAATACATAGGAGAAACCTCAAGGAATCTTAAATAAAAGATTCTATGAACACAATAGGGACATTTTACAAAATAATGCATCAAATTCACTGTTTGCCCACCGTAACTAGACTGACCACATCTTTGACATAAAAAATGCTAAGATGATCAAACAAGAAAATAATTTACTACGACGTAAATGTCTAAAGAGTGCCTTAATCACAATGTCATCTACAGTAAATTTGCGTCCTGGCACTTACAAAATTCCATCATTCCTGGCAGATCTTCTGATATAATAGTGTGGAATACTTATTTGCAAAAGTGATGGAAAGAAGAAGAAAAACACTATAAATGAATTCGGCTGAATAAAAAAAATCTCTGAAATTCCCAGCACCCCTTCGCCGTGCGTATGTGTAGTCCTACCAACATAACATATTTAGTCTGATGAAGTCCTAAAGAACGAAACGCGTCACAAGTAAACCTTTCCCCACCAGACACAAAGCATAATCTTGCGTGGGTGCATAGGCGGTCTTGCGGTGTGAGGGACAGCATCCTGAAGAGACAACCAATGTCTGGAACGCTTGGGAGTTTCGTACAGAACCCACTTTTCATCACTGGTAAGCACTCGATTGAATAAGGATGCGGTACGGTGGCGAGAAAGCAGCGATACGCAGGCTGCCACTCGTTGTCTCTTGTGGACCTCCACAGCGTTTGCGGAACCCACTTGCTCAGTTTGTACGTCTTACCTAGGCGGTGCAGGTGAAGTCTAACAGTTTCATCGGAAACGTGGAACTGTCTTGCAAGTTCACCCCACGTTAGACTACTGTTCTCTTCAATGGCCGCCTTCAGGACTCCGTTATTCAAGACCTGTGGTCGTCCACTGCGAGGTTCATCATGGAGAGACAAATCTCCCGACTTGAATTTTCGAAACCAACGCCTTGTACGTTCAATTACAGCACTATCCCCAAACTCTTGACATATGCGGCGACTTGATGCAGCTGCTGATAAGCCCACTTAGAAGTCGTAAAGCAAACAGCCCCCAACGAGATCTCTAGATACTTCTATCCTTCTCACAGCTGTCTGGTTTATAACTGATGGCCGGGCACGGAGAAGCGTGTTTTTTATAATGTCTGATGTTCCTACTTCCGGCTGTCCGAATTTGAAAACAATTGCTACACGCATTTCGTATATATTTCAACTTCATTCAATGACTAATCAAAAAACGGACAGAACGTTTTTGATTACCTTGCAATATTTATCATTTAAGAATTTATGAAGAGAGAAATATGATACAATTTTTATTCATGGATTTATAAACATTTACTAATTTATTAAAATATGTGATCCAAATTTAAAGAAATTTACCAATTTATAAAGTTTGAATGAATTTGCAATTAGCCGATTTTTGCCAACCATTCCAATAAATAATATTTCGTAAAATACATCTATTGGATGCTTTAACACACATCATCAGTGATGTTTCTAGCCGAGGTACATTAGGGGTTTCGGGTCTTTCATCATCATACCCCATCTCCACGGTGACCCAGCCGATACTGAACGGGTACCGATTTGTGTACCTTCCGTTACCTACAATATTTTCCATCGTCCCGACCACACACTGTGACTTCTGTTGGCAATTTATGGTTCAATCCCAGATAACTTCCGGTTCACCAGCAATGTCGGCAACCACAGTTTCTATCTGGTAAGAAAGATGGCGGCGTGCTCGGCTTGTCGTGGTAAGTAACGATTTGTTTCCCTCACTGGGACATATACACATACATATACACATACATGTACACATACATGTACAAATATATGTACACATGCATGTAGACATACATATACATATGCATATACACATACAAATACACATGCATATACACATACATATACATATACATTTACACATACATATACACATACATATACACATACGTGTAGACAAACATGTACACATACATGTATACAAACATATACACATACATATACACATACGTGTAGACATACATGTACACATACATATACACATACATGTACACATACATATACACATACATGTATACATACATATACATATAAACATACATATACACATACATGTACGCATACATATACACATACATGTACGCATACATATACACATACATGTATACATACATATACACATACACATAAATGTATACATACATATACATATATACATACATGTACACATACATTTACACATACATATACACATACATGTATACGTACACATACATACACACCTACATGTACACATACATATACACATACATGTATACATACATATACATATAAACATACATATACACATACATGTACGCATACATATACACATACATGTACGCATACATATACACATACATGTATACATACATATACACATACACATAAATGTATACATACATATACATATATACATACATGTACACATACATTTACACATACATATACACATACATGTATACGTACACATACATACACACCTACATGTACACATACATATACACATACATATACACATACATGTATACGTGCACAAACATATACACATAAATGTACACATACATGTACACATACATATACACATACATGTATACGTACATATATATATACAAATACATGTACACATACATGTACACATACATATACACATACGAAAACGCACTCAAAAATCACATTCGGCCCGTGTCTGAGTTACACACACTCACACACATATCATAAATAAATAAATAATAAATCATTTAAATATACAATCTAATAAATAATTAGTGTTTATTGTTTTTGTTGTCAATTCTCAAGAACAAAGAAAATGTATAAATTCATTTTCATATGTTTTGGTTTTATTCCAATTCTAATCATCACTTTAAAACAACAGATACTGTCGAGGACTGAAGCTAGTTTAAACAATAGCAGTATCAAATGGAGAAAAAAACAATCCTTTTGACATTTTTTTTCAGCCAGGAATACTGAAGTTTGCATCAAACTGTTTGTAATTCACACAAACAGTATGACTACAACAGAGTTATTTCAGAAAGCTACTTTACAAAAATCTGACTTGCCTCTCGCTAAATAATAAAGAAAAAAATTCGTAGAGATGTTAATGCACCCTACGTTACTAGCGAATGATTAATGATAAGTTTTGCATTATACATTGGTCCTGGTTGTATTTTTACTTATCGTGAGGTGAAAATTAATACACCCTTGTGCAAATTAATTTACAAGAAGATGGGGAGGGCCATGATCACATACACCCGTGTGCAAATTAATTGAAACAAAACGAATAATTCCGTTATTATTTACTTTTTTTTAGTATTTTCCCACTGGAACATGACCCATTTACATGCATTTACATCAGGAGAGTTTCCGGGCCAATCTATAATACTTTGATTTGCTTACTGGTAATGCTTGCCAGTGTGTTTGTGCAGCGTTACAATTTTCGTACACTTCTTTGGAGTAACGTCCAATGGCCATGGGACAACTAATCGACAGTCGAGACAATAATGTCTGGGCGTAATGAAAATCTGATGCAAATACGGATGATGAAATATTTTTCAAGGCCAAACAAATTTCATCATAAACGACGAAAATAATTTCATATTACTGCACACCCCTGCCAATGACCTAATCTGAGGAGAAAATAGAAATCGATTACACCTTGTCACCCCTGTGGGTCCGTATGGTGAAAGATAGGAAACTAAAGCAGTTGTTTCAATTAATTTGCATAAGGGTGTATAGTTAAGTATATCGGCTGACATTGAACGGCTTTACACTTATGACTAATATATTTTTTAACGCAATTGTACTGATAAAATGTATTATTGGACATTTAAAATTCTATTGTGCGTAATTCTACTATAAATATGGATTGTCGGTCATTTTTTATATAAAAATGTACTGCTGGTATTTTTTAATATAAAAATGTATTTTTATACTTTCATAGTGTTTTTTTTTTTTAATTGTTTGGGGGTTCACTATTTGTCCATAGTTCACACGCCTAACATGGCCTACCACCCCGGATAAGAGTGGACCTGGGAACAACAGCAATTAAGAGGTGGTTCGACTCTCCTCAAAACCTCCAATCTCCCGATCAGAGATCTTGCTGCAGGGTGTAGTTTATCATCATTCCCAGGATTGAAACTAAAGGGCAACATTGATCAGTTTTATATTTGTCTACAAACATCTAGACGTATGAAATAATTTGAACTATTTTCAAATTTATAAAACCAGTAAGGCATATTTTATTTATTTTAAAACACATTACGACGCTTTGAGATTATATGAACACCATTCTAATTGTTTGAAGTTTTATAAAAACGATTTTTTTTAACTGTTTTCAGTTTTTTAAAACCAAACTGATAAATTTTATTTGTTCTAAAACAAATTTCGCTGTTTTGAGCTGTTATAAAATCAATCTGAATGTCTGAAGTCTTTGTGATATACTTAAAACAACGAGATTGATTCTTTTTATTACGACTGTATTCAAGTTTATAAAACCAGACTGGCAGTTTTACGTTGTCCTTAAAGAAATCAAGTTGTTTGAAGTTGTTATAAAACTAATTCAACTGTTTTTTTTTATTTTCAATGCTTAGCCAAGATTAGTACATCTTCACATGAAATTCAGATTCCACTTAAAAATACAATATCGATTTTAATCACTAGTCTAGTTTACCAATTTATCTGATCGCCCCCGACCAGACATCAATTGAACAGATATTGACAACATGCTATTGGGCTATTCTGAGTTACTGGCAGCGCTTATACTTTAAATTTCTCTTTCATTGTCTATGTGGTTAGGCGTATAAAACCAAGATATTTTAGTGGCCCGGAGTACACACTACACATAAGTGCAGGAAATATAATATTCACACACGCGGATATATATATATATATATATATATATATATATATATATATATATATATATATATATATATATATATATATATATATATATATATATATATATATATATATATATATATATATATATATATATATATATATATATATATATATATATTTTAGAATATTACATCGAAAACATGTCAAAATCGCAACACCAAAAAGAATATCGCTACACGCAATAACGAATACTTCTCTACTTTGTATTGAGCCCCCTTTTAAATTAAATGTTACGCAAACGTTGGAATTGTACTCTATTCATTCACATCTTACCTGGATATATATATATATATGTTATGAAATGGACAAAGCCCGAAAATTATTTAAAGACATTTTTATGTTTATACATTCTTTTTATAGATACAAATATTTAAGTAAATGCTCGGTTTTATAATAAACAGTATCAAACAACATTTACCGGCCTGAATTTCCGAGAAATTTCCATAGAAAATTTTCGTCCTCCGACAGGAATCGAACCTGTATCCTATACGGAACCGTCATATAGCCTGTCGTGACTTAACCGTTTCGACCACAGAGGAACGTTCGGTTAGCAAGGTCGAATTTACTGTCTTTAAACGTTAATCTTCAATGATTCTCTACATTCATATCTGCTCATGGCGTATGAAATGTAAACAAATGATGTCACACATTATGAAATGGACAAAGTCCGACAATTATTTTAAGAAATTTTAATGTCTAAAAATAATGTCCATTTCATTATATATATATATATATATATATATATATATATATATATATATATTGAAGTCAACACTCATAGACGACAGGCTGTTTCATGCTGGACGCAATTAGATACGCTCTATCTCTGATATTGAGCACTTTATCCCATAAATATAGCACACCTTTAAACTATATTTCTTCATATATATATATATATATATATATATATATATACATATATATATATATATATATATATATATATATATATATATATATATATATATATATATATTCCAATGTAATGAGAACGAAAATAATAGAAATTCTAACGTTCACAGCATTAATCAAAAGAGAGCCCAATACCAAGAGTACAGCAATAATGGATATAAGCATTTTTGGTTCTCACCAGTCGAGATGCAGTCGCATCGAAACAAGAATACACTTTTGTAGTGAGCAACTTGTATTGGTCCGTATATAAAAATTATAACATATATATATATATATATATACATATATATATATATATATATATATATATATATATATATATATATATATATATGTGTGCATTTAGGCAGTATATTTTCATTTAAGCAGGTTTGGTTAAATAATTTAGACGTATTATGTTTATTTGTTTCAGTTTTAATCCTTTCAACCCCACAAATAGTTTCTTGGTGGCTGTATAAAAAGTTGATCAAGAAAACTACCAAAATTTTCTTTTAAATTATTTTTATTTTCCAAAGTACTTTCAATCTCATCTGAGACAATCTTCATGGGGTTAAAATATGTCTACAGTAGCTCAATTTCAATTTCAAAATTTTCAGTTATGCAAGAGAGGTAAACTTTATAGTTTTTTAAAAATAAAAAGAATGTCGAGAAGCCTGATCAGGATAGTTTATATCACAGACCCTTCTTTGGATTTTGTCAAGAATCTCAAGATGTAGATCATTAGCACCAGGCCAGATATGACAATTCACGGATAAATAGTAGATTTATAAATGTGTAAGATGGATTCTGAAGAGAATCAATTTCTAGTACGACACAGTGAACTAACTTTCCTTGCATTAGATGCAGCTGTTGTTAGCGATATAGTCGTTCAGCTTCATGTCAGAGGAAAAACGGGGGTCCAAGAAGGCGCAGAGTGTTGCTCTCCTGGAGGTTAGCATCAGCCATGCTGATATCAGGCAAATGTGGTGATTAAATAAAAGTAATTTTCTTTTTGAGGTCTTAAAATTTACAAGCTATTTCTTGCCCTTGTTAACCATAAATTGAAGGTCGTTTTCAAGAACAGTTGATACACCTTTGTGCAAATTAATTGAAACAAAACGAATAATTCCGTCATTATTTACTTTCTTCG
This sequence comes from Acanthosepion esculentum, assembly GCA_964036315.1. Classification (NCBI taxonomy): domain Eukaryota; kingdom Metazoa; phylum Mollusca; class Cephalopoda; order Sepiida; family Sepiidae; genus Acanthosepion; species Acanthosepion esculentum. Next base: position 14,593,597 of record OZ038497.1, on the reverse strand, counting down.
TATTTTTCCAGGGAAACATGATCCAGTGCACATGTTAGTACTTCGTATGTCTATTTCACGAAATCGTTCCTTGCAGATTGGCCACAGATTCTCGATTTGATTTAAATCAGCAGAGTTTCCGTGTCAGTCTATAGCACTTTGATTTGCTCACCAGTAAGGCTTGTCATTGTTTTTGCGCAGCGTTACAATTTTCATACGCTTTCTTGGAGTAACGTCCATCGCAGACAATGGCCGTAGGACAACTAATCGACAGTCAAAACAATAGTGTCTGAGCGTGATGAAAATCTGGCAAAACTCAAGACAACACATGACAGCAATACCAGTGCAATGATGAATGGTAAACATATGAATGCGTAGTATAGATTCTGGCGCGAAAAATTGTCTGGTTCAACACAGTGAAAACACTTTCCTAGTATCAGACCTAGTAATAATATAAATGACTCCTCATACCAGAAATTGAAACAGGAATTAGCAAAAAAAAATAAATGAACATACGACAACAACTCATTTTGATTTAAGTAAATTAAAAAAATGCGACGAATAATTGATTAAATTATATTGCTTAACTTTTGTTAGTATTTGATTAAAGCAGCCAATAACTGATGAGTTCCCGCGGAAAAGCAAGCAAAATAAAAACCTTTCCGCCATTTATTTTTTTTTTTTTTGACAAATTATATTTTTGATTATTTTTTTTTCTGTCGCTATCTTACAATTCGTGCTATTTTCTTTCTTAACTATATAATGCTTAAATTGGCACAATGCCAAAATGGGAGGCACCTGGTGTGTATCGATCTCAACACGCAGCGGTATTAGGCTTACGAGACAAGGTCGTAAACCATTACATCTCACAGAGAAGCATCCTGCTTGCGATCTTAATGTCTTCATTCATATTCATTTCTTGTGGTTTCAATTATAATTTTTTTAATTTTTCGTCTGCGATTTTTTCTTTTTCTTTCCTTCATTTGTTCTTTCTTCGTTGTAATTATTGGCTCTTGCTTTCGAGTTTTGGTTCTGTTTTCATTTTCTTTCATTCTAGATTCTATTCATTCTTAAGTTCTTTATTTCTGTCGCTAGTTCTTTATTTTCTTGCGTTCTTTCTTTTTTTTGTTCGTTTTTACTTTATTTCTTTCTTTATTTTTCATTTGTTCTTTCGTTATTTTTATACCCTTCTTTTCGTTCATTTTTTTATTCATATCTTTCATTCGCTCTTACTTTCATTCTTCGTTCTTTTTTCTTTTCATTTCTATTCTTTCGTTTGTTCATCCTCTCTTGTATTCTTCCTTCCTTCATTCTTTCTTTCTTTCTTTCTTTCGCTTGTTCGTTCTTTATTTCTTTTTTATTAGGTTGGTGCAAAAATAATCTCGTTTTTTGACATGATCTTGAACGTCAAAAAACGACATTATTTTTGCACCAACCTAATAGTTCATTCTTCCATTTATATACCTTCTTTCTTTCTTTCTTTCTTTCTTTCTTTCTTTCATTTTTCTGCTATTTCATCTTCTTTCACGTTCTTTCTCATTTTCTTTTTCACTGTAAGATTTCTGATGAGGAGTTATCACCATTTACACTATTTATATTTAAAACTATTGTCCCCAGCTTTGTTGTTGCTATCACAATGTTTTAGTCGTGGTGCTCTCCGGCCTTCCTCAGGTGTATATCGATCTGGCTAACATAAGGAATTCTGAACTGAACACTTTATTCTATCTATGTGGGTAGACTGTTCTCGGTCCACTACTCGTCTGTATTATGTTCATTTAGTACTGTTAAATTATTGCTGGACACACTGCCTGACACAGAGATTGAACTCACCACCACTATGTTACCTGTACTTTTAGTGTTCTCTTTCATTAAAAATGTTTTTCTTTTCTTCCTATTCTGTCATGCCCCCTGCGTTTTAATTGTGTGAAAAAAGGTAAAAATGGAAATAAATGAAATGATAGAATTTAAAATTGAATATTCCTTAACTCTTTGAGCCCTGAGTCCTTGAACAATTTTACACCTTCTGTCTGATAACCTGAGTCAAAATTCGCAAATAATTGGTATATAATGTTTCATGGTAGATATAATAATAGTCACAAGCGTTTATCCACCATTCAACCGGTGGCTGGGCATTACGTCATTTATCTCAACCACTATTCAACGGGTGGCTGTGTATTACGTCATTTTTCTCTACAACTATACAACCGGTGGCTGGGCATTACGTCATTTTCCCCTATCACTATACAACCGGTGGCTGGGCATTACGTCATTTATCTCAACCACTATTCAACGGGTGGCTGTGTATTACGTCATTTTTCTCTACAACTATACAACCGGTGGCTGGGCATTACGTCATTTTCCCCTATCACTATACAACCGGTGGCTGGGCATTACGTCATTTATCTCAACCACTATTCAACGGGTGGCTGTGTATTACGTCATTTTTCTCTACAACTATACAACCGGTGGCTGGGCATTACGTCATTTTCCCCTATCACTATACAACCGGTGGCTGGGCATTACGTCATTTTCTCTAACACTGTTCAACAGGTGGCCGGGCATTACGTCATTTTTCTCTAGCACCGTTCAACTGGTGGCTGGGCATTAGGTCATTATTCGCTCCATCTATTCAACCGGTGACTGGGCATTGCGACTTTTTCTCTACCACTGTTCAACCGGTGGCGGGGATTACGTCATTTTTCTCTATCACTATTCAACATGTGGCCGGGCATTACGTCATTTTTCTTTATAACTATTCAACCGGTGGCTGGGAATTACGTCATTTTTCTCTACCACTGTTCAACCTGTGGCCGGGCATTACGCCATTTTTCTCTACCACTATTCAAACGGTTTCTGGGCATTACGTTATTTTTCACTACAACTATTCAACCGGTGGCCAGGCATTACGTCATTTATCACTAACACTATTCAACCGGTGGCTGGGAATTGCGTAATTTTTCTCTACCACTGTTCAGAGGGTTTCTGGGCATTACGTCATTTTTCTCTACAACTATTCAACCGGTTGCCGGGCAGTACGTCATTTTTTCTACCACCGTTCAACCTGTGACCGGGCATTACGTCATTTTTCTCTACCACTATTCAACCGGTGGCTGGGAATTTCGTCATTTTTCTCTACCACTGTTCAACCTGTGCATTCTGTGCAGTATGTTTTCACTATTTTTCTCTTTGAGAAGGATGCGTGCGGACATAGCACTGTCTTTGGTTTGTTCCTGCAGTTTTATTTTCAGACATATATTCCAGAAAGTAAATGAATCCTTGGAAATCGTAATTTCATGAATCCTTGAGTTACCAATTAACCATTTCGATTCAAATCATGAATGAATGAGGCCTGTATTGTAAAACAAAATGTTTAAATCTCCATTAATGATAGTAGCTGATCTCCAGTGAAACATCAATTGATGATGCTTGTTGTTTAATAGTTAAGGAAACGTCTTTGAATAACTTAATTGAGAAATTCAGACAAGATTTCAATAATGAATCCATTAAAAAATGAACCCTCATATATTTAAATTGATATACTGGTTTTGTAATTAATAATTTGGTTCTATCTGGTATCGTTTTTTTTTTCTTTTTGCCTTTCTTGGTGTGATATGATTAAAAAAAATAAGAAAATTGTCAGGTTTGACAGTTTGGGGAATTATCCAATGACTTGTATGTCATCATTTCTTGTTTGAGACACTAATTTCAACTCACATATTTTACCCTCATGTCTTTTTAGTTCTTAAACAACAGGAAAAGGATGCATTTATGTGCAGATGAAATGGGTAAAACAAATAACAAGCAAGAAAATTAAATTCATTAAAGGGTAGTTTTTATGATTATTATCACTTGAATTATATAGAAAAATGTTTTAAAATGATATTTGAACTCTTTACAATTCTAAAAAGAAAGAAAAAAAAGGAAAATAAAACAAATGATAGATTCTTAAATTGAATATTCCTTAAAAGAGATGATACTCTTTGGATAATTTAGTTGCACTCTGGAATTGTGCATTCTGTGCACTAAGTTGTCGCCATTTTCAACCTCTTTTCTCTTTGCAGACATAGCATTTGGTTAAGTGCATTGGCAAGGATGGAGATGATGATTAAAGAATATTTACTGCATACAATAAATGTATTTTTCATTTGCCTGCAGACTAGTGACACAGCTACAGAGGTAAGCAGATCTAGAAATATCTTTAAAATGTCAGTAATATTTGTTTTTTCTACTGTAGTATTAATCTTTAAATGGCAGGAAAAGGTTGCATGAATGTGTACACTGAACAGGTAAAAATAACAAGAATAAATCAAGGGAAATAAACTAAACGTAATATTTTTCAACAGTACCATTCTCCTTGAAGCATTTCATGTACAATTGCACTGTTTTCTTAATTCCTGCTCTTTTATTGTTCTCTCTCACCTTAATAATGTTTTTCTTTTGCACTCAGTAACCCCTTGTATCTTAGTGGCTTCATTGCCTTTCTTGGGGTGATATGATTTAAAAAAATAAGATAAAATTTTAGACAATTCTCAGTTTTGACAGTTTCTGGAATTATCCAGTGACTTGTATGTCATCATGTATTCTTTGAGACACTAATTTCAACTCGCGTATTTTGCTCTCATTCCTTTTTTAAACAACAGGAAAAAGTTGCATTTATGTGCGGATGAAATGGGTAAAACAAATAATAAGCAAGAAAATTAATTTCATTAAAGGGTAGTTTTATTATTATTATTATCACTTGAATTATATAGAAAAATAAAATAAAAAATGATATTTGAACTCTTTACAATTCTAAAAAGAAAGAAAAAAGGAAAATAAAACAAATGATAGATTCTTATATTGAATATTCCTTAAAAGGATCCCTGCGTTCCTGAACAATTTTAATCCTTCTGCCTGAGTCCCTGAGTCAAAATTCGCAAATAATTGGTATGTAATTTTTCACGGTTGATATAAATATATTTCCAAGTGTTTACCCACTGTTCAAGCAGTGGCTTGGCATTAAGTCATTTTCTCTACTACCGGTAAAGCGGTGGACAGGGCTCAAAGGGTTAAAAGTCATGATACTCTTTGAAGAATTCTATACACTCTGTGCATCCCCTGCCTTCCAAAAGCTAAGCAGAGTATTAAGAGACAGGAAAATATTGTTAGAAACGAAGAAAAAAAGAGTACTGAACTGTTACGTGATATCTGTCGTCCTATATGGTAGTGAATGCTGGACAATTTCCTCACAAATGAATACGAGACTTGAAGAAACAAAAATGTGGTTCTACAGAAAGATGCTGAGGATACCATGGACAGAATAGTGAGTAACGACGAGGTTTAAAAGAAAATTTAAAAAAAGGAGACTTAACATCAGGAAGTGGCAGCTGAAGTTTCTGGGGCACATAATGAGAAAGGAGGGCTTGGAGAATCTGATACTCACAAGACAAATTGAGGGTAAGATGGACGAAAACAGCGCGTAAAATACTTGATCAGCTTGAGTAAATGGTTGATTTAACAGGATTTGTCAAGAATTATTAATAGCTACAAGTGACAGGAAAATGTGAAGGGCCATGATCGCGTACGTCCTGAAGGGTTAATGGCACATAATGAAGACAAAAGAAGATAAACATATTTAGTAATAGCCTTTAAACACCGGCAGTAGACCTGTAGAAACGGAAGCCATATTGTTTATTCGAAAGAAGGCCGTGTGAATTGAGATGCTTAACCAATTCGACAAAGTACTAGAGGCTCTCATCAACAGAGATGAAGGAGGTAAGATGAAAAAGGAGAGTAAGAAAGAGCGGAAGAAAGAATGAGGGCAAGGGGAAGAGAAGAAAAGAAAGGGAGAGAGGTAGAAAAGAAAGGGAAAAAGAAAGGAATAAACGAATGATAAAATGGAGATAGAAGATAAAAGAACAGAAGACAGAAGAAAGGCGAGGGACAAGAAAAGAAGAAAGGGGGGGAAAAGGGAAGAAAAACGAAAAAGGTAAAGTCGGAAGAATAGAAGGAATGAAGGAAAAAACAATAAATTTATAAAAATTAACGAAGAAAGTAAGAAATAGAGAGAACATAGAAAAAAGAAGGCGAAAAGGAAAAGAACAAAGAAGTGAGAGAAGGAGAAGAACATAGAAACGAGAGGAGGAGGAAAAAAGAAAAGAACAAAGTGAAAGAAAGAGAAGTATATAGAAAAGAAAGAAGGAGAAAAGAACAAAGAAGTGAAAGAAGGAGAAAAGGAGAACAAAAGAGGCGGAACAAAAAGGGAAAATAGAAAATAAAGTAGGAGAAAAGAAAAAACATAAAAGTGAAAGGAGAAAAAAATTGAAAAGAAAGAAAGAGTAAAGAACATAGAAGTAAAAGGAGTAGAAAGTGAAAGAAGGAGAAAAGAAGGAGGAAAGAAGGAGAAAAGAAGGAGAAAAGAAGGAGAAAAGAAGGAGAAAAGAAGGAGAAAAGAAGAAGGACTATAAAAAGAAAAGAAAGAAGATGAAGAATAAATAAATAAATAAGAACAGAATGAATAACCAACCAAGATTGAAAATATTAAGGAAAATTTAATGAACTGGTCCAGAAAAGAAAATAGTCATTTTTGTTTGAAAAAAAGGATAAAGAAGAAAAAGAAAAGTATCCGATGACGTGAAGGAAAAAAAGAAAAGCAATGAGAAGAATATAGAAAAGAGATGAGGAGAAAAGAATATAGAAGAACAATAGCCATGAAAAAATGTAGAAAAGACACAGGGAAGCCATGTCATTTCAATTGATTGAAGACGAGATAGCAGATCAGTATCGATAAATATCCAAAAAAGAATTTATAACTTTATTTGTATTTGCGATAGAAATGATTTGTAAAAAGGATTAGAAAGAAGTAAATCTATATTTTTTAAGGTTTTATTGAGATTTTATTTAAGTTTCCACATGTCCTCCATCATTAGCAATACAAAGGGTGATACGATTTTGCAGTTCACGGAAAACATTTTCCAACTGATTTACAGTAATGCCTGAAATCACATTAGTTATTACATCAAAGCAGAGACTCCGTGATAATGAAAAAGAAACCCCAGATTACACGTCTATTTCCGACATATAAATGAGTAAAACATTTCATTGGTTAGTTATTCCAAACATCGCTTGAGAATGAAACTGCCCTAAAGTTAAAGTTTAATATTGAAATTAAACTTTAGCACTCGATTTTCAGTTTCGAAACAATAATTTCTGTGTCGCGATGGAATCATTAAAAAAACAATGATAATATATATATATATATATATATATATATATATATATATATATATAGAGAGAGAGAGAGAGAGAGAGAGAGAGAGAGAGAGAGAGAGAGAGAGAGGGTCCATAAAATTCGTGTGCACTTTAAAAAATTTATAACTTTATTTGTATTTGCGATAGAAATAATTTGTAAAAAGCATTAGAAAGAAGTAAATCTATATTTTTTAAGGTTTTATTGAAGTTTTATTTAAGTTTCCACATGTCCTCCATCATTAGCTATACAAAGGGTAATACGATTTTGCAGTTCACGGAAAACATTTGCCAACTGATTTACAGTAATGCCTGAAATCACATTAGTTGTTTTAGCTATACTTAAAACTAGGTATATTAAACTTTATACTCCCTCCGTTCCGAAATAGTTGTACCAAAAATGTTCATGTTGTTCCAAAATAATTGTTCCAGTAGATAAAAAAACACCAAAAAGAACAAAAAATATCATTTATTCCGATACTCAACAGTAAATGAGTAATATTAGTGAATTGTCATATAAATAAGTGTGAAATATATCGAAACTGATATACATAAACAGTTAAATTAATAACAAAAATAACTAGGGAAGGTTTACTTTAACAAAAGCAGTTTTTGTTGAGACTTGTCAGAAATAGAAATGGATACTTCAAGTTTTCCTTCTCTTTCAAGCTTCTCTTTAGACATGTGCCCGAGTTTATAGTTGTTATCGCTGTCAACTAAAATAACTTGTTCCATTGCTAACTTAGAAAAGTATTGTTAAGCCTCGACTTCTGAAGTTTATTGAAGCTTTCTTCCACTGCTTCAATGAGCTGGTCAACATTATTTGGAGCTTGCTGGTGCTGAATTGATTGAATTGCATTAAAATAACCCAGATCAAGGACATTGAGATCAGGACTATTTGGAGGCTGGCAAAATAATTCAATTTGCAAACCCAGACGTTCTGCAGCTACGTTTAATTCATCTGCAACCTGTTTTATTGCACCACGCTTCAGGACACGATCTGTGGATCTTTCCAGCAGTGTTTGCAACACAGCACTACGTTCATAATTTGTCAATTCGTGCTTCTTGCAATTTCGTTTAGCATTTCTGCCAATTGACTTCTCTTCAACCATCATAATCTTTTGCCAGCGGGTGGTCTGAAAAAAATACAATTTTAATGTGGTGAAAAAGTGATATAATTTGCGCTTCAAATTATTCTACCTGAATAAGCTAATATAAATACTTGAGGAACATCAATGCTAACCTGTTAATGTAAACGGCAAACAAATCGAATAAGAATTAGTATATTCCACATGAGTTTTCCGGCTATGGAACAACTATTTCGGAACGAAGGGAGTAACATTTTATACAGGTTATTTCTATCGCAAATACAAATAAAGTTATACATTTTTTAAAGTGCACACGAACTTCACGGACACCCTGTATTTACAAGATGTATTCTGATGAGAAAAAATTGTCTGGTACAATACAGTGAACCAACTTTCCGAAGAGTAAGCTTAGCAGTTGTTTCAATATAATCACTCCATTTAATGTCAGTAGAAAGCGTGAGCCCCAAAAGGCGGAAAGAGTTACTGTCCTGGCGGTTAGCATCAGCCATAGTGATGGCAGTCAAAAAAGGTTCTCTCTGGTGATGAAATAAAAGCATCAAGTTAAGATTTACAAGCCATTCCTGGCTCCAGTTGACCACTGATTAGAGATCATTTTCGAGCACAGTTGCCAGGTTTTATTTAGTCGGACCTGTCAGACATAACTAGTTGTGTTACCAATATGAATACCTAATTTGGAATTGATGACATAGGGAAGGTCGTTGATGAAGATAAGAAACAGCGTAGGTCCAAGGATCGAGCTTAGAAGGATCCCGCATTGATGTGAAAAGACCTGGAATCGTGTCCGTTTAATAGAAGAGTGATTACATGATTTGTTGGGAACGATTGGATTAAGCCAAATATTCACCCTATGACACCATAACCCTTGAGATTGTGGAGAAGGCCATAATGCCAAACCCTGTCGAACGGCTTGAAGATATCTAAATTCACAGCCTGATCTTCATCGTTCTTATTGAAAGCCTGATAGACAAATTCACTAATAGCCATTGATATATCGGCGGTAGATTTGTAGAAAACATTAAGGAATATTTCATGAACAGGTACACACAAAAAAATAAAGAGCATTATTATTCGAAAAAAAGAATAAAGAAGAAGAAAAAGATCGGAGCAACTTTGGCTATTCCAATGCGCCTTCGGATCTCAGTGTCTTACGATTGAAACCCTTTGCAGATATTTAAAATTTTGTATTTGTTTGATTTTAGTACTCCGATTTTTAATTTGCATTTTGGGCTCATCCTTTTGTTAACAACCAGGCATTCTGTCTTCTTGTACATTTAGACTTTTCTTCTCGCTTTCTTTCGCAAGCGTTTGTAGGAATTTTTCAGGTTTTCTTCCTGTGTCTGCTATCAACACTGTGTCTTCTGCATATCTTATGTTGTTAAGATTATGACCGCCAACAACAAATCCCAACAGGGTATCTAATTCTCTCAGAATTGCCCTTCTGTAAAAGTTGAACAAGTCCGGTGGGAAGGCACATCCTTGTCTTACACCATTTTCTTTTATTGTGCATCTACTGCCAGTGTAGATACTTGATCTTAACTTTTATTCTTTCTTCACCTTTTCTTCATTTCTTCTCTTCTCCATCCTCCATTTTCTTTCTTCTTCCGTTCTTTTTTATTTTCAGCCTCCATTTTATCTTTCGTTTTTCTTTTCTTTTCTACTTCTCTCCCTTTCTTTTGTTCTCTTCACCTTCCCCTCTTCGTTTCTTCCCTCCATTTCTTTATTTCATCTTCTCTTTCTTATTATCTTACTCTCCTTCTTTAATAGTTTGTTTTTCATATCTCTCTCTCTTTCTCTTTCTTTCATCCTTTTTTCCTCTCTTTTCTTTTCTTTCTTTCTTCCTTTCCTTCTCCCTTTCTACTAGGCTTTCTCTCTTTCTCTTTCTTTTTTCTTTATCTTTACTCTCCTTCAGATTCTTCAATTTTTGTCCTTTCTTAATCCATATCTCTCTCTCTTTCTCTTCATCCTTCATTTCCTCTCCTTTCTTTTCTTTCTTTCTTTCTTTCTTTCTTTCTTTTTTCTTCATCTTTACTCTCCCTTATATTCTTCAATTTTGTCTTTTCTTACTCCATATCTTTTTTCCCTCTTTCTTCCGCCTTCCTTTTCATGTTTTCCTCCTCCATCTTACTTTTCTTTCTGATCGGGGGTGCATAGTACTAGAGGCTCTATTGATTAGAGTCTCTAATACTTTGTCGAATTGGTTAAGCATCTCACTTAACACGGCCTTCTTTCGAATAAACAACATGGTTTCCGTTTCTACAGATCTAACGCCAATGTATTAATGGTTATTACTGAATGTGTCTGTCCGTCTTTCAATAACAACGGTGGTGAATACAGAAGATGGCGATTGGCATTTAAATTTTTTAAGATTGTAGTTAGCAAAGGAAGCAAAAAATCGGTCCCATCGGCGAGAAGTGCGAGCAAAGAAACTATTAGAATAGAACATACGGTTGCAGCTAACTAGTTCAACAGTAAAACGGTGAGACCTAATTGCTAAACTAGTAACATGCTTAAATTCATGCAGTTAAGACAACTAAGGAGGAAAGCTCATCAGAACAATTGCCATGAAAATATTTGTAGAAAAGACGGGGGAAGCCACATCATATCAGAGGTGAGAAGTCGAAGAAAAGATACTATTAAAATAGAACATACGGTTGCATCTAGTTAGTTCAATAGTCAAACAGTAAGACCGAGTTGCTAATCTAGTAGCCTTGACTGCATGAATTTAAGCATGCTACTGGAAAGGAGAAAAGCTCATCAGAATAATTACCATGAAAAAACTTGTAGAAAAGACAGCGGAAAGCCACATCACGTCGGTGAGAAAGTGATTGAAGACGAGATAGCAGATCAGGATCGATTACATTAAAGAAGCTTCTTTGAAATTTTGTCAAAAATCTAGAGATACATAGAAGGAGCACTGGACCAGATATGGTTGCAATATTCAATGCACGGACGAATTGTGGATATTTATAAATATCCAAGATGGATTCTGACGAAAAAAATTGTCTGAAACAACAGAGTGAACCAATGTTCTGAAGAGTAAGCTTGGCAGATGATTCGCCATCTCCTGTCTTCCCGAATCCTGTTCTTTTATTGTCCTTTCTTCTCACTAAAGTCTTCTCATTCTCTCTCACGCATTGTAAATCACATGCGTCCTTGTGACATTATCGCCTTTCGTGGTGTGAAATGATTAAAAAAAAATTAATTTTATTTTTATTTTCCTTTCTCCATTCGTTCTTTTTTTTAGTCTTCATTTTTCTTCTCACTCTTCAGATTCTCCTTCTTTTATTCTTTTCTCCCTCCATTTCTTTATTACTTCATACTTTCCGTCTTTTCTTATTTTCTCCTTTCCTTCCATTACTCTCTACTTCCTTTCTATTCATTTCTCCCTACTTCTCACCTTTTCTTTTTTTTTTCTTTCTTCTCTTCTACTCTTTCTTTCTTCCATTCATTTACTTCTCCTTAATCCCTTCTCTTTCTTCCTCTCTTTTTACTCCCCCTTTCCTTCCTTCCTTTTTTTAGCTTCTTACTATTTCCTTAATCCTCTTCTTTCGTACTTCCTTTCTTTTTTGCTAAAGCAGGTTCACTCTTTTTTTTTTCCTTTTTTTCTTTCTTTCTTTCTTTCTTTCTCGTTTCCATCCTTCCTTCTACTCATTCTTATTTATTTTTCCTCTCTTCTTTTTCATGCTAGCCTTTCTCCCAAACCCGTCTTCTTTTCTTCTTTCTCCCCTTCAATCCTTCCACTCTCTCTCTTCTTTCATTCTTTCTTCCTTGCTTCTTTTCTTTCTCCCTTCCTTCCACTTTTTTCTTCCCTTTATGTCTTTCTTTTTCTTTCCTTCATTAGTTTCTTTCCATCCTTTCTTCCTCCCTTCCTTCATTTCTTCCGTCCTTTCCTACATTGATTATGTTCTCTTGAAGAACATCTCAAATGTGTTTTTCCTTTTTCATTCTTCCTTCTTTCTGCTCTTCTTTCCTTCCCTGTCCTTCCTTCCACTCATTTTCTACCCTTCTTTCTATCATCTTTCCTTTCTCACTTCGTTTCTTTCTTTCTTTCTTTCTTTCTTTCTTTCTTTCTTTGTATCTTGTGCTTTCTTTTCTTTCTGGTTACTTGCTTTCTTTCTTCCTTCTTTTCTTTCTTTCTTTCTTTCTTTCATTCTCTCTTTCTTTCTTTCTCTCATTCTCTCTTTCTTTCTTTGTATCTTGTGCTTTCTTTTCACTAGCATTCTTTATTCCCTACTTTGTTGTCTTTCTTTCTTTCTTTCTTTCTTTGTATCTTGTGCTTTCTTTTCTTTCTGGTTACTTGCTTTCTTTCTTCCTTCTTTTCTTTCTTTCTTTCTTTCTTTCATTCTCTCTTTCTTTCTTTCTCTCATTCTCTCTTTCTTTCTTTGTATCTTGTGCTTTCTTTTCTTTCTGGTTACTTGCTTTCTTTCTTCCTTCTTTTCTTTCTTTCTTTCTTTCTTTCATTCTCTCTTTCTTTCTTTCTCTCATTCTCTCTTTCTTTCTTTGTATCTTGTGCTTTCTTTTCACTAGCATTCTTTATTCCCTACTTTGTTGTCTTTCTTTCTTCCTTCTTTTCTTTCTTTCTTTCTTTCTTTCTTTCTCTCTTTCTTGTGCTTTCTTTTCACTACCGTTCTTTATTCTCTACTTTGTTTTCTTTCTCGTTACTTGCTTTCTTTCTTCCTTCTTTTCTTTTTTCTTTCTTTCTTTCTTTCTTTCTTTCTTTCTAACTGACTTTTCTCCTTCTTTCCTTCCTTCATTCCTTCTTTTCTCTCTTCCCTCTCTTCCTTAGGTTTTTCTGTCCTTCCATTCATCCTTTCTTCTTTCCTTCTGTCTTTCTTTCTTTTCTTCGTTCTTTTCTCTCCTCTTCTTCCCTCTCTTCCTTCTTCCCTCTCTCCCTTTGATTTTATTCTTTCGAAGCATATCTCGGAATCGTTTTTACTTTTTCCATTCTTTCTGTTCTTTCCTTTCTTTCTTTTCACTCATTTTTCTACCCTTTCCTTCTTTCTTTTTTTTACTTTCTTCCTGTTGTCTTTTCTTCCATCCTTACTCCTTCTTTTCTCTCCTCCTTCCTTCTTTCTTTCCTTTTTCTCTTACTTCTTTCTTTTCTTTTGATTTTCTTTCTTCATCTCTCTCTTCCTCCCGCCTTTCCTTTGAGTTTATTTACTCGAAGCATTTCTCGTAATTGTTTTTTCTTTTTCCATTCTTCCTTCCTTCCTTCCTTCTTTCCTTCCTTCTTCTCACTCATTTTTCTATCCTTTGCTTCTTTCTTTTTTCCTTGCTTCCTGTCTTTCTTTCTTCGCACTCCCTTCCTTTCTCCTTCTTTTCTCTCTTCCTTTATTCTTTCCTTCCTTCTCCTCTTATTTCCTTCCCGCCCTCCCTTCTTTTGATTTTATTCTCTCGAAGCATTTCTCGGGATCGTTTTTTTCGTTTTTCATTCTTCCATGTTTCCCTTCGTCCTCCCGTCAGCCCCTCCCTCCTTCCTTCCTTCCTTCCTTCTTTTCACTCATTTTTTTAACCTTTGTTTTTTTTTTCTTTTTTTCCTTACTTTCTTTCGTCTTTTCTTCCCCTTCCGTCCGTCCATCATCATTTTTAAAAAAATTTCTTTCCTTCCTTTTTCATCTCTTCCGTTTTTCTTTCTTCATCTCTTCCTTCTTCCCGCCCTTCGTTTTCCATTCTTCCGTCTTTCCCTTCGTCCTTCCTTCCTTCCTTCCTTTCACTCATTTTTTTTTTTTACCTTTGCTTCTTTCTTTTTTCTTTGCCTCCTGCCGTCCTTTTTTCTCGTCTCCCTTCCGTCCTTTCTACATTTAATTTTTTCTTCCTTTCTTTCTTTCTTTCCTTCTTCTCTTCTTTCTTTCCTCTCTTCCACTGCAATTCCTTCTTTCCTTTCTTCCTCCGTTCCTTCTTTCTTTTTGATTTTATTCTCTCAAAGCACATCTCAGAACGAGGCCGCATTTTCCCTTTGCGTTTTCTGTCGTTGTCACTTCCTCCCGCTCCGAGTTTTCCACACCTGTTATATTATCTTTGTGTTCCATTTTTTTTTTCACGTTTCTCTTCTTTTTTTTTTTCTTTTTTTTTTTGGTGGGGGATAACTATTTTTGTTGTTTAACGTTTCACATTTTCTTCTTTTCCTCCAATTGTATTCTTTTTAATCGTTTGATCAACACCGCTACTCCATCAAGTTAGTCTTTATTGAGCAGAGTTACAATGCAATTGGGCACAACGCAGGAAAAATTGGAAAGCGTATTCTCTTAATAAATAAATAAGCTAGCCGAAACAAACGAATAAATGAATAAGATAAGGGAGAGGGAAAAAAATCCGAGAGGCGGGTAAAAGCGTTGTAGATTCGATTAGCACTGGCAATATAATTCCATCTCCATAATTCCATCTCGCCGGAAAGGATTTCGCGCTAAAGCGTCAGGTGCGTTACGCATGCGCACTTGCTAACTCACGTGTTCTTTTCTTCTTCTTCTTCTTCTTCTTCTTCTTCTTCTTCTTCTTTCGTTCGGCGATGAGAAAACGCGATAAGAAGAGAGAAAGAAGAAAACACGTTTAAAGACGCCATCTTTGAATAAGATAAAAATCAAACAAAACCGAGTGAAAAGAAGTTCGACATACGACGTTGATGTCCAAAGGCGGGAATAAAAACAAAACGAAACCAAAAAACAAAAACAAAACAAGAATCTAAGAGATTGGAAGAGTGAACAGGAATCGGAGTTGTTTTTTGTTCAAAAGAAAAGGAAATGGGTGGGGGTATAGATGTAATGGATTGCTTGGCAAATGGAAATGAAATGAATTATTTCACCAAAGAGACAGGCAAAGAACTTTTGGTTCAAATACCTATCTTCTACACATATTTTATCGTTCTCCTTGCTTTCTTTTCTACCTATCTTTCGTCTCTTTGCCAATTTTTCGCTATTGTCATATATATATATATATATATATATATATATATATATATATATATATATATATATATATATATATATATATATATGTATGTATATATATATATATATATGTATATATATATATATATATATATATATATATATATATATATATATATATATATATATATATATATAACATGGTTTTATTATAGATTATTCATTTTATTTTTAGCTTGATTACAATTGTCTATTCTTTCCTCTTTCTGCCTTGCGGGATTCAATCTATCTTTGCGTCTTCGTACAAAAATGTTTTTGTACAAGTTATTCTTCCATTTCAAATATATTTTCAATTTTTTAAGCACTTTTCCTTCTCTCCAGTTGGTAATGTTCATTCTTTCTTTTTAGCTCTTTCGTTCATTTTGATCATTTTCTCTCAATCTGTTCTTTACTATCTATCTATCTATCTATCTATCTATCTATCTATCTATCTATCTATCTATCTCAGTCTGTTCATTATCTATCTATCTCAGTCTTTTTATTATATATCTATCTATCTATCTATCTCAGTCTGTTCATTATCTATCTATCTCAGTCTTTTTATTATATATCTATCTATCTATCTATCTATCTCAGTCTGTTCATTATCTATCTATCTAGCTAGCTAGCTTGCTAGCTCTCTATCTATCTCAGTCTGTTCATTATCTATCTCTCTATCTATCTCTCTATCTATCTCAGTCTCTTCATTATCTATCTATCTATCTATCTATCTCAATCTGTTCATTATCCATCTATCTATCTATCTCTCTATCTATCTATCTATCTATCACAGTCTGTTCATTATCTATCTATCTATCTATCTATCTCAGTCTGTTCATTAGCTATCTATCTCATGCTGTTCATATCTATCTATGTCATTCTGTTTATATCTATCTATCTATGTCCTTCTGTTCATATCTATCTCATTTTGTTCATATCTATCTATCTATCTATCTATCTATCTATCTGGTTCAGACTATTCATATCTATCTAAGTTTGTTTATATCTATTTCAGTCTGTTCCTATCTATCTATCTATCTATCTAGCTAGCTAGCTAGCTAGCTAGCTAGCTATATATATATCAAAATAAGAATATGCAGTGGATAAAGTCGTTAGTTAGATCCAGTGACTATACCCAAAGAGTTGTGAGTTCAATACCTGGTTAAGGCGGTGGAGAATTTGGAGAGGGAAATTAACAGGAGATAACTGATAACTGACATCCATTAGACATGGCACTTGGAACTAAAACAATCTACCCCATCAAGTGAAATAAAGGGTTCAGTTCGACATTCCAACCACCTAAAGAAGGCCGGAGCGTACAACGGCCGAAATGTTGTAATAAAAATGGCAACAAAGATGAGGATGATAGTCTGAGCATAAATAGTGAACTTGATATTTATATCACCAATTCGTAACTCGCATGTTTTTTTTCTTTTGCTGATGACCATACTGTCTTTTTTCACTTAGTGCTTAGTCCCTTTTTCACGCTTTCTTCTACCATGCTGTCTAGGAAGTCCTGTAGTTTCCTTTACGAGTCGGCTATCAACACAGTCTTATATTGTTAACATTACAACCACCGAAAATAAATCCTGGTAGACTATCCAGTTCCCTAAGAATGGCGTCGCATAAATCTGGGAAGATGTATCCTTGTCTTACGCCTCCTTACATTCTTGGAAATTTCTTTCTTCTTCCGTTCTTTCTGATTTTCAGCCTCCATTTTATCTTTCGTGTTTTTTTCTTTCTTTTCTACTTCTCTCCCTTTCTTTTGTTCTCTTCACCTTCCCCTCTTCGTTTCTTCCCTCCATTTCTTTATTTCATCTTCTCTTTCTTATTATCTTACTCTCCTTCTTTAATCGGTTGTTTTTCATATCTCTCTCTCTCTCTTTCTCTTTCTTTCATCCTTTTTTCCTCTCTTTTCTTTTCTTTCTTTCTTCCTTTCCTTCTCCCTTTCTACTAGGCTTTCTCTCTTTCTCTTTCTTTTTTTCTTTATCTTTACTCTCCTTCATATTCTTCAATTTTTGTCCTTTCTTAATCCATATCTCTCTCTTTCATCCTTCATTTCCTCTCCTTTCTTTTCCTTCTTTCTTTCTTTCCCTTTCTTTTTTCTTCATCTTTACTCTCCCTTATATTCTTCAATTTTGTCTTTTCTTACTCCATATCTTTTTTCCCTCTTTCTTCCGCCTTCCTTTTCTCGTTTTCCACCTCCATCTTACTTTTTATTCTGATCGGGGGTGCATAGTACTAGAGGCTCTATTGATTAGAGTCTCTAATACTTTGTCGAATTGGTTAAGCATCTCACTTAACACGGCCTAAGATTGGCGTCGCATAAATCTGGGAAGACGTATCCTTCTATTACGCTTCCTTCCATTCTTCTATGGCTATGCAATTTATTTTCTGGTCGGATGCAGTCGGTTTGCTCCCAGTATAAATTCTGGATCATTCTAACATCTTTTCCAAATACATTATAACTGAGTAGTGAGTTCGATCCTCACTGGGTGCCCTATACTTTCGGCTTTGTCCTGCATCTAAACTACGCTTAGAAAATCGCTATGTGTTAAGACTTGCTCTTAAAATAGGCTTCGTCGAGGCGGTCTTTGTCGTTCTGTTGCTAATCTTTTTTCATCCGAGAGATATTTCCATTTCGCTGTTATAATGATTTTCCAAACGTACCTTAGAAATGGCACAAGGCCATTTCACTGTTATATTAAACACGTTACATTTTTAACATGAAAAGATATTGAGCAAAAAGCGATTTATATAATACCAAAAATAATGAAAGAACAATTTATATAATACCAGCGATAATCACAGACACCATTGAACATCTTAAAATACAAAGGGAACAGATTAATTAAACGTTTTATTGGCTTCTATTCTTTATCTCCGTTTTATTGAATCACAATACATTGTTTGAAGACTCAGTATCCTTCTGTAGAACCACATTTCTGTTGGTTCTATTTTTTTCCTCATCCTTGGCGAAATTCTGGATCATTCTAACATCTTTTCCAAATATATCTAGTTTCCCCAGCGGTTAAAATATAATAAAAACACACATATAATATACAGTGAAACCATAAGATAACAAATTTTCTTCCAGGGCAAAATGAACTGTTTCATTTATCAGTTCCTTTACTCCGAAGTTTCTTAGATTGCAGTCTTATTTGTTCAAGCTTTTCATGTGAGGTACTCAGATATCTTTGTCTATTAAGGGATCGTCTTGCTTTATCTTGGTCTTCAAACAGACTTTGCCGTCGCCGTCTTTGTCATTCTCTTGCTAATCATTTTCTTCCGAGGTATATTTCATTTTCACTGTTATATTAAACAGCTTAATTTTTTGAACGGGAAAGAATATTGAACAAAAAACGATTTATATAATACCAGGAATAATCATAGATACGATTGAACGCCTACAAATATGAAGGGAACGGATTAATTAAATTAATTCATTGGCTTCTATTTTAGTTGTGGATTCTTTATCACCGACTTACTGAATCACAATACATTTTTTTTCAAGACTTTTGTTTCATTGCATCCCCACTATTAACACATTCTAACAATTGCCGTCATTTCTGACTGCACGGGTACACTAGTATATATAATAACACACACAAAAAAGCGCGCACGCGCATATATATACATATATCATATAGTATATATTTATTATATAATAATTATAATAATGCATATAATATACAAAATATAATAATAATTTTGTTTTTAAATATTTTATCATTTCGCCCCGAGCAAGGCAATAAAGCCACTAGGACGCAAGGGGTTACTGAATGGTAGAGAATATGAGGAAAAAACTACCATTAACTGGAGAGAACAATAAAAAAAAAACAAGAATTAAGAAGATAACGATTGACATTGTATTTAAATTTTTGAAGGTCAAAGTTGTCTGGAAAGCAGAAAACCGTAACGGAGTTCCAAACGTGCGATAGAAGGAACTATTAACATAGAACTTACGGTTACATTTAGCCATTTCAACTGTAAAATGATGGCTTCTATTTTAGTTGTGAATTCTTTATCACCGTTTTATTGAATTACGGTACATTATTTGAAGTCTCAGTATCCTTCTGTAGAAACACATTTCTGTTGGTCCTACTTTTTTTCCTCGTCCTTGGCGAAATTGTCGTTACATGCACTGTCATATAAGCACTAGTAACACTTTCTAACAATTGCAGTTATTTCTAACTGCATGGGTACACTAGTATATGTTATAACAAACACACACACACACACATATATATATATATATATATATATATATATATATATAATGCATATAATATACAAAATATAATATTTTATTAATAATTTCACCCCAAGAAAGGCAATAAAGCCACTAGGACGCAAGCAGTTACTGAGAGTTAGAGAACACGAGGAAAACTACTATTAAGGAAAGAGAACAATAAAGGAACAAGAATTCAGATAGACATTGGATTTGAACTTTTGAAGATCGAAGTTGGCTGGAATACAAGTAGCCGGAAGAGAGTTCCAAAAGTGCGATAGAACAATCTTTTAGCATAGAACTTACGGTTACATTTAGCAATTTCAACTAGGTGAGACCTTGCCACCAATGTACGAGGGTCATTCAATAAATAAGGTGAATTTTTTCAGTATAAGGACTTCTAATACAGATAGAAGCTTACCTTTTTTTTTTCAACGTAGTCTCCCAGCACTGTCACACACTTTTCCTATTTGTGCACAAGCTTCTGTGCATATTTGAACTATTTGGATGAAATGTAACTGTTTTGAAATTTCTGTTTTTCAGGAAATTTATTTTGGATAATTGCTTATCTCACTCTAATGTCTTGCATTGGTGCAAAAGATGATGGAAATAAGAGGGAAAGAACAACTTTGGAGTTATCGCAAAAAGTGGAAATTTTAAACGGACGAGACGCTGGTGAAAGTTCATTGAAACTAATGGCTGAGTTTAACATAGGAAAGTCAACATTGTATGATATAAAATCTTCCAAAGAAACTATTCTCCCGCGTTCACACTGTCACAATGAACAAGGAAATAAAAAACACGATTGTGATGAAACCTGGACTGAAATTGAAAAAGCTATTGAAAAGGTTGTCAGTTTTATGGAAATAAAGCCAGCATTCAGCTATGACGATTACAGAGTTAAAAATTGTCTTTCGTTTAAAAAAAATTAAAGAACAAAAAGCAAAACGAAATGCGGAAAAAGTTGAGAATGTCATTAGAAGAGAAAGAATCATCATGCAACAGCGATTCAAAAATCCTCGTTACATTATTTGTTTTGCATATACGTGGCATACTTAATTTAATGAATTTTCATTAACATTACATAATTTATTTCTTTTTCTTTAAAATCTATTCCTTTATATTTCACTCACCATTAACTTATTTTGTTTACTATAAAACATGCAGAATAAATGTTAAAACTGATTTCAGTTCTTTTATTTTAGTCTAAATATGACCCCTCATATCCGGAATTTGTAACCAATTCCTCATATCCGGATGGCCTTCTTAGTCCGGTTGTCAGGGATTCTACTGTACTTCAAACTTCCTTCGTTAGTGCACACGACCGTTACGGCCTACCATACCTCATAAATAACGGACTATCCCGTTCTGATCGCATGGAAATAGTGGAAAAGCCCTATTTGGTTTCAGTGAGAAAAAGAAAGGAATAAACTTTTAATTTATGATGGTCATTGGAATAATTCTTAAAGTTGTTAAACTCAAATATATTAACGATAGTATAATTTCTACGGATATTTTATTGTCGTAGAACTCGCCATGAGCTTATTCAATCATCAACTTAAGAATTAAGATTCATCAGAATACATATATATATATATATATATATATATATATATATATATATATATATATATATATATATATTTACATTCGTGCTAATACCTTTGGTAAAGATGTGAATCATCTTCTTCTCCCTCCAGCTATGGGTAAATAGCAGGACAGACTGGGTTCTATAGCCTTGGATGGCAACTGGTCAAAGGGAAGGACAACTCTGAATTCAAAACCTGCGGAGGGTCGTTTGGGGACCTTGTGACACTTAGTGCACCAGGTCTCTGTATTTGGCTCTGCAAAAAGTGTGGATGGTTCTGAACAAAACCTTCACAATCAAATCAAATGTGCTGGTGTCGGGCTGTCGGTTTTCTCGGAGCTGAACTGCTTGACCCTCATACGTCGAATTCGACGGGAGAGTCGAGTATATATATATATATATATATATATATATATATATATATATATATATATATATATTTGTCATCCACAGACAGACTGTTTCGCAGCTCATCAGTGTGGCTAGACGTCCGGTTGCCTCTAGCTAGGATCAAAACCCGACTGAATGGGCGTCAGTCGGAACTTCTACCACTAAGCCGTCGGCTCACGGCAGGGATGAAGGTGAATTTTAGCGTGTTTATTTTTAGATTTAGATAAACACACAGTATATATATATATATATATATATATATATATATATATATATATATATATATATATATATATATATATAATTCTTAATATTTTTTAATTTTTAAGCTGATATATATATATATATATATATATATATATATATATATATATATAATTCTTAATATTTTTTAATTTTTAAGCTGATATATATATATATATATATATATATATATATATATATATATATATATATATATATATATCAGATTAAGAATTAAAAATCATCAGGATATTAAAATAGGAAAACAGCGAAATTTTCACGGGTCATTCTAGTAATAATAAGAATTGTACGAACATAAATCGGAGGAGATATTGGAAAATTTGGGAAAGTCCCGTGGAACAATTCTGACTGAGAGTATTATTGAACGTACCAGACCAGACGAGACCAGACCTGGCATTGATCATAAAAAATGTTCTCATAATTGTTTATTGATGGATGCAGCATGTGCCATGCCCTGGAGAGGATTAAATTGAAGCAAAGAGGCCGAAAAGATTTTGATCTACACGAAACTAAGGATATATATTGCGTGAATGTAGAATGTACATGCCAATGTTATTATTCGTGCCCTTGTGTCTATTCCAAATGAGTCCTTGGAATGACGATGAACTACATCCAGCAGCAAGGCCTCTGAAGAGGAGATTGCCGGTTTTTCGGAGTGTTGAACACCCATTTATTTGTTGTTGTTCCCGGGCCCTCTTTCACCCGAGATGGTCCCATCACTTAGCAAACAGTGACCCCACCAAAAACAAAAAAAAACACTATGAAAGTATAAAAATGTAGTTTTATATAACAAAAATTACCAACAATACCTATTTATAGTATATATTTAGTTGAAGCCATAAAATTGTGTTCAAAATATTTAGAATTGGGCATTAAATAACACATAGAGGTTGATATGCCTCTAAACAAAGACAACCAAACAACCAACATGAAAGAACACAAACATGACATTAATCCAGGTGATATTCTACAATTCCTTAAAGAAATCAAATTGTATCCAAATTGTAACTTAAACAAAAATACAACGTATCACTGCCTCGAGTAATTATATTCACATAGGTATGTATATACACAAAAGCTGAGTATCATCTACCATGTATTCAACTGTGAAAGCAGAATAACATATACCATATGTTTATTACTCCAAAGCTCCCAAGAAAATTAAATGACCCATAAGGTGTTGATGTGCCGTTAAAGAAATAAATCAAATCAAATCTATTCCAAAGAATCTCCAGAAACACTTTGATATGATTGTAATTGCAACTACTATAAGAATGTTGCAAAAACAAAAAAACAAACAATTTTAAACACAACAAATACTCTGGGGAAAGTCCTTGCTGTCTGAGGTCTTGATACTTCACAGTGAATTACTTAAAAACATTCCCGATATCAGTCTATATTTCTGGGATGAGGTATTATGTACACTATTTACATTATTCCGACTATTGTCCTCATCTATGTCGCCATATTTATTACAACGTTTCGACCGTTTCGGAACTAGAACAGTCTACCCCAGTGAGCGAAATAAAGGATTCAGTTCGACATTCCAGCCACCTGAAGATGGCCGGAGCGTACAACGTACACAAATTGTGCCAAGTCAGGATCGATTATATTTCAGAATCTTTTTTGGATTTTGTCAAGAATCTCGGGATGTACAGCAGGAACACCAGACCAGATACGGCAGCGATATTCAATGCATAGACAAATGGTAGATTTATAAATATTTGTAGGAAAGAGAGAGGGAAGCCAGGTCACGTCGGTGAGAAAGTGACTGCAGTCGAGATGCCAAGTCAGGATCGATTATATTTCAGAATCTTTTTGGGATTTTGTCAAGAATCTCAAGATGTACAGCCGGAATACCAGACCAGATACGGCAGCGATATTCAATGTATGGACTGATGGTAGATTTATCAATATTTGTAGAAAAGAGAGAGAGAATCTAGGTTACATCGGTGAGAAAGTGACTGAAGTCGTGTTGCCAAGTCTGTAAAACATGTTTAATGTAGTTTGAATGTAGAAATCCGCCGTAGTAAGTAATTTGTTCAATGAAACTGCAACAATATCTAGTAGCAGCTATTCAGGAATTCTTAAGGTCTTCCATATCAGTGGATATTCGGAGAGAGTAGGAAAGCGTAGTTCTTCAAGTCTTTCATATGACAAGTTAGCAGCAAATATCCCGACAAGAAAAAAAAACAAAATGGCCCCCTTTATACACATCGGATCGAATATTTCAAGTCTTCTGATTGCTTAACCCTCTCTTGGTAAACTATAAAATGAGTCAGCTCATTTCGGTTTGCTCACTAGTATATAGGTACACAATAAACTGTAACACCGCCTCTTTTTTGTGTACATTATGGAATCTTCTTTCAAAATATTAGTAAATTCAATATTTATATGGAACAAATACTTTAGTATTAATAAAAGAAAATTTTTTTTATTTATTTTTTTTAGCATTCATCAAATAATTATTTTTTTCTCTTGTTAATATTCATAAAATGATTTTTTTTTTAAATGAAAAAATAATATCCCCAACAATTAGTTATATCATTTGTTTACTGTTAAGTACTTTAGATTAATAAACATTAACAACAATATTATAAATTTAGGTTGTGATCACAACAAAAAAGGTAGAAAAAGTTGTTATTTTACCCATAGCTGGGACCCATTAAAACAGTCAGAGTGATTCTGAGAGTTATTCAGGAGGAGGATTGGGCTGAAAGTAGGACTATTCACATTTATACCCCAATATAAGACAGTAACTAATGGATGCAGTTTTACGTCTTACCCAGGACTATAAGAGAACCTTATAAGTCAGTACCAAATATGAGAGGAATGAAAGCCCGTAATTTCAATTTTTGTTATTGGCTTCGTAAACAAATCCACCGCGTTATTTTCCGATTGAACATATTCAATTTGTACTGTTTTCTTTTGTACCTGATCTCTAACAAATTGATATGCTTTGATCTTTGATGTATAATTGGATTTTTAGCCAAAGCAATACTGGCTTGATTATCACAGTAAATAGTTATAGGCTCACTTATTATTAGTGTTTTAATAGTTTTTATTAGTGATTTAAGAAAAATAGCCTCTTGTGTTGCTTGCGACAATGCAACGTATTCTGCTTCGCAGGTCGAAAGTGAAATCATCCCCTGTTTCTTAGATTTCCAGCTAATCATTGTATTATCTTTTGCCAATCTAAAGCAATAGCCTGTGATACTCTTACGATCTGGTGAATTTGATCAACCAGCATCACAAAATCCTTCCAGTTGTAGTGGGTTTTTTGATTGTTGAAATACTAGGCACTGATTCTTAGTTCGCTTTAAATAACGTAATACTTGCTTAGCTCTTGTTAAATGCACAGTCTGTGGTTTATTTAAGTTTTGAGACAACTTAGTAACCGTATAGCAGATGTCTGGCCTTGTTGATATCATGACGTAAATAAGACTTCCTATCAACATTCTGTATTCTTTCTCACATGCCGCTATACCATCTTCATTATTCATAATTGTGTTTAAATCCATTTCACATGGAGTAATCCGCGTTTTACAATTTCGCATGTCGAATTTTGATAAGAGTTTGTCGATGTATCTGGATTGATTCATTGTAATAGTGTTATCCTTAAATTCGAACTGAATACCAAGAAACCCTGATAGTCGACCCAAGTCGGTCATTTTAAACCTTATATTTAAGGAATTCTTAATAGAGTAGCTTTAAATCTTGAAGCAATTAACATTGATCGATCCAAATAATCAGAATTGCTAATATTTCATTATTAAATGTCCTTGTGTACAGGCACGTGTCCACCAGGGAGGGCTCAAAAAGTTGTTCAATTAAATAGGAATGTAGTAATTTATTCCACGTTCATCCGCTTTGCTTCAGCCCATATAGTGACTTTTTGAGTTTCCATACATAACTGTCACCTTTTTCAAGACCTTCTGGTGGCTTTATGTATATTTCATAGTCAATCGGTGCATTCAAATATGCTCCTTTGACATCCATATGGTGTATATCCATGCCATAATGCGCAGCCATTTGCAATAAAATTCTTATTGTTGTCATGTTTGTTGTTGGACTGAATGTTTCTACATAATGTTCCCCGTATATCTACGAAAATCCTTTAGCTACAAAACGAGCCTTATACACTGGTGAAGCATCCTCCGTTTGCTTTACAGTATAAACCCAACGGCTGCCAATAATATTTTTATCATCCAGGGATTTTTTCAATTCAAAAGTATCATTTGATACTAAAGATTCCATTTCTTTTTGCATGGCGGCTATCCATCGTTTGGAATTATCAGAATTTATGGCTTCTTGATAGTTCTTGGGGATACATTGCCCCGAGTAGCAACAGTCAATGTCACAGATATTACATTGATCCATTCCAAAATAGTCTGGCTTTCTTCTAATTCTGGTCGGATAACGCGGAATTTGCCCCCCCCCCCATCAGTAGTTGTATTTTCTTCTAATTCAAGGTTTGCGTCTGATTTTTCCTCGTCTTTATCGTCTGATATAACACCTTTATTGTGGATCTAAACGTGGATCCTGAACGGGTTTTCTATTTATAGGCCTTATCTCATAATTAGGCCATACTGGTTCGTGTGGGACCAGCTCCTCACAATTAATATTCTTTTCTTCGGGATCCTTTACTTGCTGAAAGGAATCTGTAAATCTGACGCATCTTATTTTCCTTATTATTTTACTTTCTGGGAAATAAATCATATCGGCCGGACTTGCTTTGTCATAGCCAATAAATATGCCTCGTTCACTTTTGGATCGAGTTTTGCTCTGTGGTCGACATATGTGTAGCAAATTGTACCAAAAATATGCATACAACTTACGTTGGGTTTGTAATTCGTATAAGCCTCGTAGGGAGTCTTTTTAATGTTACTATTATAGCAACGGTTTCTTATATATACGGCGGTATTTAATGCATAGACCCACAGATTTTGGGGTAACTTAGATTCTATTAGCAAACATATAGCCATTTCAAAAAGCGTCCGCCGTTCAGCGATTCCGTTCTGGTGCGGCGGATAGGGGCTGGTCCTCTCATGTTTAATGCCTTCATTTATTAGGAGGTCTTCGTAATCATCAGAAGTAAATTCTCCACCCATTATCTGTTCTAATTATTTTCACTTTTCCATAAGGTGAAATATCAGATAAATACATTCTTGTAGCTTGTAGGGTATCAGATTTGTTTTTCAGAAAATATATCATAATGAGTCCTGAATATTCGTCCACAAAGTTTAATACATATGCATAAGTGCCTATACCCATTGGTGAAATTGGACCCGCTAAGTCGCAATAAACTCTGAACAAGATATCTGTTGATTTTGGGATTCGATCCCTATTCCTATACTTTGTCATTTTTCCTTTAATACATGTGTCACAATGTTGTAAACCCTTTGAAGATGTAATTTTCATTCCAGTAACGTGTTCTTGTAATTTTTTAACATCCGAAGTATTACAATGGCCTAATATTTTATGCCAAGTCGCTAAGTCGAGGGTGGCTGTTTTCACAGAATTAATACTTTTCAAATAATACAAACGTCCATTTTGTTGTATATTAAATTCAGTTCCGTCGGGGTATATTAACTTTGAATTGTATCGGTGAAAATTAACTTTAACACCAGTTTTAACAGCAGACTGAACCGAGAAAATATTTTGTTTAAATTTAGGGATATATAAAGCCCTTTTTCATAAACATTTACAAATATTTCCATTAGTATCTCGTAAATAAATACAGGCATCGCCTCTTTTTAAAACTAAATTGTTAGCTCTAGTTCCGTCAGCCAACTCTATAAAATGTTTGTCAGTTTCGAAATAGGGGTCAAAATTAATAAATTTTGTTTTATCTGTAATTACATGATTTGTCGCACCCGTATCGACTAGGTAAGAATTATTATTATTGTGTATAGTATCCAACTCACACGAAAAGGCATATGTTCGCTCATTCGAAAATGTTTTACATTTTTACAAAAATCTCTCCTTTTATAAAATTGACATTTCACACGTATATGCCCGACTTTACCACAACGAAAGCAGATGATATTTGATTTTCTATTATTATTATTATTTCTGCTGTTGTTTTTGTTGTTGTTGTTGTTTTTAGGCCCCTTATTTTTAATATCATAATTCCTGGTCTGGTAGGTTGGAGGGATTTCTTTTCTGAATTATTTAAATGACGTCCTTAGTTGCATTACGTTTTTTCCTTGATTTGCTGGGTTGCACATTTTTTCAGTTTCTTCATAACTACGTAATGCGACTTTAAACTCAGTGAAAGTTAGACTTTTATCTTTTTGAGTTATGACTGTCGTGAATGGTTTAAATGTCCATGGTAATCCCTTTAAAACCATGGCTATTAACAGCCCATCCGAAATAGCCTCTCCTGGTATTTTTAAGGCATTTGTGACATTCTCAGGCCGTATAATATAATCTGTTACGGATTCATTCTCCCGTCTCCTTAACGCAGTTAGTTCAGTATATAAAGCAATAATTTTAGGCTTACCTTTTGGTAAGTAGTGATCACGCAATATCTGTAGCGCTCGGCGTCCATTGTCCTTGACTTCTCGCATTATTAAAGACAGACTTCTGTCATCCAGACATTGTATTAATTCAGCGAACACAGTCGCATTTCTTTCCATAAAATCATCGTCTTCCTTCTGGTCATCTTGGCAAAGGATGATGTCATGAAGTTTTTGTATTCTAAGGTAGCCTAAGAATTTCGTTTCCCACAATTCATAACTGGATTCATTTCCGTCAAAATACAGCCGTAATCTGCGCTCATAACCACTATAAAAATGTTTAATGTAGAAATCCGACGTAGTAAGTAATTTGTTCAATGAAGCTGCACCAATGTCTAGTAGCAGCTATTCAGGAATTCTTAATGTCTTCGATATGAGAGTTTGGCAGTGGATATTCGGAGAGAGTAGGAAAGAATAGTTCTTCAGGTCTTTCATGACTGGTTAGTTGTGGATATTCCGACAAGAAAAAATTGCCGCCTTTATACACATTGGATCGAATATGTCAAGTCTTCTGATTGATTAACCTTCTCTAGGTAAACTATAAAATGAGTCACCTCATTGTGGTTGGCTCACTAGTTACGTAGGTACACAAAAAACTGTAACATACGTCGGTGGGGAAGTGACTGAAGTCGAGATGCCAAGTCAGGATCGATTATATTTCAGAATCTTCTTTGGATTTTGTCACGACATGTACAGCAGGAACACCAGACCAGATACGGCAGCGATATTCAATGCATAGACAAATGGTAGATTTATAAATATTTGTAGGAAAGTGAGAGGGAAGCCAGGTGACGTCGGTGAGAAAGTGACTGAAGTCGAGATGCCAAGTCAGGATCGATAATATTTCAGAATCTTCTTTGTATTTTGTCAAGAATCTCGAGATGTACAGCAGGAACACCAGACCAGATACGGCAGCGATATTCAATGCATAGACAAACGGTAGATTTATAAATATTTGTAGGAAAGTGAGAGGGAAGCCAGGTCACGTCGGTGAGAAAGTGACTGAAGTCGAGATGCCAAGTCAGGATCGATTATATTTCAGAATTGTCTTTGGATTTTGTCAAGAATCTTGAGATGTACAGCAGGAACGCGAGACCAGATACGGCAGCGATATTCAATGCATAGACAAATGGTAGATTTATAAATATTTGTAGGAAAGTGAGAGGGAAGCCAGGTCACGTCGGTGTGAAAGTGACTGAAGTCGAGATGCCAAGTCAGGATCGATTATATTTCAGAATCTTCTTTGGATTTTGTCAAGAATCTCGAGATGTACAGCAGGAACACCAGACCAGATACGGCAGCGATATTCAATGCATAGACAAATGGTAGATTTATAAATATTTGTAGGAAAGTGAGAGGGAAGCCAGGTGACGTCGGTGAGAAAGTGACTGAAGTCGAGATGCCAAGTCAGGATCGATAATATTTCAGAATCTTCTTTGTATTTTGTCAAGAATCTCGAGATGTACAGCAGGAACACCAGACCAGATACGGCAGCGATATTCAATGCATAGACAAACGGTAGATTTATAAATATTTGTAGGAAAGTGAGAGGGAAGCCAGGTCACGTCGGTGAGAAAGTGACTGAAGTCGAGATGCCAAGTCAGGATCGATTATATTTCAGAATTGTCTTTGGATTTTGTCAAGAATCTTGAGATGTACAGCAGGAACGCGAGACCAGATACGGCAGCGATATTCAATGCATAGACAAATGGTAGATTTATAAATATTTGTAGGAAAGTGAGAGGGAAGCCAGGTCACGTCGGTGTGAAAGTGACTGAAGTCGAGATGCCAAGTCAGGATCGATTATATTTCAGAATCTTCTTTGGATTTTGTCAAGAATCTCGAGATGTACAGCAGGAACACCAGACCAGATACGGCAGCGATATTCAATGCATAGACAAATGGTAGATTTATAAACATTTGTAGGATAGTGAGAGGGAAGCCAGGTCACGTCGGTGAGAAAGTGACTGAAGTCGAGATGCCAAGTCAGGATCGATTATATTACAGAATTGTCTGTGGATTTTGTCAAGAATCTCGAGATGTACAGCAGGAACACCAGACCAGATACGGGAGCGATATTCAATGCATAGACAAATGGTAGATTGATAAATATTTGTAGGAAAGTGAGAGGGAAGCCAGGTGACGTCGGTGAGAAAGTGACTGAAGTCGAGATGCCAAGTCAGAATCGATTATATTACAGAATTGTCTTTGGATTTTCTCAAGAATCTCGAGATGTACAGCAGGAACACCACACCAGATACGGCAGCGATATTCAATGCATAGACAAATGGTAGATTTATAAATATTTGTAGGAAAGTGAGAGGGAAGCCAGGTCACGTCGGTGAGAAAGTGACTGAAGTTGAGATGCCAAGTCAGGATCGATTATATTTCAGAATCTTCTTTGGATTTTGTCAAGAATCTCGAGATGTACAGCAGGAACACCAGACCAGATACGGCAGCGATATTCAATGCATAGACAAATGGTAGATTTATAAATATTTGTAGGAAGGTGAGAGTGAAGTCAGGTCACGTCGGTGAGAAAGTGACTGAAGTCGAGATGCCAAGTCAGGATCGATTATATTTCAGAATCTTCTTTGGATTTTGTCAAGAATCTCGAGATGTACAGCAGGAACACCAGACCAGATACGGCAGCGATATTCAATGCATAGACAAATGGTAGATTTATAAATATTTGTAGGAAGGTGAGAGGGAAGTCAGGTCACGTCGGTGAGAAAGTGACTGAAGTCGAGATGCCAAGTCAGGATCGATTATATTTCAGAATCGTCTTTGGATTTTGTCAAGAATCTCGAGATGTACAGCAGGAACACCAGACCAGATACGGCAGCGATATTCAATGCATAGACAAATCGTAGATTTATAAATATTTGTAGGAAAGTGAGAGGGAAGCCAGGTCACGTCGGTGTGAAAGTGACTAAAGTCGAGATGCCAAGTCAGAATCGATTATATTACAGAATTGTCTTTGGATTTTGTCAAGAATCTCGAGATGTACAGCAGGAACACCACACCAGATACGGCAGCGATATTCAATGTATAGACAAATGGTAGATTTATAAATATTTGTAGGAAAGTGAGATGGAAGCCAGGTCACGTCGGTGAGAAAGTGACTGAAGTCGAGATGCCAAGTCAGGATCGATTATATTACAGAATTGTCTTTGGATTTTGTCAAGAATCTCGAGATGTACAGCAGGAACACCACACCAGATACGGCAGCGATATTCAATGCATAGACAAATGGTAGATTTATAAATATTTGTAGGAAAGTGAGAGGGAAGCCAGGTCACGTCGGTGAGAAAGTGACTGAAGTCGAGATGCCAAGTCAGGATCGATTATATTTCAGAATCTTCTTTGGATTTTGTCAAGAATCTCGAGATGTACAGCACGAACACCAGACCAGATACGGCAGCGATATTCAATGCATAGACAAATGGTAGATTGATAAATATTTGTAGGAAGGTGAGAGTGAAGTCAGGTCACGTCGGTGAGAAAGTGACTGAAGTCGAGATGCCAAGTCAGAATCGATTATATTTCAGAATCTTCTTTGGATTTTCTCAAGAATCTCGAGATGTACAACAGGAACACCAGACCAGATACGGCAGCGATATTCAATGCATTGACAAATGGTAGATTTATAAATATTTGTAGGAAAGTGAGAGTGAAGCCAGGTCACGTCGGTGAGAAAGTGACTGAAGTCGAGATGCCAAGTCAGGATCGATTATATTTCAGAATCTTCTTTGGATTTTGTCAAGAATCTCGAGATGTCCAGCAGGAACACCAGACAAGATACGGCAGCGATATTCAATGCATAGACAAATGGTAGATTTATAAATATTTGTAGGAAAGTGAGAGGGAAGCCAGGTCACGTCGGTGAGAAAGTGACTGAAGTCGGGATGCCAAGTCAGGATCGATTATATTTCAGAATTGTCTTTGGATTTTGTCAAGAATCTTGAGATGTACAGCAGGAACACCAGACAAGATACGGCAGCGATATTCAATGCATAGACAAATGGTAGATTTATAAATATTTGTAGGAAAGTGAGAGGGAAGCCAGGTCACGTCGGTGTGAAAGTGACTGAAGTCGAGATGCCAAGTCAGGATCGATTATATTTCAGAATCTTCTTTGGATTTTGTCAAGAATCTCGAGATGTACAGCAGGAACACCAGACCAGATACGGCAGCGATATTCAATGCATAGACAAATGGTAGATTTATAAACATTTGTAGGATAGTGAGAGGGAAGCCAGGTCACGTCGGTGAGAAAGTGACTGAAGTCGAGATGCCAAGTCAGGATCGATTATATTACAGAATTGTCTGTGGATTTTGTCAAGAATCTCGAGATGTACAGCAGGAACACCAGACCAGATACGGGAGCGATATTCAATGCATAGACAAATGGTAGATTGATAAATATTTGTAGGAAAGTGAGAGGGAAGCCAGGTGACGTCGGTGAGAAAGTGACTGAAGTCGAGATGCCAAGTCAGAATCGATTATATTACAGAATTGTCTTTGGATTTTCTCAAGAATCTCGAGATGTACAGCAGGAACACCACACCAGATACGGCAGCGATATTCATTGCATAGACAAATGGTAGATTTATAAATATTTGTAGGAAAGTGAGAGGGAAGCCAGGTCACGTCGGTGAGAAAGTGACTGAAGTTGGGATGCCAAGTCAGGATCGATTATATTTCAGAATTGTCTTTGGATTTTGTCAAGAATCTTGAGATGTACAGCAGGAACACCAGACAAGATACGGCAGCGATATTCAATGCATAGACAAATGGTAGATTTATAAATATTTGTAGGAAAGTGAGAGGGAAGACAGGTCACGTCGGTGAGAAAGTGACTGAAGTCGGGATGCCAAGTCAGGATCGATTATATTTCAGAATCTTCTTTGGATTTTGTCAAGAATCTCGAGATGTACAGCACGAACACCAGACCAGATACGGCAGCGATATTCAATGCATTGACAAATGGTAGATTTATAAATATTTGTAGGAAAGTGAGAGGGAAGCCAGGTGACGTCGGTGGGAAAGTGACTGAAGTCGAGATGCCAAGTCAGAATCGATTATATTACAGAATTGTCTTTGGATTTTGTCAAGAATCTCGAGATGTACAGCAGGAACACCACACCAGATACGACAGCGATATTCAATGCATAGACAAATGGTAGATTTATAAATATTTGTAGGAAAGTGAGAGGGAAGCCAGGTCACGTCGGTGAGAAAGTGACTGAAGTCGAGATGCCAAGTCAGGATCGATTATATTTCAGAATCTTCTTTGGATTTTGTCAAGAATCTCGAGATGTACAGCAGGAACACCAGACCAGATACGGCAGCGATATTCAATGCATTGACAAATGGTAGATTTATAAATATTTGTAGAAAAGAGAGAGGGAAGCCAGGTCATGTCAGTGAGAAATTGACTGAAGTCGAGATGCCAAGTCAGGATCGATTATATTTCAGAATCTTCTTTGGATTTTGTCAAGAATCTCGAGATGTACAGCAGGAACACCAGACCAGATACGGCAGCGATATTCAATGCATAGACAAATCGTAGATTTATAAATATTTGTAGGAATGTGAGAGGGAAGCCAGGTCACGTCGGTGAGAAAGTGACTGAAGTCGAGATGCCAAGTCAGGATCGATTATATTTCAGAATCTTCTTTGGATTTTGTCAAGAATCTCGAGATGTACAGCAGGAACACCAGACCAGATACGGCAGCGATATTCAATGCATAGACAAATGGTAGATTTATTAATATTTGTAGGAAAGTGAGAGGGAAGGCAGGTCACGTCGGTGAGAAAGTGACTGAAGTCGAGATGCCAAGTCAGGATCGATTATATTTCAGAATCTTCTTTGGATTTTGTCAAGAATCTCGACATGTACAGCAGGAACACCAGACCAGATACGGCAGCGATATTCAATGCATAGACAAATGGTAGATTTATAAATATTTGTAGGAAAGTGAGAGGGAAGCCAGTTCATGTCGGTGAGAAAGTGACTGAAGTCGAGATGCCAAGTCAGGATCGATTATATTACAGAATTGTCTTTGGATTTTGTCAAGAATCTCGAGATGTACAGCAGGAACACCAGACCAGATACGGCAGCGATATTCAATGCATAGACAAATCGTAGATTTATAAATATTTGTAGGAAAGTGAGAGGGAAGCCAGGTGACGTCGGTGAGAAAGTGACTGAAGTCGAGATGCCAAGTCAGGATCGATTATATTTCAGAATCTTCTTTGGATTTTGCCAAGAATCTCGAGATATAATGCAGGAACACCAGACCAGATACGGCAGCGATATTCAATGCATGGACAAATGGTAGATTTATAAATATTTGTAGGAATGTGAGAGGGAAGCCAGGTCACGTCGGTGAGAAAGTGACTGAAGTCGAGATGCCAAGTCAGCATCGATTATATTTCAGAATCTTCTTTGGATTTTGTCAAGAATCTGGAGGTGTACAGCAGGAACACCAGACCAGATACGGCAGCGATATTCAATGCATGGACAAATGGTAGATTTATAAATATTTGTAGAAAAGAGAGAGGGAAGCCAGGTGACGTCGATGAGAAAGTGACTGAAGTCGAAATGCCAAGTCAGGATCGATTATATTTCAGAATCTTCTTTGGATTTTGTCAAGAATCTCGAGATATAATGCAGGAACACCAGACCAGATACGGCAGCGATATTCAATGCATGGACAAATGGTAGATTTATAAATATTTGTAGAAAAGAAAGAGGGAAGCCAGGTGACGTCGGTGAGAATGTGACTGAAGTCGAGATGCCAAGTCAGGATCGATTATATTTCAGAATCTTCTTTGGATTTTGTCAAGAATCTCGAGAT
Organism: Acanthosepion esculentum; assembly: GCA_964036315.1. Classification (NCBI taxonomy): domain Eukaryota; kingdom Metazoa; phylum Mollusca; class Cephalopoda; order Sepiida; family Sepiidae; genus Acanthosepion; species Acanthosepion esculentum. The sequence continues at coordinate 14,558,499 of OZ038497.1, read as the reverse complement.
GTGCAGCAGGAACACCAGACCAGATACGGCAGCGATATTCAATGCATGGACAAATGGTAGATTTATAAATATTTGTAGAAAAGAGAGAGGGAAGCCAGGTGACGTCGGTGAGAAAGTGACTGAAGTCGAGATGCCAAGTCAGGATCGATTATATTTCAGAATCTTCTTTGGATTTTGTCAAAAATCTCGAAATGTACAGCGGGGACACCAGACCAGATACGGCAGCGATATTCAATGCATGGACAAATGTTAGATTTATAAATATTTGTAGAAAAGTGAGAGGGAAGCCAGGTCACGTCGGTGAGAAAGTGACTGAAGTCGAGATGCCAAGTCAGGATCGATTATATTTCAGAATCTTCTTTGGATTTTGTCAAGAATCTCGAGGTGTACGGCCGGAATACCAGACCAAATATTTCGACAGTATTCAATACATGGGCAAATGGTAGATTTGTAAATGTGCAACATTAACTCTGACGAGAAAAAAAACTTTCTGTCACGACACAGTGATCCAACTTTCCTTGCAAGCCTGAAATTCCGAATGCTTTCTCGAATATCTAGGAATCCGGGAACCACCATTCTGGAGAAGTGCCTGGAATAGCATCAATATCTCATCTATCCAGTTCTATATACACCCTTATGCAAATTAATTGGAAAAAAAAACCAATAATTCTGTTATTATTTACGTTTTTCCGTATTTTTCCAAAGAAACATGACATAGTGCACTTCGTATGACTATTCCACAAAATCGTTCCTTGCAGATTGAACCACAGTTTCTCGACTGGATTTAAAATAGTAGAGTTTCCGAGCCAGTCGATAGTACTTTGATTTGCTCGCTGGTGAGGCTTGCCAGTGTGTTCGTGCAGCCTTACAGTTTTCGTACACTTCCTTGGAGTAACTTCCATCGCAGACAATGGCCGTAGGACAACTAATCGACAGTCGAGACAGTAGTGTCTGGGCGTGATGATGCAATATTTTTCAAGGTGAAACAAATTTCATCATACACCCCGACAATAGATTTATATTACTGCCCACCACTGCAAATGGCCTAATCTGAGGAAAAATAGAAATCGATTAATCCCTGTCACTCCAGTGAGTTTAAAACTGATCGTATGGTTAAAGAAAGGAAACTATGGCGGCTGTTTCAATTAATTTGCACAAGGGTGTACATACAAAATTAAACACTAAAAAATACCACTAATATGTAAAGAACAATCGTTGCTGAACAAGCTGAAAAAAATACAACACGGGCGGCGAGATAGGGGAGACGGGGAGATTAAAAAAAAAAAAACGAAAAACACTTACCTCAATTGTGTTGTTTTCTTTCATATGTTCTTTCTCCTTTGCCTTATTCTGTCATTCTCACAATTTACATACGAATCTGCATCAACAAAACGTTCACTCTTTCTCTCTTTTTCTTTTTTAAGTCCTTTTTCACATTTTTCTTTCATTTTCACGTTGTTAATTTTTTCAAGGAAATTTTATCTTTTTTCTTAAGTTCTTTACTTTTCAACAGTTTTCGCCTTTCTTCCTTTTCCTTTCCTTTGAAAGTTTTTTTTTTTTTTAATTTTCAAAAGTTCATATTTTTTTTTCTTTTTTCTCCACTTCCACGTTGTATTTCCTCTTTCTTTCATATTTTCCAGTTCTATTTTTTTTCATTTCCTGTGGCAAAATAGGGCCAAATCCTTGCAGCGGCAGCCAAAAGTATCGATTACTTCCATACGTTACTGCACAAGCTGTGATGACACCCAATGCTATATGCGTATGCTTCCTGGGTATGATGATAAACTACGTCCAACAGAAAGGCCGTTTTTGGAAAAATAATATTACCAGCTATACGTTTTTGAAAAAATAATATTACCAGCTATATGTTTTTGAAAAAAAAATATTACCAGCTATACGTTTTTGAAAAAATAATATTACCAGCTATACGTTTTTGGAAAAATAATATTACTAGCTAAACGTTTTTGAAAAAATAATATTACCAGCTATACGTTTTTGAAAAAAATATTACCAGCTAAACGTTTTTGAAAAAATAATATTACCAGCTATGCGTTTTTGAAAAAAATAATATTACCAGTTATACATTTTTGAAAAAATAATATTACTATCTATACGTTTTCGAAAGAATAATGTTGCCAGCTATACGTTTTTGAAAAAAATAATATTGCCAGCTATACGTTTTTGAAAAAATATTACCAGCTATACATTTTTGAAAAAATAATATTACCAGCTATACGTTTTTTTTAAATAATATTACCAGCTTTACGTTTTTGAAAAAATAATATTACCAGCTATACATTTTTGAAAAATTAATATTACCAGCTATACGTTTTTTAAAAAAATTATTACCAGCTATATATTTTTGAAAAATTAATATTACCAGCTATACGTTTTTTGAAAAGATAATATTACCAGCTATACGTTTCGAAAGTATAATGTTGCTAGCTATACGTTTTTAAAAAAAAATAATATTACCAGATGTACGTTTTCGAAAGATTAATGTTGCCAGCTATCCGTTTTTGAAAAAATAATATTACCAGCGATACGTTTTTGGAAAAATAAGCTATATATTTAAAAAAAAAAAATATTACCAGTGATATATATTTGAAAGAAAATCATTACCAGAATTAGATTTTTTGAAGGAAAAATATTACCAGAAATAGATTTTTTGAAGGAAAAATATTACCAGAAATAGATTTTTAAAAAAATAATATTACCAACAATAAAAGTTTTGTCGGCATTAAATGACCCATTGAGGTTGATATGCCGTAAAACCAAATCAAATTATACGCGTATATACACCCGACTCGCTATGTTCACAGGTTTGTCTTACCGGCCGCCATCGAATTCAGCAAGGAATAACGACAATTATTTTTCATGGCACTGATTGGGAAATAGCAAACAATATAACGGTAATTTGATCAGGTCCGCGGTTGAGCCGGGGTTCGTCGCCCGAGACGCAGAGATAAAAAAAAATAGCTAAATATTCTTTTCTTGCTGATAGATTTTTTTTTACTCCTGTGGCAGTGGAGACTTCAGGGGTTATTGGCCCTCGTTCGATGGCGTTCCTTCGGAGGATTGGCACGATTGCGTCTCGATTAAGGAACGAGCCTCGCGAAACGGAGTGGCTCTTGCAGCGTGTCTCACTGGCGACGGTTCGAGGTAATGCTTTCTCCATCATAGCGGCTGGCAGAGGATAGAAAAAAGTGTTTATAGTTACGTTGTTCTGGAATTGTCATGATTGGTGGACTGAACTTGCTTTGTTTCAATGACTTTTGTTTTGTTATTATTAATTACTTTATACCCATTATTATAAAAAAAAATTTTTTTCACTATATCAGCAATGTCTTTCTTCGGCTTCTCGTAGTTGAACTGTTAACATACTAACTTCCTGCCACGGCAAGAGGACCCTTACATTTACCGACTGTCACAGTGACTTCTGACTCCTCACTGTTCGTTGGTCCCTTCCTCACTGGCAATGAAAATGAGGATAACAGTCCGAATAATGTAAATAATGCAAGTAATCATAATACGTCATCTCAGAGATATACACAGACGTACAACAATATCTGGGAAACGTTTTAACCGAGGAAGAAAAGCGCAACATTGAAAACTGAAGACGCAGTGGGAGAGTGAATCATGCCTCCCAAAAGCTAAGCAAAGTATTAAGAAACAGGAAAAGAGCGCTATAAAGAAAGAAAAGAATATTGAACTGTTATGTAATATCAGTCCTCCTATATAGCAGGGACTGCTGGACAATCTCCTGACCGATGAAGAAAATGCTTGATGTTTTTTGGGGGTGGGGGTGGGGGATAGCGGCATATTAACTTCTATCAGTAATTTAATAGCGAAATCTATATTTTTTGTACGCAATTTTCTTTTCTGAAATAATTATGTTTTTTGTTATACAAGTTTTACTAATTAACCCATAGCTGGGGGAGAAGTGGTCGATTCATACTTTTCCCAAGAGTATTTTCTCGTAAGTGAATATAATGAGCCATTACCCATTACCCTACCCGCACATCCAAGCTTACATCACTTGGTTAGAAAAGACTTGCAGCAACAGAAATGTCGTTCTACAGAAGGATGCTGAGGATAACATGGATCGAAGCACCGATGAAGTCTTAGGGAAAGTGGAAACAAAAAGGACACATTAACATCAGGAAGTGACAATTGTCAGATTGAAGGCAAGACGGGCAGAGGAAAACAACGCATAACTTATATCTTGAGTTAATGGATGGCAAGACAGTGTTTAGAGAAGTTAACAAAAAGATAAAAATTTATTAAGAGCTACAAAGGACAGGAAATTGTGGAGAGTCATGATCGCCAATGTACTGAAAGGACACAGCACATAGAAGAAAAATCCTTATAGAAGAAAAGAAAGGATAACGGATAAATGGATGGCAGGACAGGGTTTAGGAGAGATAACAAAAAGACAAAATTCATTAAGGGCTACAAAAGGCAGGAAATTGTGGAGAGCTATAACCGCCAACGTCCTGAACGCACACGGCACATAGAAGAAGTAGGCTCTTGAGCAAATGGATGGCGGAACAAGGTTTAGGAGAAATAACAAAAAGACAACATTTATTAAAGGCTAGAAAGAACAGGAAATTGTGGAGAGCCATAATCGCCAACGTCCTGAACGCACACGGCACATAGAAGAAGTAGGCTCTTGAGTAAATGGATGGCGGAACAAGGTTTAGGAGAAATAACGAAAAGACAACATTTATTAAAGGCTAGAAAGAACAGGAAATTGTGGAGAGCCATAATCGCCAACGTCCTGAAGGGACAAGGTACATAGAAAAAGAAGAAGATACCAGCTTACATTACAATGTTGCCAACAAAACTTCATAGTATTATATTTACTACTAGCCTTCAAGCCGATTTTCGTGCGGATTTTAGCTTTGCTCCAACGCAGGGATTTTAGGTATTCGGGCTTCAGCGTCCTAGTTACGTAAAAGCTATAAGAATTTAGAAGTAACAGAATTTGTTCGTCTCTATTCGACACCTTAATTCGGCATAATTTTTCTTCGTATACCAAATGGATCTCCGTAGTTTGTTTACGTTTATTTTCCGCACAATTTTCCCGCCCTGGGTAAGACGATAAACTACGTCCAACAGCAAGGCCTCTGATTAGATTTTGAGGAGCATGGAAATCCCTCTTAATTGCTGGTGTTCCCAGGTCCACCCTGACCTGGGGTGATAGCACCTGTTAGGGTCCCAGCTATGAGTAAATGGTTAACCCCCAAACTGGGGTCAAAACGCTATGAAAGCGTAAAAATAGGTTTTAATACCAGAAATACTTTTTTGTAAAAAATTATTACCAGCAATACATTTTTGAAAAAAAAAAATTACTAGCAATAAAAGTCTTGTCGGCATTAAATAACCCATTGAGGTTGATATGCTGTAAAACAAACCAAACCAAACTAATATATACTGAGATAGATAGATAGATAGATAGATAGATAGATAGATAGATAGATAGATAGATAGATAGATAGATAGATAGATAAAAAAATATTAGCAGTAATAAAAATCTTGTCGACATTAAATAACCCATTGAGATTGATATGCCGTAAAACAAACCAAACGAATATATACTGAGATAGATAGATAGATAAAAAATATTAGCAGTAATAAAAATCTTATCGACATTAAATAACCCATTGAGATTGATATGCCGTAAAACAAACCAAACTAATATATACTGAGATAGATAGATAGATAGATATTAGCAGCAATAAAAATCTTGTCGGCATTAAATAACCCATTGAGGTGTTGATATGCTGTAAAACAGAAGGAACCAAACCGAGCCAAACCAAACCAAAACGCGCCAATTTTCATTTTCTTTTAAAATCCCCATTCTTTATGACCACTTCGCATAAAGTCAATCTTAAAAGACATTAGGGGACTTGAACTATGTAATATTTCGAATATGTCACAGTACGCGTGCTAGAAAAAGAAAAACAGATGAGCATCGTACCGTGCCCCTCTTAAGTTTTAATTGCAGTTTAATTAGACGATATCAACTACAATTAAGAATTAAGTTAAATCCTTAATAAAGAATTGTTTTTAAAAGTTCACCCTGTTTGATATTTAAATTTAAATTCGATATTTTAAATTTAACTTTACATGAATTTAATTTTTAATCGCATAGTTACTACCTGTTACTTCAGATTGTTTATGATTCGCCGAGATCGAAAAACGGACGGACGGACGGACACACGTACACTGCGTTTTATTTATATAGATACAACTGTCAGTCCAATATGCTCTGTAACCACCAAAGAGAAAATATCGTATTAACTTGGGTTTAGAAAAACGTGGTAACCTAGAATTTACGAATTTAAGCGCAGTACTAGACTGACGGCGATGCCAAATCAATTTACAGTTGAGTTGGCTAGATGTAACCGCAGGTTCTATGCTAATAGTTTCTTTTCTTGCACGCTTCGCTTATGGAACTCTCTTCTGGCTCCATGCTTTCCAGCCAATGTTTATCTTCAAAAATCTAAATGCAATGTCAATCGCTATCTACTGTCCACCTTCTTACTCTCCTATTGTTCTCGCTCCTAATAATTTTTCTGATTTCTAATCCTTCTAGCCCTAGTAACGCATTCTGTCTTAGTGGCTTTACTGCCCTGCTTAAGGTGAACTCGATTAAAAAATTATATTATTAAACATTAAAGCAAAGTAAAGTAAAGAACACCAAAACAATAATAATAATAATAATAATAATAATAATAATAATAATATTACTATTAATAATAATAAATACATTACAAATACCAACTACCTGTACGTCAAAGTCTATCTCTTTCTCTCATGGCAAATTCTTTTCTGAGTTTCTTTTCAGAACGCCATGTCACCCCGGAATAACATAACCGTAATGGCGACGCTTTTATTCTTCTTTAAGGAAAACAGACGACATGGTTGCTACTGCGCATGTCGATGCGAGAGATTGACAATTGTGTTCGTGACATGGCACTCACAAACACAAGTAAAATTTTAAAAAGCTATGGAAGAGGAAAAGAATCACAATTGAAATGTAAAATAATGAAGACAATAAGTATAGACCGTAATATATAGACACAAACACACACACATATATATATATGTGTGTGTGTATTCGGAACATTTCAAAATGTTAAAAGAACTTCATTGGACTAAAGTGATGTAACCGCACATGCGCATGAAGTTAAGGGGGGCGCAGAAAATTTAAAATCTAATTTTTCTTTCAGTATGTGTATGGGGGTATAATGTCTAGACAATTTCCTTACGTTTCTTTTTATTTTTCCGTGTTTTCATCACTTTTATTCTTAAATATCCCACACTGTGACACTGGTAGATCTGCCAATAAACGTGAAGTGTAAGAACCTGGACAGAAATTTGCTATGAATGGTCTAGCAATTAAAGCACATTTTCATCTTAATAAATTGCTTTCTCTTTAAATTAATGGAGAATTGTTAAATTCGAAATTATGGTCAAACTCATTACTGAGAGTATTATTTCGTAAAAGATCCCTTTTTGTGTTAATCTTTTAACTTCCTCGAAGTTTCTCCAATATATTCCTTGTAGCAATTATTACAGCTGATAGAGTATTCTGATATATAAAAATGTATATATCATTTTCTCCAATATATATATTATTATTAATGAAACGTTAAATTTAGTGGATACTTATATTTGAGTAGATGCTCTGTTTATTTATTAAACACTATATTTATTTATTTTCATCTAGCGGCCTGAATTTTCGAGAAATCTTATTAGAAAAATAAGCTCTCGCCGGCAGGATTATAATCTGCGTTCCCATATATGTATGTATGTGTGTGTGTGTGTGTGTGTGTGTGTGTGTGTGTGTGTGTGTGTGTGTGTGTGTGTGTGTGTGTGTGTGTGTGTGTGTGTGTGTAATAAATAATAAATAAATATAAATACTAAATTATTAAAAATATATATAAGTATAAATACTAAATTATTGTCATTTTATTATATATATATATATATTTGAATTGGACAGAGTCCGACAATTTATTTAAAGACATTTTTGATATGTTTAACGTTCTTTTTATAGATACAAGTATTTAAGTAAAAGCTCTGTTTATAAGAAACAGTATTAAATAACATTTACCGGCCTGAATGTCCGAGAAATTTTCATAGAAGATTTTCGTCCTCCGACAGGAATCGAACCTGTATCCTATACGGAACCGTCATTTCGCGTGACGTGCCTTAACCGTTCGGCCACAGAGAAGCGTCTGTTTAGCAATTCAAAAATATATGACGTCATTTGTTTACATTTGATATGCTAAGAGCAGATAAGAATAGAAGAGATTCATGGAAGATTTAAGTTTAAAGATAGTAAAATCTCTGTGGCCGAACGGTTAAGGCACGTCACGCGATAACGAAAAATGAAGAGAAATTTACACATTTTTTACGGGCAGTACTAAGCATATGTAAAATAACGAAGTGAGGAAGTGAGGGAGGAGGGAGACATGATTGAGTTAGATGTAAAATTTCTATTCTCTCAAATTTAAATTGAGTAATTTTAGAGAATAGAAATTTGAGAGAATAGAAATTTTACATCTAACTCAATCATGTCTCCCTCCTCCCTCACTTCCTCACTTCGTTATTTTACATATGCTTAGTACTGCCCGTCAAAAATGTGTAAATTTCTTTTCATTTTTTGTTTCAACAATTGGAAGTAAAGTCTGATGATCCGCGGTCCTTTAAAAGGGCTGTGGTGAAATAATTTATTACATGGAACCATAAAGTGGTCTGTTTTTATTTTTATTTAAATATATATATATATATATATATATATATATATATATATATATATATATATATATATATATATATATATATATATATATGCTCCTTTTAATTTGAATTTAACGTTTATGACTTCTTCGTAACAATTTCTTTCTTAAAAGTCTCTAATGTGCATTACATGTTTGCGTGTTTTATTTTATAGAATTAACGACTTACAATTGAAAAATGCATTTTGTCCGAGGTGCTCAAAATATCTGATAAAGTGTGTAAATCTATTTTAAGGGAGAAGCTGTAAAATTATTACGAAATCACTTCATCAATGACAATTTTGTTCCGCCATTTGAATGTGATTCTCGTTGTTTTTACGATTATTGGTCCAATAAATGCAGCAGTTATCATTCCTATTATTGTTCTTTAATCAAAATTAGAACTGGAATTAGAATTTTTTTTTTCTCCGCCATTTTTCTTTCATTAATGAATATTATATTTTGGTGCATATTTTAAACATAGCCGTATTGCGCAGTAAGTGACTTCTTTTTATTTGAATTCGTTTTTTTTTTCTGCTTTTTATTTTATTTTAAGAAAAGAGCAAGCGAGTCGAAATTATAAATACAAAAGGCCTAATGAGGAACAGAACAACAGAACTGTCCTCTCGACTTCCTTCGCCGTCGCCTCCGATTCGTCTGCCATTGCTACAATCGAGTTTCCACCAAAAACAAAAGAAAGTTAAAAAAAAAAATGCGCTGAAATAAAATAAAATGCAACGAGTATTTAATACAGAAAATAAAGAAACGAGAGGAAAAAAAAAAGGGAGGGCAATGTCATTTCACTGTGTTGTAGTTTTTTGGGGTTTGTTTTTTTTTTTTTAATATATTTTATTTCCGACAACAAAGCGTCGTTGGCGTCGGTCTGTTACGATTGTTTAATTTTACAACTTTTGATAACAGCTTTTATAGCGAGATATTTCGAGATTTCAAAACAAAAATAAAACGCGGAGTGTTTGGTATCGTACGAACTTGCATGTAAGCCATTGTATCTGACATAATCAAATACACATATATATCCAGAGATATAGGCCTACGCACACGCATACAGAGAGAGGGTGAGAAAGAGAGAGACAGGGATAAGGAAAGATAGAGTGAGAAAAAGAGAATGAGGGAGATGAAGATAGAGTGAAAGAGAGCGTGAGAGAAAGAGAGAAAAATAAAGAGAGAAAGAAAGATTGAGGGAAAGAGAGAAAAGAGAGATAATATTTATCACACAAGTATATATTCACACTTACACATATGTATGTATATATGAATATATACTGCGTTTAAACTAGTCTGGCATAAGGCCACAGCCCGTTGTACCCAGTGAAAACCGAATTCACTCCGAGTGGATGGAACTGTACAAAATGTTATATGACCAGAAATAATATTTTTTTTCCATTTATTATTATTATTATATATTAAACACTCCAGACCACAAAAAATATATAAATTTTATAAAAGATAATATGGGTTCAATTTTCGATATAAGTTAATTATAAATGAATCCCCCCTACGGAAATCAAAAGAAAATATGCTAATACAGCGTGACTGCTTTAATTGAAAAAAATGACAATCGATTAAGGAAAATATGGCTATCGATCAAGTACTTCGAGTAAGCAAAATTTAATTATCGATTAAGTATTTCGATGAAGCAAAATATGAATATCGATTAAGCATACTGATTAAGCAAAATATGACTATTCATTATGGACTTCGATTAAGCAAAATATGATTATCGATTAAGCATTTTGATTAAGAAAATATGACTATCACTTAAGCATTTCGATTAAGCAAAATTTAATTATCGATCAAGTCCTTCGATTAAGCAAAATTTAGTTATCGATTAAGCAAAATATGACTATCGATTAAGCGTACTGATTAAGCAAAATATGACTATCGATTAAGCAAAATTTAATTATCGATTAAGTACTTCGATTAAGCAAAATATGACTATCGATTAAGCACTCGAGACCACGAATATAAAAACATAAATTTTATAGAAGTTAATATGGGTCCAATTTTTGTTGTAAATTATTTATAAATGGATCCTTACCCTACGGAAAGCAAAACAAAATATGCTCATACAACGTGACTGCTTAAGCACTTCAGATTACGAATATAATTTTTATCGATATTTTAATCAACACGTTGTATGAGCATATTTTTGGGGGCGGAGCTTCTGCAGGAAGGATCAATTTCCATTGAATTTGCACTGCAAACTCAACTTGGGGCCCTACTAATTTTTATAAAATTTAATAATCATTTGTTTCTATTTTCGCGATCTGGGGTGCTTACTCTCTATGTAAATTTACACAGAAATGGAACTATTCGGGATATTTTTATTAGAAACTAAAGCCGGGGCTTAAACTGAAAATACCCAATTTTCGTTCCGTATTTATGCGATTTTTAGTTCAATGGTTGTGCTCAATTCGTCGACATTTGTCCGTTTTCTGCCGTATGCTTTAACTTTTAAGTATCCCCATAAAAAAAAGTCTAGTTGTGTCTGGTGAACGCGAATGGTATTCTATTGGACCTCTTTATTTAATCCATGTTTGAGAAAGCCAGGCTGTTACACCACAATGGTAATGTGAAAGAGTCCCGTCTTGTTGGATATAAAACTTCTTATCCGCATAGTCCTCTTCAATGTGTGGTATGACTGAATACATAGTACTCCTTCTCTTAAAATCGTTTAATCCCGGAACCCAGTCTGCACAGCTATTTATCCCAGAGATGGAGTGAGATAAGAGGTGGATTCTTGCCTTTTCCAACGGTATCTGTGCGAAAGTGAACGAAAACTGACTAAGCTGCAATTTCAAATTTCAGCGGCGATATCCGATATACTCTTCACAAATTCACGCGTATGCGTTAGCAAAATTTTAAAAAAATGACTATTTTGCCTTATTTTTCTATTTCATTTTTTAAGCATTTTCAAAGCAATGCGGCAGTGCCAGTAGTATACAGAGCGTGAGAACAAGAGTAAGAAGGAGTGTTTGGGGAAAGTATAAAGACAAGGACAATCAAGATCAAGGTATCAGATGTCGATCTGAATATTTGGAGATAATAGATATCAGGAAAGCAAATAAGAGGACGGGAGTTCCACTGTTGGGAAGTGAGAGATAAAAGGTTGCTGGAGTAGAAGAGACAGCTACATTGAACCGTTTCGACAGTGAATGGGTGTGACCAAGATGCCAACCTAGCAGGACGTTTAATTCATTCAGTTTGGGAACAAGTGAAGGTAGCTCGTCAGAGCGGATGTCATGAAAATATTTGTAGAAAAGACAGAAGGAAGCCACAGCACGTCTGTGAGGAAGTGACTGTAGACGAGATGCCAGATCAGGACCTATCACATTGCATATCCGTCTCTGGGTATATGTGAGGACCTAGAGATGAACAGCGGAGATACCAGACCACATATGGCAACAGTATTCAATGCAAAGACGAATGGTTGACTTGCAGATTTGAAGGATGGATTCAAACAAGAAAAACCTTCTGGCGCACCTCAGAAAATTAACTTAAAAAGAAAATTATCTTCCTTGTGACTGAGTGAGTTACCATCAGTGCCATGAGAGTTTCTTTGATTCTGAGTTTTATAAAAAGGGGGAAAAAAAGAAAAGAAAACACGATCTCGCATTATGAAGCAAATCGGCAAAATTGAGGATGTGTAGGTAGCTAAACGGCTATCAGTGAGAAAAGTAGAATTGGGAAATCGAGTTCAGATTCTCGCTTCGGCTTTTGTCTTTGACTTTGGAAAAGACATCTATTCCTTATCCCTCAAGATATGCGTAAGAATATAGATGGAGCTTTTTAACCATGTATGGCAGCCAGTATAGGAGAAGGAAAACTCTTATTTTCAAACCGCAGAGAGAGCAAATGGGAAACCATTCCACTATCTTTTCCAAGAAAATGTCACCTAACGGATGATAAAGGGCTTCGTTACTTTCTTTCTTTTCAGTTCCTCTCTCGCCTCTCCCCCCTCTCTCCTCTTTTTCTCTTTGTCTTTTCGCTTTCTCTACTGTTTTTAACCTTGCTTTCTCTTTCTTTCTCTCTCTGTCTCCCTCCCCTATCTGCCTCCCTTTCCTTGTATTTTCTCTCCCTCTGCTGTTTGCCTCGGTCAGTGTCTTCTTTCGTCCTTTGGTTTTTCTATTCCTTTTTTCCTCTTTATTTTTTCTTTTTTTCAGCCCCCCCCCCCCCCACTCTCTTCCCCCCCCTCTCTCTCTCTCTCTCTCTCTCTCTCTTTCATTCTCTCGTTCTCTTTGTCTTTTTCTCTACCTCTTCCTCTCTTGTTTTTCTAGCTTAGTGTCTTTTCTCCTCCGATTTTCCTCTTCTTTTTGCTTTCTTTGTTTTCAGTTTCTCTCTCACTCCCACTCTCTCTTTCCTTGTCTTTTTCTCTTCCTCTCCTGTTTTTCCTCATCGGTGTCTTCTTTCCTCCTCCGATTTTATTTTTCATTCTTTTTTCTTCTTTACTTTCATTTTTCCTTTCACTTCCTTTCTTTCTGTCCTGTTTTTCCTCCTTCAATTTTCATTCTCCTTTTCTTTCTCTCTCTCTCTCTCTCTCTGTCTTTCTTTCGTTCTTTCTTTCTTTTTTCACTTTCTTTCTTTTCTCTTTCTTTTTATTCTATTTCTTTCTTTCTTTCCTTCTTTTTTCCTCCCTCTATATCTTCCGCTCTTTCTCTATCTCGTTTCTCCTTTGATAAATTGTCCATATACGGCCGTAACTTCAGCGTGGTTTCTTCATGCCCTTACGATTTCTCACCTTTCATCATCGGACAGCATTTCGTCGAAGACATAAAGAAATTGGCCCGATCTCCCCGGAAAACTTTCTACTTAGTCAGCAACACCCCCTAACGTTCATTGATTGCGGACGGGGGCGCCAGACATCTGTAGCTATTTACCTTGTCGGAACTTGTAAATTTTGTACGGGAAGATGAATGTCTGTGATAAAAGAAGACTGAAAATGATCAATGACCGACCGATCCAGCAAGAGACGATTAATTTGATTGGCTGAACGAAGGACAAGGAAATGAAAATGAATGAATGAATGAAATGAAATGAAAGAAAGTGAAAATGAATGGGCGTGAGTATATAGTACGTCCATGCACTGAGTCGCTAAAAATATATCATGATAAAAAAATGTTCCAAACTTAATAAAAACAAAGTTTTATCGTCAAAATCCTTAAATCATTATTAAGAGGAAAAAAAAACAAAGGATTTTATTTATATTATTATTATTATTATTATTATTATTATTATTATTATTATTATTATTATTATTATTATCCTTTTTAGATCCTTTGGTTAAAATCTTTTTTTTGCGTCAACTAGGTGGCCAAAGATTAGTATAGAAAATCTTTTTGGCGGTGAAAAGTACATTGATTTTGAAATTCTTGCAAAAATCAAATAATTGTCGGATTCTAATGACACTTTCACGACTTATTCACAAATGAGTTTAAGCAGTATCTGTCTATATTTCTGAGATGAGGTATTATGTACACTATTTACATTATTCAGACTATTGTGCTTATCTTTGTCGCCATACTTATTACAACGTTTCGGCCTTTCAGTAACTGTCTATATTTCTGAGATGAGGTATTATGTACACTATTTACATTATTTTGACTATTGTCCTTATCTTTGTCGCCATACTTATTACAACGTTTCGGCCTTTCACTATCTGTCTATATTTCTGAGATGAGGTATTATGCACATTATTTACATTATTCGGACTATTGTCCTCATCTTTGTTGCCATATTTATTACGTTTCGGCCTTTCAGTATCTGTCTATATTTCTGAGATAAGGTATTATGTACATTATTTAAATTATTCGAACGATTGTCCTCATCTTTGTCGCCATATTTATTACAACGTTTCGGCCGTTGTACGCTCTTGTCTTCTTCTTAAACATGACACGTGGAACTAGAACAGTCTACCCCAGTCAGCGAAATAAAGGCGTCAGTTCGACATTCCAACCACCTGAAGATGGCCGGAGCGTAAAACGGCCGAAACGTTGTAATAAATATGGCGACAAAGATGAGGACAATAGTCCGAATAATGTAAATAATGAGTTTAATCATTTGAGAAATGTTTGTTTTTAGAAAATCTTGATGAAAATATATTTTTTAAATCTGCTACCACTAATTATTTAATTCTATGAAATTTCGAGAAATTCATTTTTGTAGAGCTTAATATTTACATTAGTTATAAGCAGAAGTCTTTGGAGAATTTAAATACTCAATTTCTTTTTGTAAAACTGAACCACCAGTTATCGAAAATCTGCTCGGAATCGTAAAATAAAAAATGCAATAAAAATAAGACGTTAATTAATTTAAAAATCTTTTAATTGTTATGAATAAGATATATTATGGACATTATTCTCTTAAGAAAACAATCTTTTTAATGAATAATGAATTTTTACAAAAATTGTTTTCCTTCTTTTCAAATTTTAATTATAATAATTTATAAAGTTTTAAATTCCGTATTAATTTTTAGAGGTTAGGTGTTTGTAGAGGGTAGGTGTATTTAAGTAAAAACAATATTTACTAAATGTAAATGGAACAGCTTACTACAATTCATTGGACACCAATATTTTAAAAAAGAATTTTGAAATTTTGTGTGACGATTAAATCTAAGTATGTGTCTGTTTGTTTCCATTGTAGAGGACCGGGGAGGTGAAGATGAAAAGAAAACATGTGCGTTTATATTTCCAGCTAGAAGATGGTCCAACTACATCAAAATGTCAGATCTGAAGATAAAGAAGACAAACAAACAAGACTGATATATATATATATATATATATATATATATATATATATATATATATATATATATATATATATATATATATATATATAAAACAAATATATGTATTAAGAACAAATTACAAAGCACATAGTTATCATTGTGTTTGTGTGTGAAAATTAGAGTGTGTGTGTCAACGTTCGTATTGTGGTGAACGTTATTTTGGAGAAGTTCGTATGTGTTCGTATTGTGGTGAACGTTATTTTGGAGAAGTTCGTAAGTGTTCGTATTGTGGTGAATGTTATTTTGGAGAGAGTCGTAAGTGTTCGTATTGTCGTGGGATGTTATTTTGGAGAAGTTCGTATGTGTTCGTATTCTGGTGAATGTTATTTTGGAGAAGTTCGTAAGTGTTCGTATTGTGGTGAATGTTATTTTGGAGAAGTTCTTGAGCGTTCGTATTGTGGTGAATGTTATTTTGGAGAGAGTCGAAAGTGTTCGTATTGTCGTGGGATGTTATTTTGGAGAAGTTCGTATGTGTTCGTATTCTGGTGAATGTTATTTTGGAGAAGTTCGTAAGTGTTCGTATTGTGGTGAATGTTATTTTGGAGAAGTTCTTGAGCGTTCGTATTGTGGTGAATGTTATTTTGGAGAGAGTCGTAAGTGTTCGTATTGTCGTGGGATATTATTTTGGAGAAGTTCGTATGTGTTCGTATTCTGGTGAATGTTATTTTGGAGAAGTTCGTAAGTGTTCGTATTGTGGTGAATGTTATTTTGGAGAAGTTCTTGAGCGTTCGTATTGTGGTGAATGTTATTTTGGAGAGAGTCGTAAGTGTTCGTATTGTCGTGGGATGTTGTTTTGGAGAAGTTCGTATGTGTTCGTATTCTGGTGAATGTTATTTTGGAGAAGTTCGTATGTGTTCGTATTGTGGTGAATGTTATTTTGGAGAGAGTCGTAAGTGTTCGTATTGTCGTGGGATGTTATTTTGGAGAAGTTCGTATGTGTTCGTATTCTGGTGAATGTTATTTCGGAGAAGTTCGTAAGTGTTCGTATTGTGGTGAATGTTATTTTGGAGAAGTTCTTGAGCGTTCGTATTGTGGTGAATGTTATTTTGGAGAGAGTCGTAAGTGTTCGTATTGTCGTGGGATGTTATTTTGGAGAAGTTCGTATGTGTTCGTATTCTGGTGAATGTTATTTTGGAGAGAGTCGTAAGTGTTCGTATTGTCGTGGGATGTTATTTTGGAGAAGTTCGTATGTGTTCGTATTCTGGTGAATGTTATTTTGGAGAAGTTCGTAAGTGTTCGTATTGTGATGAATGTTATTTTGGAGAAGTTCTTGAGCGTTCGTATTGTGGTGAATGTTATTTTGGAGATAGTCGTAAGTGTTCGTATTGCCGTGGGATGTTATTTTGGAGAAGTTCGTATGTGTTCGTATTCTGGTGAATGTTATTTTGGAGAGAGTCGTAAGTGTTCGTATTGCCGTGGGATGTTATTTTGGAGAAGTTCGTATGTGTTCGTATTCTGGTGAATGTTATTTTGGAGAGAGTCGTAAGTGTTCGTATTGCCGTGGGATGTTATTTTTGAGAAGTTCGTATGTGTTCGTATTCTGGTGAATGTTATTTTGGAGAAGTTCGTAAGTGTTCGTATTGTGGTGAATGTTATTTTGGAGAAGTTCTTGAGCGTTCGTATTGTGGTGAATGTTATTTTGGAGAGAGTCGTAAGTGTTCGTATTGTTGTGGGATGTTATTTTGGAGAAGTTCGTATGTGTTCGTATTCTGGTGAATGTTATTTTGGAGAAGTTCGTAAGTGTTCGTATTGTGGTGAATGTTATTTTGGAGAAGTTCTTGAGCGCTCGTATTGTGGTGAATGTTATTTTGGAGAGAGTCGTAAGTGTTCGTATTGTCGTGGGATGTTATTTTGGAGAAGTTCGTATGTGTTCGTATTCTGGTGAATGTTATTTTGGAGAAGTTCGTATGTGTTCGTATTGTGGTGAATGTTATTTTGGAGAGAGTCGTAAGTGTTCGTATTGTCGTGGGATGTTATTTTGGAGAAGTTCGTATGTGTTCGTATTCTGGTGAATGTTATTTTGGAGAAGTTCGTAAGTGTTCGTATTGTGGTGAATGTTATTTTGGAGAAGTTCTTGAGCGTTCGTATTGTGGTGAATGTTATTTTGGAGAGAGTCGTAAGTGTTCGTATTGTCGTGGGATGTTGTTTTGGAGAAGTTCGTATGTGTTCGTATTCTGGTGAATGTTATTTTGGAGAAGTTCGTATGTGTTCGTATTGTGGTGAATGTTATTTTGGAGAGAGTCGTAAGTGTTCGTATTGTCGTGGGATGTTATTTTGGAGAAGTTCGTATGTGTTCGTATTCTGGTGAATGTTATTTCGGAGAAGTTCGTAAGTGTTCGTATTGTGGTGAATGTTATTTTGGAGAAGTTCTTGAGCGTTCGTATTGTGGTGAATGTTATTTTGGAGAGAGTCGTAAGTGTTCGTATTGTCGTGGGATGTTATTTTGGAGAAGTTCGTATGTGTTCGTATTCTGGTGAATGTTATTTTGGAGAGAGTCGTAAGTGTTCGTATTGTCGTGGGATGTTATTTTGGAGAAGTTCGTATGTGTTCGTATTCTGGTGAATGTTATTTTGGAGAAGTTCGTATGTGTTCGTATTCTGGTGAATGTTATTTTGGAGAAGTTCTTGAGCGTTCGTATTGTGGTGAATGTTATTTTGGAGAAGTTCTTCAGCATTCGTATTGTGGTGAATGTTATTTTGGAGAGAGTCGTAAGTGTTCGTATTGTCGTGGGATGTTATTTTGGAGAAGTTCGTATGTGTTCGTATTCTGGTGAATGTTATTTTGGAGAAGTTCGTAAGTGTTCGTATTGTGATGAATGTTATTTTGGAGAAGTTCTTGAGCGTTCGTATTGTGGTGAATGTTATTTTGGAGATAGTCGTAAGTGTTCGTATTGCCGTGGGATGTTATTTTGGAGAAGTTCGTATGTGTTCGTATTCTGGTGAATGTTATTTTGGAGAGAGTCGTAAGTGTTCGTATTGCCGTGGGATGTTATTTTGGAGAAGTTCGTATGTGTTCGTATTCTGGTGAATGTTATTTTGGAGAGAGTCGTAAGTGTTCGTATTGCCGTGGGATGTTATTTTTGAGAAGTTCGTATGTGTTCGTATTCTGGTGAATGTTATTTTGGAGAAGTTCGTAAGTGTTCGTATTGTGGTGAATGTTATTTTGGAGAAGTTCTTGAGCGTTCGTATTGTGGTGAATGTTATTTTGGAGAGAGTCGTAAGTGTTCGTATTGTTGTGGGATGTTATTTTGGAGAAGTTCGTATGTGTTCGTATTCTGGTGAATGTTATTTTGGAGAAGTTCGTAAGTGTTCGTATTGTGGTGAATGTTATTTTGGAGAAGTTCTTGAGCGCTCGTATTGTGGTGAATGTTATTTTGGAGAGAGTCGTAAGTGTTCGTATTGTCGTGGGATGTTATTTTGGAGAAGTTCGTATGTGTTCGTATTGTGATGAATGTTATTTTGGAGAAGTTCGTATGTGTTCGTATTGTGGTGAATGTTATTTTGGAGAGAGTCGTAAGTGTTCGTATTGTCGTAGGATGTTATTTTGGAGAAGTTCGTATGTGTTCGTATTCTGGTGAATGTTATTTTGGAGAAGTTCGTAAGTGTTCGTATTGTGGTGAATGTTATTTTGGAGAAGTTCTTGAGCGTTCGTATTGTGGTGAATGTTATTTTGGAGAGATTCGTAAGTGTTCGTATTGTCGTGGGATGTTATTTTGGAGAAGTTCGTATGTGTTCGTATTCTGGTGAATGTTATTTTGGAGAGAGTCGTAAGTGTTCGTATTGTCGTGGGATGTTATTTTGGAGAAGTTCGTATGTGTTCGTATTCTGGTGAATGTTATTTTGGAGAGAGTCGTAAGTGTTCGTATTGTCGTGGGATGTTATTTTGGAGAAGTTCGTATGTGTTCGTATTCTGGTGAATGTTATTTTGGAGAAGTTCGTATGTGTTCGTATTCTGGTGAATGTTATTTTGGAGAAGTTCTTGAGCGTTCGTATTGTGGTGAATGTTATTTTGGAGAAGTTCTTCAGCATTCGTATTGTGGTGAATGTTATTTTGGAGAGAGTCGTAAATGTTCGTATTGTCGTGGGATGTTATTTTCGAGAAGTTCGTATGTGTTCGTATTCTGGTGAATGTTATTTTGGAGAAGTTCGTAAGTGTTCGTATTGTGGTGAATGTTATTTTGGAGAAGTTCTTGAGCGTTCGTATTGTGGTGAATGTTATTTTGGAGATAGTCGTAAGTGTTCGTATTGCCGTGGGATGTTATTTTGGAGAAGTTCGTATGTGTTCGCATTCTGGTGAATGTTGTTTTGGAGAGAGTTGTAAGTGTTCGTATTGCCGTGGGATGTTATTTTGGAGAAGTTCGTATGTGTTCGTATTCTGGTGAATGTTATTTTGGAGTAGTTCGTAAGTGTTCGTAGTGTGGTGAATGTTATTTTGGAGAAGTTCTTGAGCGTACGTATTGTGGTGAATGTTATTTTGGAGAGAGTCGTAAGTGTTCGTTTTGTCGTGGGATGTTATTTTGGAGAAGTTCGTATGTGTTCGTATTCTGGTGAATGTTATTTTGGAGAAGTTCGTAAGTGTTCGTATTGTGGTGAATGTTATTTTGGAGAAGTTCTTGAGCGCTCGTATTGTGGTGAATGTTATTTTGGAGAGAGTCGTAAGTGTTCGTATTGTCGTGGGATGTTATTTTGGAGAAGTTCGTATGTGTTCGTATTCTGGTGAATGTTATTTTGGAGAAGTTCGTATGTGTTCGTATTGTGGTGAATGTTATTTTGGAGAGAGTCGTAAGTGTTCGTATTGTCGTGGGATGTTATTTTGGAGAAGTTCGTATGTGTTCGTATTCTGGTGAATGTTATTTTGGAGAAGTTCGTAAGTGTTCGTATTGTGGTGAATGTTATTTTGGAGAAGTTCTTGAGCGTTCGTATTGTGGTGAATGTTATTTTGGAGAGATTCGTAAGTGTTCGTATTGTCGTGGGATGTTATTTTGGAGAAGTTCGTATGTGTTCGTATTCTGGTGAATGTTATTTTGGAGAGAGTCGTAAGTGTTCGTATTGTCGTGGGATGTTATTTTGGAGAAGTTCGTATGTGTTCGTATTCTGGTGAATGTTATTTTGGAGAGAGTCGTAAGTGTTCGTATTGTCGTGGGATGTTATTTTGGAGAAGTTCGTATGTGTTCGTATTCTGGTGAATGTTATTTTGGAGAAGTTCGTATGTGTTCGTATTCTGGTGAATGTTATTTTGGAGAAGTTCTTGAGCGTTCGTATTGTGGTGAATGTTATTTTGGAGAAGTTCTTCAGCATTCGTATTGTGGTGAATGTTATTTTGGAGAGAGTCGTAAATGTTCGTATTGTCGTGGGATGTTATTTTCGAGAAGTTCGTATGTGTTCGTATTCTGGTGAATGTTATTTTGGAGAAGTTCGTAAGTGTTCGTATTGTGGTGAATGTTATTTTGGAGAAGTTCTTGAGCGTTCGTATTGTGGTGAATGTTATTTTGGAGATAGTCGTAAGTGTTCGTATTGCCGTGGGATGTTATTTTGGAGAAGTTCGTATGTGTTCGCATTCTGGTGAATGTTGTTTTGGAGAGAGTTGTAAGTGTTCGTATTGCCGTGGGATGTTATTTTGGAGAAGTTCGTATGTGTTCGTATTCTGGTGAATGTTATTTTGGAGTAGTTCGTAAGTGTTCGTAGTGTGGTGAATGTTATTTTGGAGAAGTTCTTGAGCGTACGTATTGTGGTGAATGTTATTTTGGAGAGAGTCGTAAGTGTTCGTTTTGTCGTGGGATGTTATTTTGGAGAAGTTCGTATGTGTTCGTATTCTGGTGAATGTTATTTTGGAGAAGTTCGTAAGTGTTCGTATTGTGGTGAATGTTATTTTGGAGAAGTTCTTGAGCGCTCGTATTGTGGTGAATGTTATTTTGGAGAGAGTCGTAAGTGTTCGTATTGTCGTGGGATGTTATTTTGGAAAAGTTCGTATGTGTTCGTATTCTGGTGAATGTTATTTTGGAGAAGTTCGTAAGTGTTCGTATTGTGGTGAATGTTATTTTGGAGAAGTTCTTGAGCGTTCGTATTGAGGTGAATGTTATTTTGGAGAAGTTCTTGAGCGTTCGTATTGTGGTGAATGTTATTTTGGAGAAGTTCGTATGTGTTCGTATTCTGGTGAATGTTATTTTGGAGAAGTTCGTAAGTGTTCGTATTGTGGTGAATGTTATTTTGGAGAAGTTCTTGAGCGTTCGTATTGTGGTGAATGTTATTTTGGAGAAGTTCGTAAGTGATCGTATTGTGGTGAATGTTATTTTGGAGAAGTTCTTGAGCGTTCGTATTGTGGTGAATGTTATTTTGGAGATAGTCGTAAGTGTTCGTATTGCCGTGGGATGTTATTTTGGAGAAGTTCGTATGTGTTCGTATTCTGGTGAATGTTATTTTGGAGAGAGTCGTAAGTGTTCGTATTGCCGTGGGATGTTATTTTGGAGAAGTTCGTATGTGTTCGTATTCTGGTGAATGTTATTTTGGAGAAGTTCGTAAGTGTTCGTATTGTGGTGAATGTAATTTTGGAGAAGTTCTTGAGTGTTCGTATTGTGGTGAATGTTATTTTGGAGAGAGTCGTAAGTGTTCGTATTGTCGTGGGATGTTATTTTGGAGAAGTTCGTATGTGTTCGTATTCTGGTGAATGTTATTTTGGAGAGAGTCGTAAGTGTTCGTATTGTCGTGGGATGTTATTTTGGAGAAGTTCGTATATGTTCGTATTCTGGTGAATGTTAATTTGGAGAAGTTCGTAAGTGTTCGTATTGTGGTGAATGTTATTTTGAAGAAGTTCTTGAGCGTTCGTATTGTGGTGAATGTTATTTTGGAGAAGTTGGTATGTGTTCGTATTCTGGTGAATGTTATTTTGGAGAAGTTCGTAAGTGTTCGTATTGTGGTGAATGTTATTTTGGAGAAGTTCTTGTGCGTTCGTATTGTGGTGAATGTTATTTTGGAGAGAGTCGTAAGTGTTCGTATTGTCGTGGGATGTTATTTTGGAGAAGTTCGTATGTGTTCCTATTCTGGTGAATGTTATTTTGGAGAAGTTCGTAAATGTTCGTATTGTGGTGAATGTTATTTTGGAGAAGTTCTTGAGCGTTCGTATTGTGGTGAATGTTATTTTGGAGAAAGTCGTAAGTGTTCGTATTGTCGTGGGATGTTATTTTGGAGAAGTTCGTATGTGTTCGTATTCTGGTGAATGTTATTTTGGAGAAGTTCGTATGTGTTCGTATTGTGGTGAATGTTATTTTGGAGAGAGTCGTAAGTGTTGGTATTGTCGTGGGATGTTATTTTGGAGAAGTTCGTATGTGTTCGTATTCTGGTGAATGTTATTTTGGAGAAGTTCGTAAGTGTTCGTATTGTGGTGAATGTTATTTTGGAGAAGTTCGTAAGTGTTCGTATTGTGGTGAATGTTATTTTGGAGAAGTTTGTATGTGTTCGTATTGTGGTGAATGTTATTTTGGAGAAGTTCGTAAGTGTTCGTATTGTGGTAAATGTTATTTTGGAGAAGTTTGTAAGTGTTCGTATTGTGGTAAATGTTATTTTGGAGAAGTTCGTAAGTGTTCGTATTGTGGTAAATGTTATTTTTGAGAAGTTCGTAAGTGTTCGTATTGTTGTGAATGTTGTTTTGGAGAAGTTCCTAAGCGTTCGTATTGTGGTAAATGTTATTTTGGAGAAGTTCGTAAGTGTTCGTATTGTGGTGAATGTTATTTTGGAGAAGTTCGTAAGTGTTCGTATTGTGGTGAATGTTATTTTGGAGAAGTTCGTAAGTGTTCGTATTGTGGTGAATGTTATTTTGGAGAAGTTCGTAAGCGTTCGTATTGTGGTAAATTTTATTTTGGAGAAGTTCGTAAGTGTTCGTATTGTGGTGAATGTTATTTTGGAGAAGTTCGTAAGTGTTCGTATTGTGGTAAATGTTATTTTGGAGAAGTTCGTAAGTGTTCGTATTGTGGTGAATGTTATTTTGGAGAAGTTCGTAAGCGTTCGTATTGTGGTAAATGTTATTTTGGAGAAGTTCGTAAGTGTTCGTATTGTGGTAAATGTTATTTTGGAGAAGTTTGTAAGTGTTCGTATTGTGGTAAATGTTATTTTGGAGAAGTTTGTAAGTGTTCGTATTGTGGTAAATGTTATTTTGGAGAAGTTCGTAAGTGTTCGTATTGTGGTAAATGTTATTTTGGAGAAGTTCGTAAGTGTTCGTATTGTGGTAAATGTTATTTTGGAGAAGTTTGTAAGTGTTCGTATTGTGGTGAATGTTATTTTGGAGAAGTTCGTAAGCGTTCGTATTGTGGTAAATGTTATTTTGGAGAATTTCGTAAGTGTTCGCATTGTGGTAAATGTTATTTTGGAGAAGTTTGTAAGTGTTCGTATTGTGGTAAATGTTATTTTGGAGAAGTTCGTAAGTGTTCGTATTGTGGTGAATGTTATTTTGGAGAAGTTCGTAAGCGTTTGTATTGTGGTAAATGTTATTTTGGAGAAGTTCGTAAATGTTCGTATTGTGGTAAATGTTATTTTGGAGAATTTTGTAAGTGTTCGTATTGTGGTAAATGTTATTTTGGGGAAGTTCGTAAGTGTTCGTATTGTGGTAAATGTTATTTTGGAGAAGTTCGTAAGTGTTCGTATTGTGGTAAATGTTATTTTAGAGAAGTTCGTAAGTGTTCGTATTGTGGTAAATGTTATTTTGGAGAAGTTCGTAAGTGTTCGTATTGTAGTAAATGTTATTTTGGAGAAGTTCGTAAGCGTTCGTATTGTGGTAAATGTTATTTTGGAGAAGTTTGTAAGTGTTCGTATTGTGGTGAATGTTATTTTGGAGAAGTTCGTAAGCGTTCGTATTGTGGTGAATGTTATTTTGGAGAGAGTCGTAAGTGTTCGTATTGTCGTGGGATGTTATTTTGGAGAAGTTCGTATGTGTTCGTATTCTGGTGAATGTTATTGTGGAGAAGTTCGTAAGTGTTCGTATTGTGGTGAATGTTATTTTGGAGAAGTTCTTGAGCGTTCGTATTGTGGTGAATGTTATTTTGGAGAGATTCGTAAGTGTTCGTATTGTCGTGGGATGTTATTTTGGAGAAGTTCGTATGTGTTCGTATTCTGGTGAGTGTTATTTTGGAGAAGTTCGTAAGTGTTCGTATTGTGGTGAATGTTATTTTGGAGAAGTTCGTAAGTGTTCGTATTGTGGTGAATGTTATTTTGGAGAAGTTTGTATGTGTTCGTATTGTGGTGAATGTTATTTTGGAGAAGTTCGTAAGTGTTCGTATTGTGGTAAATGTTATTTTGGAGAAGTTTGTAAGTGTTCGTATTGTGGTGAATGTTATTTTGGAGAAGTTCGTAAGCGTTCGTATTGTGGTAAATGTTATTTTGGAGAAGTTCGTAACTGTTCGTATTGTGGTAAATGTTATTTTGGAGAAGTTTGTAAGTGTTCGTATTGTGGTAAATGTTATTTTGGAGAAGTTCGTAAGTGTTCGTATTGTGGTGAATGTTATTTTGGAGAAGTTCGTAAGCGTTCGTATTGTGGTAAATGTTATTTTGGAGAAGTTCGTAAGTGTTCGTATTGTGGTGAATGTTATTTTGGAGAAGTTTGTAAGTGTTCGTATTGTGGTAAATGTTATTTTGGAGAAGTTCGTAAGTGTTCGTATTGTGGTAAATGTTATTTTGGAAAAGTTCGTAAGTGTTCGTATTGTGGTAAATGTTATTTTGGAGAAGTTCGTAAGTGTTCGTATTGTGGTAAATGTTATTTTGGAGAAGTTCGTAAGTGTTCGTATTGTGGTAAATGTTATTTTGGAGAAGTTCGTAAGCGTTCGTATTGTGGTAAATGTTATTTTGGAGAAGTTCGTAAGTGTTCGTATTGTGGTAAATGTTATTTTGGAGAAGTTCGTAAGTGTTCGTATTGTGGTAAATGTTATTTTGGAGAAGTTCGTAAGTGTTCGTATTGTGGTAAATGTTATTTTGGAGAAGTTCGTAAGCGTTCGTATTGTGGTAAATCTTATTTTGGAGAAGTTTGTAAGTGTTCGTATTGTGGTAAATGTTATTTTGGAGAAGTTCGTAAGTGTTCGTATTGTGGTAAATGTTATTTTGGAGAAGTTTGTAAGTGTTCGTATTGTGGTAAATGTTATTTTGGAGAAGTTCGTAAGTGTTCGTATTGTGGTGAATGTTATTTTGGAGAAGTTCGTAAGTGTTCGTATTGTGGTGAATGTTATTTTGGAGAAGTTCGTAAGTGTTCGTATTGTGGTGAATGTTATTTTGGAGAAGTTCGTAAGTGTTCGTATTGTGGTAAATGTTATTTTGGAGAAGTTCGTAAGTGTTCGTATTGTGGTGAATGTTATTTTGGAGAAGTTCGTAAGTGTTCGTATTGTGGTAAATGTTATTTTGGAGAAGTTCGTAAGTGTTCGTATTGTGGTAAATGTTATTTTGGAGAAGTTCGTAAGTGTTCGTATTGTGGTAAATGTTATTTTGGAGAAGTTCGTAAGCGTTCGTATTGTGGTAAATCTTATTTTGGAGAAGTTTGTAAGTGTTCGTATTGTGGTAAATGTTATTTTGGAGAAGTTCGTAAGTGTTCGTATTGTGGTAAATGTTATTTTGGAGAAGTTTGTAAGTGTTCGTATTGTGGTAAATGTTATTTTGGAGAAGTTCGTAAGTGTTCGTATTGTGGTGAATGTTATTTTGGAGAAGTTCGTAAGTGTTCGTATTGTGGTGAATGTTATTTTGGAGATGTTCGTAAGTGTTCGTATTGTGGTGAATGTTATTTTGGAGAAGTTTGTAAGTGTTCGTATTGTGGTGAATGTTATTTTGGAGAAGTTCGTAAGTGTTCGTATTGTGGTAAATGTTATTTTGGAGAAGTTCGTAAGTGTTCGTATTGTGGTGAATGTTATTTTGGAGAAGTTCGTAAGTGTTCGTATTGTGGTAAATGTTATTTTGGAGAAGTTCGTAAGTGTTCGTATTGTGGTGAATGTTATTTTGGAGAAGTTCGTAAGTGTTCGTATTGTGGTGAATGTTATTTTGGAGATGTTCGTAAGTGTTCGTATTGTGGTGAATGTTATTTTGGAGAAGTTCGTAAGTGTTCGTATTGTGGTGAATGTTATTTTGGAGAAGTTCGTAAGTGTTCGTATTGTGGTGAATGTTATTTTGGAGAAGTTCGTAAGTGTTCGTATTGTGGTGAATGTTATTTTGGAGAAGTTCGTAAGTGTTCGTATTGTGGTGAATGTTATTTTGGAGAAGTTCGTAAGTGTTCGTATTGTGGTGAATGTTATTTTGGAGAAGTTCGTAAGTGTTCGTATTGTGGTGAATGTTATTTTGGAGAAGTTCGTAAGTGTTCGTATTGTGGTGAATGTTCGTAATGTTCATAGCGTTTTCCTAGAAATGGGAAACCCTGATCTACTAAGAGCTAACATCTTGTCACTGAAATGAAGAAGAAAGAGAGATTTACCTCACCACCTCGCGTGGTGGGATTCTGCACAAGCCCTGAAGGAAAGAAGAGAAAGAGGCAAGAAGTTTCCCTGTATTTATAGTAGTGGGATGGAGACCCCTGGTGATAATTTGGGAATTAAGGAGGAGGTAACTCCGACACCATTTTACGTAAAACGTCTTTGTTATTCACATAGTAATCTCAGTATCCTTCTGTAGAATCATATTCCTGTTGCTTCAAGTCTCTTCTTCATCTGTGAAGAAATTCACAGCCAGATAGGAGGGTTGATATTGCATAGGAGTTTAGCACTCTCTTCAATGTTTCCAATGAGGATTTTCCGCTTTCTGAATTTTAATTATTATTGGGGAAAATGTTTGATGGGTATGCTGTAGATTGAGTGGCAGCAAGTCTCCTCAAATCTCCAGCAACTTCCTCAGTATTCTCGTAGTCATCGGCACTACTGTGGTCGAAAGAATCTTAATCTTTTCTTGAATTTCCAACTATTATTACATATATTTCATGAATGGCACTGGATGTCTCATACTTTCGGTCTAATGTCACATGTAAACTACGTTTAGAAAATCATCATGCATTTCCTGTTTACATTAGTTGTCTGATGGTTATTGCTCTAGATTGAGAGGCAACATGCCTTCACAAATTCGTTTTTGCTTACTCTTCACTTCCCTATAAAAAAACAACCGCCATCATATGTTTTCTTTCTTTCTTTCTTTCTTTCTTTCTCCCATAATTCCTTGTATGTATTTAACTGAAAGAACTGATAAAAAAGAAATTATTTCCACTGAGAAAATTGATCGTTATTCGTATGAAAACGCAGTTAATCACTTATGGTATTATGATTAAATCTGTTATTCAATGCCGATATAGTTTTTCTATAGATTTTTTTTTTTTTTTATTCAGAGTCCGCAACACATATCAAAATCAACCCCTACATACGCCAATCTTTGTGCTTATAAAGGGTGGTTCATTAAGAAGGATCAAAGTCAGCAGTAAATAAACCAGTGTTATTGGTGAAAATTTATTTATTTCTCTATCGGATCCTGTTATTTAAGTCATGGCAATCGTGTGTGAAAAATAATATCGCCCAAATGTCCACCAAGGCTTCGGTGGCACACCTCCACTCGATGGTCAACTTTTTTAATGACGTCTCTGCATGGTTGCTCCTCGATCTCACCAATATGTCTTTTTCTCTTCTGCTCATCTTTAATTGTAATGGCATACTAACTTATATATATATATATATATATATATATATATATATATATATATTACGCGAATCATTCATACGATAAGCAGATATTACCTGGATGTAAAAACTTACCTATTTCCCTACCTGAGGATGATCGTATGAAACAATTGGAAGCTAAGCTAGTAGTAAAAAAAAGACCTGATAAAACCGGAAGTTATAAACAAGGATCATACCATTCATTAACGGATTCGAGGTTAATGTATTTTATTATTAAAAATTGTTTGCGAGAGTGATTCTTGCCATATCATTAACTTCATTATCTGCTTTTCGTATGAATGATTCGCGTAATATAAATTGAACCCGCACGACTTAAAAGATATATATATATATATATATATATATATATATATATATATATATATATATATATATATATTATTTATCAAGAAACATTTCGCATTTATTGTGTAAGATTCAGTTGCTATTCATAAAATCTTCCGATTATAATATTTTTTCAGGAAAATAAGTCTCTCAAATCCATTAACTGTTATCACGATTTCCAGTATTGATCGGGGTTTCCGTCCTAACATTTTGTTCTAAGTAGTATGGAATGCCAACATTTTCAGTATGTCATTATTTGCTCTTCGAGTTACATGTGTTTTATAACTCAAAACGGACACTTGTTGCCACTTTTATGATACGAACGAACAATCGTATTCACTTTTGTGATGTCAACGAATACATGTTGTTACTTTCGTAATGCTCGTTGTAGTAGAGACTTTGTAATCGCAGATACAACTATACTAACGCCGTTGAACAATACTGGTGTCAGACGTCTTCGAATAGCATTCGCACTAATAGTACTTTCTTGATAATACTCGCTCGAAAAGTAACCACCAAATAGCGATCCGAACAGTGATCAGTACAGAGAAATAGTATAGTGAATAGAGAAGAGACTAGAGTAGAACTAAAATCTGTATAGTATAGAGGATAGACTAGAGCTAACGAACACATATCATATAGAGGGGATAGACCAGAGATAGATTTTACGCGACTTCCTCTGTATATACGTTTCCGCTATGGTCACATAATCTATTTATTTCAGTAATGAGATCGCCTGTGTTTATTCCCTGGTGATCTATGCTCAAAAACAAGTGTCGACAGTGACCTTTATTCCTGTATAACAATGTGATATCTGTTTTAGCTATTACTGCTGTTGAAAGTCCTCAAATGGTGTGGTTTCTGTTCTTTGGTACAGTTCTTTGTGATTCTATAGCGCCAGTCCACAAGTTTCGAAGAAGGATAGTCTGCGTCAAGATCCACAGGTTTCATTCGCACAAAGCCAATTTTAACCTTTGACCTTAGAAAACGATTGTATGCCGACTTAGACACGAAGAACATTTGCCGATCAAGCAAGACTGAAGGCAAGAACTTTAAGCGAAATCCTTCTCATCATAGACTCTCAAAATTTCATATCTGCTCAGTTTCGTATACAAACGTAAACAAAGCAATTTCTAAAGAAGTAATGGATTTTTTAATAAATTTATTAATCCAGCAGATTTTGATCACTTTTAAACATTATTTTTCGTGGATGATCAGGAAAGGCTGAATAGTGACTTTTAATCAAAATCCTTCTCAAAATTTCATATCTGCTCAGTTTCGTATCCAAACGTAAAAAAAGCAATTTCTAAAGAAGTAATGGATTTTTTTATAAATTTATTAATCCAGCAGATTTTGATCACTTTTAAACATTATTTTTCGTGGATGATCAGGAAAGGCTGAATAGTGACTTTTAATTGAAATCCTTCTCAAAATTTCATATCTGCTCAGTTTCGTATCCAAACGTAAAAAAAGCAATTTCTAAAGAAGTAATGGATTTTTTTTTAAATCTATTAATCCAGCAGATTTTGATCACTTTTAAACATTATTTTTCGTGGAGGATCAGGAAAGGCTGAATAGTGACTTTTAATCGAAATCCTTCTCAAAATTTCATATCTGCTCAGTTTCATATCCAAACGTAAACAAAGCAATTTCTAAAGAAGTAATGGATTTTTAAAAATTTATTAATTCAAAAAAGAAAAAAACTTAACCCTTTGAGCCTTGTGTTCTTGAACAATTTTAACCCTTCTGCCTGAGCTCCTGAGTAAAATTTCACAAATAATTGGTATGTAATGTTTCACGGTAGATATAAAAATAGTTACAAGTGTTTACCTACCGTTCAACCAAGGCTGGCGATTGAGTCATTTTTCTCTACCACTGTTAAACCGGTTCCTGGGCATTACATCAATTTTCTCTACCACCGGTAAAGCGGTGGTAATGGCTCAAAGGATTAAAATCGCCCGTGCGGGTCTCGTCGGGCGTTGATCGAGTCCGACTAAAGGTCCTTATTTCGAATACATATTTTCTAGGCATGCACAAAAAGCAGAAGCCCTGGCGTAGCACAATCTTCTTAGTCCTAATCAACTCATTTGACCTTAGTACAATGAAATTAACTAATAAATATCCTTTTAAGTCATTTTTCTCTACAACTTCAACCGGTGTCTGGCCATTACGTCATTTTTCTCTACTACCGGTCAAGGTGTGTCCAGGGCTCAAAGGGTTAACTCATTAATCAAGTTTTCAATGGATACATTTTTCAGTAACAATTAAAATCTGTAGCCAATAATTATCATAAAATTATCTGGTAGAATTATTTTAAAAATATTTAGTGGCCATTTTTTTCCTCTTTTTTTTTTGTTTTAACCCTTTGAGCCCTGCGTCACTGAACAATTTTAACCCTTCTGCCTGAGAACCTGAGTCAAAATTCACAAATCATTGGCATGTAATGTTTCACGGTAGATATAAAAGTAGTTACTAATGTTTGCCCAACATTCAACCGGTGACTGGGCATTAAGTCATTTTTCTCTACCACCGGTAAAGCGGTGGTCAGGGCTCAAAGGGTTAAAACAAAAACTATTCTCATCATTACCATAATATTAGTGCATCACAGGTTAAAGAGCAAACACTGAACATATTTTCGGTGAGAAATGATGCCAAGAAAGCCGAGCTGAATCTTCATAAATTGCATCTGTAACCAAAGAAATGTTCTTAAACATATTGTTTACCAAGAAGTCCTATAAAATTAAATTAACAAAGGAATTATTAAACTGCGAAGTAGGATTTTCCAAACAAATCAGATTACTCAAATTTCATCGATTGGTATGCGAAATTGAACAAAATGTATAGTTTGTAAATCTTGACAAAAAATGTTAGCGATGACTTCAACAATAGTAAATACTGTGAGTATTTCAACATGCTGACGCGTGTTACAAGCAAGATCGGGTGCAGGACGACACATTACCGCCAACTCAACACCACCGACTCAACACCGCCGACTCAACACCAGCCAACTCATCTAAAAAAATCAAAACAGCGGTAAAGCGGTGGCTGGGCATTAAGTCATTTTTCGCTACCACCGGTAAAGAGGTGGTCAGGGTTCAAAGGGTTAAAACAAAAACCTATTCTCATCATTACTATAATATTGGTGTATCACAGGTTAACATTGGTTCTGTTGTAATACTTCGGTCTATCACGTGGTATGACGTCATTGAACCGCATCTTGAACTTACGATCTGCGTCTGCTATTCCGCGACCGACCGTTATCGTTGCCTAGCAATTTTCTATGTCAAAATAACAAAATATCATTTTTGACGGTGGATATCTTTGTTTCATGCCTGTATAACCATTCTGAGGATGGTCCATGTGAGCCAAAAGCTCAGGACAAACTTTAAAAAAATTATATCCAAATGTTGGACAATTTTTTGGCTTTATTTTCACCCGAAATTAAAGCAAACATTCGAAATTTAGAACGGCTCAAGATCAATCATAATAGGCATTCATTGCCTGTTATATTTAATAATATATGTTTAAATATATGTGCGTGTGCGCGTATGTGTGTGTGTGTGTGTGTGTGCGTGCGTGTGCGCGTGTGTGTGTGTGTGCGTGTGTGTGTGCGCGTGCGCGCGTGTGTGTAAAATATAAAAATGCAAAATACCTTCGCTACTCGATTTTCTTCATGTTATCATTGGGTACTCAGGCCATGTTATATTTTTTATGAGAAATTGTTCTCATAGCCTCTGTATCTGCGTTTTAATATGTAGTGAACGCCAATTTTAAATATGCACGAAACTTCTTTTTTCCTTTTTTCGTACGAACCCGGATTGAAGCCATGCCATATTTCCAACAGATATTTCTCGGTATGTACGTATTCCGATCGTATTTCCTATTTTTGTTTAATAACGATTTCGAATCCATGAATAGCAAAATTGCCAGCTTTTCCTCTGTTTCTTTTGACTTTTTCTTTTTCTTTTCCGTCACCGATTTTCCAGATCTATTTGGATAGGGTGGTGCTGTCACAATATTGAGTCAACGTTAGAAATTTTATATTGTTCTTATATTTTTTATTTAAATATATACTTTGTTGATCTAATGATAGAGAGTCCTTCGAACTCAACTTCAGCTCTGTATATGATATTGTTAATCAAGCATTGTCTACTTAGGGGGAAATCGAGTAGCTAAGGTATTTTCCACTAAAATCAAGTGGAACGATCATATTGAATCAATTGCTAAGTCTTCTACCCTGAAGGTCGGTTCACTACAGTGACCTAAGAAAAGTTTTTGGCCAGGAGAAATAAACTACATCCAATTTCAAAATTTAATTACGGTTTAGATGCGGTTCAATGACGTCCTACCACGTGATAGACCGAAGTATTACAAAAGAACCAACTCAACATAAATAAACAGTATTTGGAACTAGTATGGAGTAGGTCCTCCATTTGCTAGTTTCAATGCCGGTATTCGATTTTTCATGGATTTGATCAAGTTATCAACAATTGTCTGATCTATATTTTGCCACTCCTTTGACAATGTTTTTTCAGGGTTGCCATTGACGATTTTGGTTGCACGCTCTCGATGTTTTCAGTCAAGGGGCTCCCAAACGCGCTCTATTGGATTCGTGTCAGGATTTTGGGTTACCATGGCAGTGATTTAACTCCTTGCTTGTCGAACTTTCTTCCGGCTTCCTGTTCTGCTTTCTTGTCAATTACGACCTTCAAAAATTTGGATGCAAAGTCAATCATCATTTTCTGACATCTTAATTTATTTTTCTTTTATTGTCGTAACTGTTTCTTTAACTCTCTGTAAATCATTGCATCATTGTGGCTTTTATTGTTTCGCTTAGAGTGAACCGATATTTAACTGCATTTTTTCATATTTTAAAATAGTGCGTTTTATTTAGGCTCTGAATAGTACTTCGTACTTTTGCTATAACATTGCAAAATTAAACAGTTATTAAGTATAAGTGTGTTTAAATGAATGTATATTTATAGAGACAAACAGACAGACAGAGAACTATAAGGTTGATGAGTATTTCAGCAAGTTGTTATTCATTCCAAACCGGTTACATTACTATTTTTTTTTAATTCTCTTTTATTCAATAGGAGTAGATAGGTGCGCCTATCGCCCGTTCACATTAATCACCGACCTTTTGTATAGGTATTCTGTTTAGGATTGAGTTTCAGGTTCCTTCTGAACTCTTCTTATTCCCCACCCCACTCCCGATAGTTCCTTGCGTCGTAGTGGCATTCTCACCTTGCTTGGGGTGGATTGATCAATAAGTAAAAATTAAAAATAAAATTTATTACAAAGAATATTTGCGTTGAAACGTTACAGCGGTAAACAAGGTGACGTTAATCGGCGTAGTGATTTTCCAAGTATAGCTTGGGCACAAGGCCAAAAAGTAGGGGGCACCCAGTGAGAATCGAACTCACTACTCAGTAGTATTTGTTATAGAGAGACAAGCTTGCTAACCATTACACCGCCTCGAGGTGCCCATGACGTTAAGCGGCGTATGTCTGTTGTTAAACCTTTTCTTCTACATTTTTTTGCTCCATTAATATTATTACTTTTATTAATATACCACGTTTTTGACTTTTCCATTTTTATTGCTACCATTCATAGTAGTGACAGCGTTTTCTATTAGTATTCTTATTACTACCAATAGGTCTTTTGTTACGATTGCTTTCACTGATGCTGTTGCTTATTGTCAGAGCTTTAATTATACTGAAATCGCACATATACACCCATGCAGGCACATTAAGACATGTCGACATGTGTGGCACGAATACACCCACCTTCTAACATTTTCGAGTCACCACCGACGCCAACCTCAGTTCGAGGAGCAGTCGTTCTGAATGGGTCCATTTAACTCAATTTTGCAACCTTCCTCTTTGATGTTCCAAGCGCCTTGTATAGGAAATAAGTCTGGTGTCGATTCAGACGCGCCGATACTCCGCCTGAGCGAACGCACACAAGTGTGACACCGCCCCTAGCCCCCATCCATTTTTAGAAACGCACCGTACATGCCTCTCCCCGCCGCCCACAAGCACATATTCTCTGCACATAAATGCATATAATTAATTGCTATTCTTCATCCTTACCGAAGTGGAGGCACTGTTCCGAAGTTTGGGGAAACCTTACGCACCAAATGGATTCTAGAAAGGAGACTTTTAATAAGACATTAGGCTCTTCGGTTCCTGGTGGAGTGATTTCGAGAGCGGTGCGAAATATCCGACGAGACACGGGAAACGGGAGCTAATTTAATATAACCACCCCCAGAACGAAACTACTGTCTCTTAACAGCAGCCTTTATTGTCTTCTATCAGTATGACTGATGCTAACCCCATGAGAGTTACTCATTGGACCCACTTCATGTTTTCCACTGATAGGAAACGGAAAGATTATATTGAATCAATTGCTAGGTCTGCTGCTACGAAAGTTGGTTCTCTGTCGTGTTAGAGAATTTGTTCTTGCCAGAATCTCACATACTTAAAAGTCTACCATTCGTCCTTGTTTAGTATATTGCTGCCACATCTGGTCTGATGCTGCTGATATATATATTTAGAGATTTTTGATAAAATCCAAAGAAGAATCTGCAATGTCATTGGTCCTGACCTAGCATCTCGGCTTCGGTCCATTTCTCATCGTCGTAACGTAGCTTCTCCGTAGCTTTTCTGTAAATAATTTCACGGTAATTGTTTGAATAAGCTTTCCTCTATGGCTCCTAGACTTTATGAATTTAAGCGCAGTACTAGATTGGCGGAAAGGTCTCATCTTTGTATAGTTGAAATGATTAGATGAAACCGTAAGTTCTATATTATTAGTTTATAGTATTATTATTGCTGGTAATAATTTTTCCTCAAAAATTTATTGCTGGTATTAAATTTACACTTTCATAGTGTTTTGAACCCCAGTTTGGGGGTTAACTATTTCCCCATAATTGAGACCCTAACAGGTGCTACCACCCCGGGTCAGCAATTAAGAGTTGGTTCCACGCTCATCAAAACCTCCTGATCAGAGGCCTTGCTGTTGGGCGTAGTTTATCGTCTTACCCAGGACGCGGATGTTGTTTATCGTCATATGCAGTCGGGTTTTAAATATTGCTGTCAAATATTGTCCGGGGCTACTGACACTTATTTTGAGATTCTTGATAAAATCCAAAGAAGAATCAGCAATGTTATTGATCCCGATCTGGCAACCCGGCTTCACTCATTTTCCTACCGCCGTAACGTAGTTTCCTTCTGGCCTTTTCTGTAAATAATTTCATCTTAATTGTTCGAATGAGCTTTCCTCTATGGTCCCTAGGCTTATATTAATATTATAACTTTTATTAATATACCACGTTTTTGACTTTTCCTTTTTACAGCTACTATGCATTGTAGAGACAGCGTTTTCTATTAGTATTCTTATTACATATTTGAGCGCAGTACTAGATTGGCAGTTAGATCTCATAATTCCGTTGTTGAAATTGCTAGATGCAACCTCAAGTTCTATGCTAATAGTTGCTTCTCCCACATTTTTTGCTTGTCCAACTTTCTTCCGGTTTCCTTTTCTGCTTTTTTTGTCAACTACGACCTTCAAAGATTTTGAGGCAATGCCAATCGTCATTTTCTGCCATCTTAATTATTGCTTTCTTTTATCGCTTTCTTTCACTCTCTGTAATTTATTGCATCATTATGGCTTTTACTGTTTTGCTTAGATATTTTAATTGCATTTTTTTTTCATATTTTGAAATAGTGCGTTTTATTTAAGCTCTGAATAGTACCGAGTAACATTGCAAAAGTAAGCAGTTATTAAGTATGCACCGAGATTTTTACAAAGTCCAAAGAAAAATGTGCAATGTTTTCTGTCTTTACATGGAATATTGGCTTAATTTGTTGTTCATGATGACGGTAGTCTTTGAGTATAGAATCCAGAGGTTGGCAGTGAATATTTCGATGACAGTAGGGAAGCGTGGTTCAGGTTAGCAGTCGATATCTCGTTTCAGTAGCAGAGCGTAGTTCTTTCTTCTGTTCTGGTCATCTTTGGTTCTGACAGCTTCGCATTGGACATTCGTAGAGAGTAACCAAAATGGCCGCCGTTATATAAGACGGATTGAATATTTTACGCCTTCTGATTGGTTAACCTTTATTTGGGGGGAACTATAAAGTGAGTCCAGTCATTTGAGTTTGCTCACTAGTTACATCATTCATTATTTTTAGTTGATTAATGGGTTCATCTCCCTCCCCTATCATTCTTTCATTATTAGAATTTTAATGTATTTTATGATCATCAAATTTTTAGGGTGTGGGGCGCATTTTTGTAGGTTCCTCTTGTGAGGGTGTGGTATTATGGTGTATGGAGGATTGAATGGCGATGGACGAGTTCTTGTGGTGAATGCGTCAATTGTAAGGTATGAATGGGTCGCGAATCTGATTAGCTAGATATAGGATAGTAAGTTATGACCAGCCTCAGCCTCTACCCCTCTGTGACACTATGAGTTGGATATATGCGCACGCGTGTGTGTGTGCGCCCGCACATCTGTGTGTGTGTATATATACACCCCCACATCTGTGTGTGCGTGCACGCGCACACATATGTGCGAGAAGATTAGTTAGATTTGACCTGAGGCCCAATGACTAGATTAGGAATCTAGATAAAAACATGTTTTGGACATATGGCCAAAAGGGTAGATGAGTGTTAAGTACTTGTCAAAATACGAAGATAGGAAAAAGACCGGCTCTGGTCAAAACTTAAAAGGGTCTGAATTTAATGTCCCTGAATCGGAGTCAGCTAGGCTAAGAAATATTTTTATGTCCACTTTCTTCAAAGAGAGAAATGGTCATGAAAAAGTTATGGGTTTATTCGTGGGTGTCCCTTGTCCGGAAATGATGAAAGAGGATTCTGCATATATACGGGAGCGCTTTGGGTCACGGGAGTTAGACTTAGTTTAGGTTCGAGGAAGGTTGATTTAGGCCGGAGCAAGTAACAACGAAGAGCGACCCATTAGCAGCCGGACATTGTTAGCTAAGATATATATATTTTTTTGCCAGCCGAGAATCAGCCCAGAGTTAATCATCCACAAAAAGGTCACACGCCCTCCCTCCTCTTTTCGTCCTACCCAAGTTTGTAGTTGTGTTTTTCTTTTGCCTGTGAGCCTGCCTCTCGCTCGATCCGCCGCACAGAAATTCTACGACGTGGGGTCTATATCTTTGTGCAACGAGTTGCAGAGGTGGGTAGTCTCACACCTCCCCTTCATCGGCCACGTGCCACAATTTGTAATTATTACAAATAAATCTCCTAGTTACATTATTCACTTTTCCAGCGCCGTAACATCGTCTTTTCTGTAAATATTGTCAAATAAGTGTTCTAATGAGACCTTCTTCTTGGTACGTCGACCGCAGAAATTTAAGTGTGCTACTATATTAGCAACGAGGTCTCACCATTTTACAACCGTCCTCAGTATAACGATAAACTACATCCAAGTCCTGGATAAGACGATAAACTACATCCGGCAGCAAGGCCTCTGATCAGGCGGTCGTAAGGATCGTTGAACTACCTCTTAATTGCTGGTACACCTAGGTACACCCTGAACCGGGATGGTAGCACTTGTTAGGGTCCCAGCTATGAGCAAAAAGTTAACCCCCAAACTAGGGTCAAGACGCTATGAAAGTGTAAAAATAGGTTTTAATACCAGCAATACATTTTTGTAAAAAAATATTACCAGCAATGAATTTTTAAGAAAAAATTAATACCAGCAATACATTATTACCAGCAATATATTTCTGGAAAAATATTACCAGCAATATATTTCTGGAAAAATATTACCAGCAATATATTTCTGGAAAAATATTAGCAGCAATAAAAATCTTGTCGCTATTACCCAGTGAGGTTGATATGCCGTAAAACAAAACAAACCAAAACAAACCATTTTACAATTGAAATATCTAGATGTAACCGTAAGTTTCTGTTATAATAGTTTCTTTTCCCGCACTTCTTGTTCGTGGAACTCACTTCCGGTTTTTTGTTTCTCTGCTACCTACGATCTTTAAAAATTTAGATGTAACGTCAATCGCCATTTTCTGTCTTCTTGAATCCTTTTTCTTATTGCCCTTTCTCTTCAGTAAAGACTTCTCATTCACTTTCACTCTTAGCAAATATTTGCGTCTTAGTGGCATTATCGCCTTGTTTGGTGAGAAATGAGAAAAAAAGAATACATGTACATATCCGTAGTATAGCACTTGCTTACATTGGACGCTGATTGCGTCACTGTCACAGAAGGTACACTGGTATGAATGTTACTGCAAAATAACTTCCAGGTGTTATCGGACTGGAGGGGTCGATCCCGGCGTGCAGGACCTTTGGAAATTACCTGAAAACCATACCACGAGTTGACCCAAGGCTTGTAAGTGAAATTGGGTAGACGGAACCCTTGGGTGGCATGAATAGCTGTGCTAGCACGAAGGCACAAGTCATCGTGACCGAGGGATTGAGCGGGCTGGTCTTGTTCAAATTGTTGATCACGCTAGATAACATGCTATTTCCCAGAAACAGTAACTAAGGTCTGCTCAGCATGGTTGCAGTATAAACCACTGTTGGGCTCTGTGGGTGTTGAGCAAACACAAATGTGCTTGAGTGAGAGTCTGCAATAAGGATTGGCTAGCCGGCCTAGTAGACGGGTATCCTCGAATACGAGTGGCCAGTTATTATATATATATATATATATATATACATATATATATATATATATATATATGTGTGTGTGTGTGTGTGTGTGTGTGTGTGTGTGTGTGTGTGCGTGTGCGTGTGCGTGAAAATATAGAGGGAAATAGGAAAGAACCGTTAGGTAAATAATCCGAAGTTCTTGATGCGTAAACTTCCAGATTAGTTATTCCAAAAATCTCGCTTTAGGATGAAACAGAGCTTGATACTTTAATACAAATTAATTTTAATAATTATATTGAAGTTTTTGGCTCTTGTTTTTGAAACATGAGAACTCTTACGTAGCGAAAGAATCATATTTTTAAAAATAATAATTCTAATATATATGTATATATATATATGTATATATTTGTATACATATATATATATCAGTGTTTGTATATATATACATATATATATGCACACATACACACACACACACACACACATATATATATATATATATATATATATATAGTCTTAAAATGTGCTATATTTATCTACCCATCCATAACAGAACGTACATTAGATAAGGCCATCAACTTAGCTCAGGAACAAATAATAATAAAACCAAACGAAATCGACATCATTAAGCACTCCCGTAAATCATTATTATTTCACCATGAAGAAGCATGGATAAAGAAAGATGGGATATTTGACACTACAATGGGAAGCTTTGACGGTGCAGAGACATGCGAAATCGTAGGTATTTACTTACTACACAAACTAAGCAGAATAATAGATAGAAATGACACAGGGCTCTACAGGGATGACGGTCTCATAATCTTAAGAAACTGTAACAAACAAAACACAGATAAAACTAGAAAAGCAATAATTAAAATTTTCAAAAATAACGGATTCGAGATAGATATAAAAACTAACCTAAACGAAGTAGATTTTCTAGATGTTACCTTCAACCTAAGAAAAGGCACACACAAACCATACAGAAAACCGAATGATAAACCACAGTACATACACATATACTCCAACCACCCGCCTTCTATAATCAAACAGATACCAAAATCGATTAACCACAGGCTTTCCGACAATTCTTCCGATGAATCTATATTTAACAAAGCTAAGAAAGACTACGAAACAGCCCTAAAAGATAGCGGATTCCCAGCAACACTCACATACTCACCACAGAACACAAAAAGACCAACATGGAAAGAAATATCATATGGTTCAACCCACCGTACAGCAAAAACGTAAAAACAAACATAGGAAAAATATTCTTCAAACTTTTACACAAACACTTCCCGGAATCAAGCACCCTACACAAAATATTCAACAAAAACACAGTAAAAATCAGCTACAGTTGCACCGAGAACATGGCACAAATAATAAAAAAGCACAACAGGAAAATTATTAACAAACCACACGAACAAATTAAACCCACGTGCAACTGCAGAATAAAAAACGAATGTCCCTTAAACGGTAAGTGTTTACAAAATAACGTAATCTACCAAGCCACGATAAAATCAGCAGATAATGAAGAAAAAGTATACATAGGTGTAACCGAAGGACCATGGAAACAAAGAAATTATGTACACAAAATGTCTTTCACAAATAGTAAATATGCGAACAGCACAATGCTTTCTAAGTATATCTGGGAAATAAAAAACAAAACACACACCACACCAAAAATATCTTGGAAAATAAGGAAAAAATCATCAGCCTACAACAACCTATCAAAAACTTGCAAACTTTGCTTGGAGGAAAAAATAGCTATCATTACCTTCCCAGATCAAAATAAATTATTAAATAAAAGATCCGAGCTAATATCAAAATGCAGACATGAAAACAAATTTTTACTACGTAACTTAAAATAGAAAAATAAATAAATAAAATAAATTACTCCAAACAAATCACAAAACCACACCAGTTAGAATATGCGAAATAAAATCAAAACAAAAGAACGGACGAAAGTTATAACTGTTATATAAATAAAAAAAACATTAATAAAAGATAATATACTACGTTACTTAAAAACGGAAAGCCAAAAATATATAGTATAACAAATAAATAACAACAAGTATAACAAATCGATCTAAATACATCCAAATATATAAATAAACTAACAACCGATTACGATAAACTAGCCGTTTAGAAAAAACAAATAAAGATAATCAACCTAAATAGATAAAATAAAAAACTGTTCCCACCAAAATAACAGTCAGAACAAACCACAACATCACACCCCAAAATTCAACAAATAGATTTAATCAATGACAAATATACAAACATATAAGATAAAAAATAAAAATGAAAATAAATAAAAACAAGCAAAACAATTTGACCCAAATAAATAAGCGAACAAGCGACTTCCGGTAAATGACGGCCATTACAGACTACCAACAATAAGTTATATAAACAATTTTTTACTACGTTAACCAAAAGCACCGATCAAAATAAAAAAATAAATATATAAGATAAAAAATAAAAATAAAAAAAACAAACAAAAAAACAAGCAAAATAATTTGACATAAATAAATAAACAAATAAGCGACTTCCGGTAAAAGTAACCGCCAAAATAGACTACCCATAATGCACCACTGACTCTTATATAAATAGCCGAGAAAAATAACAGCACTAGTCGCCTGACGATTGTACTAGCATGAAACAGACTGTCGCCTCTAAGTGCTGACTTCCATGTCCACTTTTATATATATATATATATATATATATATATATATAATTTAGTAATTGATCGAGTCTAGAAGAATACTCAACAGAATGCAGAAAGCACTGGACGACCGTTTCATCCTATATTTGGAACTCAACAGCGGTGCGCATCCACTACCGAGAATTGAAACCCGGACAGTTACGTTATCAGGCAAACGTCATAGTGGATAGGGGATTGTAGTCGTGGCTCGTCAGAGCACAGTTCTACGGCTAAAAGAGAAACTCGGATGAGTTCCACCACGGAATATGTGATCGAGCGGCGCTATATCGAGTCTGATTCGCTACCTCTTCTTCACCGAGGCCCGTTCGAACATTTGGTATGACGTTTGCTTGATAACGGAATTGCCCCGGGTTCAATTCTCGGTACTGGATGCTCACTGCCGATGAGTCCCAAATATAGAATGAAACGGCCGTCCAGTGCTTTCTGCATTCTGTTGAAGTTTCTTCTATATTCGATGAATTACTTAATTATAATTATCTCAAATCCTCTTAATTTCTATCACTTATATATATATATATATATATATATATATATATATATATATAAAATGAAGAGGTTATAATGGTTCCAACGAGAGAAAAGTGTGTATATTAAAAAGAAGAGAGGTATCGCAAACTTTTTTGGTTGTAATGTGGGTTTTTAAAAAATATTATTCTTTATTTTTCATAGTTTTACAACACGTGTTTCTGGTCTCACGACCGTCTTCAGGTAAAGGGTGGAGATTTCCACATATTATTAAAAATAATTAATTTTTTCCTTTATGTTTTTCCATGTTAAATATTCTCGATATGAGACATTCTCTGTTTTTGTGTTGGTCATTCGAATGTCTTTTTTTAAATGGCAGTGAAGAGTTCTGAGCGAAGGGTCATAAAACAATTAAGGTTGGTTTGAGGAGTGATGAATCGGTTGTCTTATCTTTTAATGTTTTAATAACCCCTGTGTGTTCTTAGATCTATTTCCATTTTCGTGTGTTTCTGTCAGCATTTAAAATAAAGAATAATATTTTTAAAAAACCCACAT
The DNA here is from genome assembly GCA_964036315.1 of Acanthosepion esculentum. Classification (NCBI taxonomy): domain Eukaryota; kingdom Metazoa; phylum Mollusca; class Cephalopoda; order Sepiida; family Sepiidae; genus Acanthosepion; species Acanthosepion esculentum. The sequence goes on along the minus strand of OZ038497.1, from coordinate 14,515,525 downwards.
TACAACCAAAAAAGTTTGCGGTACCTCTCTTCTTTTTAATATATATATATATATATATATATATATATATATATATATATATATAATTACTGTTCATGAATTTATTTTCTCCAGAGACGCAGTTTTGTAAGGGGCATGCAAATTCATAAACAATGTTGGTCCTATGTAGTTTGAATTTTGCTGTTGGATCCAATATAGTTTTTCCACTGCATGTCAGCTGAGATCGTGAGCCCGAAAAGGCACAACGAGTCACTTTCCTGGAAGTTAGCATCTGCCATGTGGATGGGAGGTAGCGAGGAGTCTCTCAGATGATTAATGGAGAAAAGTTTCTTATCGTTATTTTAAAAAATCATAAACCGGAGTAAATGTAGTTAAAATAATAGCGGTGTCAACGGAAAAACCATCCTTTTGACCGCTTTTTTCATTTGTTCTGCCACAAATGTCTGTTTGTCGTATAGATTTTGGATAGAATGTCATGTTACTTGACTGATGTAGCCATAATTGTTATTTAATGCATTTATGGACCCGCTATTCCTAATTTGGTGGGAGGGCATGAAGCTCTTTAACGAGATCAAGTTCGAATGTTCATAAGAAATGTCCTGATTGGCTATTCGATTGAAAACAACCAAAAAAGATGTCCGGGTCAGTTAAGTATGTTTATGTTTGATCAGAGGCAAAAATCAACCAGTGTGTCACCGGGGAAGGAAACAAATAATGTCTGGCGAAACAACGAAGAGGGGAAAAAACATTTTATTTAGAATGGCCAACCCAGAAGACAGAGGCGACACTGTGTGTGAACATGACACCAAGATGTCCTCCTTAGTATCCGTTTGGTGTTTTAAAAAGATGCAAACCTACTACTTTGTTGACATATACAACACACACGAACATGTATGCACACAAACACACGTACGCGCAAAAATGCACACATATACACACACACGCAAATAAACAAGACTTGTGGATCTGTCTATATCTCTGAGATGAGGTATTATGATTACTTGCATTATTTACATTATTCGGACTGTTATCCTCATCTTCATTGCCATATTCACAATGTTTCAGCCTCTATATCTCTGAGCTGGGGTATTAGGATTACTTGCATTATTTACATTATTGGGACTGTTATCTTCCTTTTCATTGCCATATTCACAACGTTTCAGCCTCTATATCTCTGAGCTGAGGTATTATGATTACTTGCATTATTTAGATTATTCGTACTGTTATCCTCATCTTCATTGCCATATTCACAACGTTTCAGCCTCTATATCTCTGAAATGAGGTATTACAATTACTTGCATTATTTACATTATTCGAACCGTTATCCTCATCTTCATTGCCATATTCACAATGTTTCAGCCTCTATATCTCTGAGCTGGGGTATTAGGATTACTTGCATTATTTACATTATTGGGACTGTTATCTTTCTTTTCATTGCCATATTCACAACGTTTCGGCCTCTATATCTCTGAGATAAGGTATTATGATTACTTGCATTATTTGCATTATTCGGTCTGTTATCCTCTTCTTCATTGCCATATTCACAACGTTTCAGCCTCTATATCTCTGAAATGAGGTATTACAATTACTTGCATTATTTACATTATTTACATTATTCGAACTGTTATCCTCACTTTATTGCTATATTCACAATGTTTCAGCCTCTATATCTCTGAGATGAGGTATTATGATTACTTGCATTATTTACATTATTCGGACTGTTATCCTCATCTTCACTGTCATATTCACAACGTTTCAGCCGTTATACGCTCCGGCCTTCTTCAGATGATTGGAATTTCGAATCGAACCCTTTTATTTTTTCCACCCGCGTAGATAAAGACGTTGGATAAAGACAGTCGATAAAGACGTTGGTTGGATCTAGTGACTAGACCCAAAGAGTTGTGAGTTCAATACCAGGCTACAGCAGTGGTAAATCAAAATTGGAGAGCAGCTAATGGGAAATAACTGAGACATCTGGAAGAGTCATGGCACGTGGAACTAGAACAGTCCACACCGGTGGACGAAATAAAGGGTTCGAATTCGAAATTCCGGCCACCTGAAGAAGGCCGGAGAGTACAACGACCGAAATGTTGTGAATATGGCAATGGAGAGGAGGATAAGAGATCGAATAGTGTAAATAAAGCAAGTCAGGCTTGTTGAGTTTTACAATAGGCATTTGTTTTTTTTTTCAAATTTCTTTTATTATTAATATGGATTAAGCTTGCATGTCACGAATATTAAAGTACTGGCGGTCGCTGAATTGTAGTAAGCGTTTCCATTTAAGATTAGTAAATATAGTTTTTACTTAATAAATGATTGCCTCCACTAATTCGCCGAGAAGATAGCATATTATGATGAAAAAAGGCACCAACTTTGATAAATCTTTATGTTATTATTAAGAGGAAAAACATAAACATTTTTTGATTTATTTAATCTTGGTAATTTCTTTTTTACATCTGTTAAAAACACACACACACACACACACAGAGACTTATTTAATTTTATGAAATTTCAAGAAATTACTTTCTGTACCAATTAATGTATATATTAGTTATATGCAGAACTCCTTGGAGAATTCAAATAAATTTTCAAACAAAATTTGCAATTACCAAAGATCTGATGCGAATCGAAAATAAAAATTCAATAAAACTAAGACATTGTTTAATTAGAAAAGCTTTTAATTGCTTTTATGAATAAAATATATTGTGGAAAAGAAAACTTTTTTTTTCGATGAATAGTGAATTTTTACAAGATTTTTTAAATTTTTTTTTATTTTAATAATTTATAAAGTTTTAAATCTTTTAATATTCTGTATTTATTTGTACCAGTTAAGTGACATTGCTTTTTAGTAAAAACTATATGTACTAATAATAAATGGAAAAGTTTATTCCAATTCAGCAGCCCCCATTATTTTAAAAAATGTGTGTTTATAAACGTGCCGGTTTTTCTAAATACAGATGTCCATACATGACATTATCACAAAATGAGAGCAGGAACTATAGTAGATTACACTTAATTAATTTTATGAAATTTCGAGAAATTAACTGTGGACTGATTAATATTTATATTAATTAAAAGAAGAAGTCCTTGGAAAGTTTAAATCGTCAATTTTCTTTTGTAAAACAATTTTCTTTTGTAATACCATTTATCGAAAACCTGCTCTGAATATAAAAAAAATACAATAAACTATGACATTATTTAAGTAGAAAACGTTTAATTGCTTTTATAAATAAAATATATTAACATCACTATTAACTTTAAAAAATTCGATGGATTTTTAGACGAATTCTTTTCATTTTTTTAATTTTAATTAGAATAATTTATAAATTCTGTATTAATTTCACACCTTTAGATGATATTAAGTAAATACTATATTTACTAATCATGATTGGAAAAAAATTAGTAGAAATCATCAAACACCAACATTTTAAAAATATTTTTTTGTATGTGTATCAACGTACCGATTTTTGTTAATTACAGACACCCAAACACGACCTTATCAAAAAATGAGAGTGAAAACTAAAGTAAATTTAAAGCCAAAGTACCTAAAATTCAATTAAACATTAGATCACGGAGAAGATTTTCGTAAATTTTTAAGATTACTGAATACATATATATATATATATATATATATATATATATATATATATATATATATAGTAGAGTAATACATTTCAGATGCATCAAGGAAGGTCTTCAGTGATGCACTGTCTTCATTGCCGATTTCGGGTTTTGCATCATATCGGCTCAAACAGCAACCCCGACCTGATTCCAAAAGATTCAGGCCGCCTCCTTGATAGCGTTGTGCATATATATATATATATATATATATATATATATATATATATATATATATATATATATATATATTATCAAATGGACACAGTCCGACAATTATTTCAAGACATTTCTATGTTTATTTATAAAAAAGAATGTATAAACATAAAAATGTCTTTAAATAATTGTTGGACTTTGTCCATTTCACAATGTGTGACGTCATTTATTTACATGTGGATACGCATCGAGCAGATATGAATGCACGCGAGAAAATAATGGAGAATTGTAGTTTAAAAACAGTAAACTTGACTTCGCTAGCCGAAACGCTCCTCTGTGGCGCAATCGGTAAAAGCACATCAAGCTGTATGACGGTTCCGTATGGGATACAGGTTCGATTCCTGACGTAAAACGAATATTTTCTATGAATATTTCTCGGACATTCAGGCCGGTAAATTTTGTTAATACTTTTTATTATAAACAGAGCATTTTCTTAAATATTTGTATCTATAAAAAGAATGTATAAACATAAAAATGTCTTAATATATATATATATAGATATATATATAGAAGGCGTTGTTTACATGTATATTCTTCTGTTATTTTTTACGGATATTATTAGACCACCATAAAATAAAAACCCATCTGTCATCAACTGTCAACACTTCAACAGCTTAAATAAACAGCTACTGACGTGTTAAAAATGCGTTTCTGCGATATATTAAATTTAAAGTAAATAATATTTGTTTCAAATCAGATTAATTAAACTTTAAATCAGCTAATATTCCTCAAATAAAGTTTAAGAAAAGTATATTTTATTTTTGGAAGATTTTTTTTTTAATAAAGAGAATTACATTCCTATGAGAGGTGGCTAAACAATTGCAGAAATTTCAAAACGAAATCTCCTTCCAATAAATTTAAATTAGTTTTGAAATACAGCAAAGTATTTTGCTTATTGGAAATATTAAATTTAATTTATTAGCTTGAAACTCAAACTAAAATAACAGCTTTAAGAAATTTTTTTTTGTCATTTTTAAAACTTCATTTTAAACCTTAAGTATCGTGTTTTTTGTGGAGTTAATTCTTTTACATTGATTAAATGTTTAACTGCTTTTAAATGTGTTTGCTTTCCTTGTCCTTGTAGGTGCTGAATTATTTTCCACAGTACAACCTCTTTCCCCGCCGACGAAATGTCGTAAGCCTCTCGCTGCTCTATCGCTATTTTCATAGAAACTACTCAGATGAAATATACTCCTTAGTTCCGCCAGTTCTAACCTTCACTGCTAAGATTCTCCATGACACGCATCTTGTAGTGAACCACGCTCATTCACTTCATATTCCTTTATATTCCATTGATGAGATCTAAGTTCAAACAGATTCTTTGTAAAACCGACTCCCAAAAGTGACACCGCTTTTTTAACTACCTCCACACCTTGATAATGTTTATTGTTTTAAAAAGCGATGATTGGAATTGGAATATAACCTAAACACATGATGAAAGGAAACTCATATATATATACTAGCAGCATGGCCCGGCGTTGCCCGTGCTTGATTCAAAAATCGTACGACTCATACAGCAATCGCTATCACTTGACTTAAAATATTTTTGCCCTTCCTTGCCTTTAAAGGAGTGCCCTTTGCCGTGCTGATGTTGCTACATGCCTTACTTCTTGCCTATCTCACACTGAGAATTTTTTCTAAGCTCTATACTAAACATTAAATCTGTTGCGAAAAAAGAACTAAACAAACTGAACACAAAACGATCAGCTTTAAAAAGGACTCGTAACTGGAAAAACCGAATGAAAAAAGAATTTTAACAACAAATACCTTTTCACACCCAACCCAGTTCTGTGGAATCAGAATCAACGTTGAGTTTAAGCAAGCGAATGAGCCAATTGGAGTAAAGTGCCATGCAGATTTAAATTGTTCCCACTTGTGACGAATACAGCTATCGATTTTTTTATCGATGCTAGTTAACACTCGTGTCAGTCAGCTGTTGGCTCTCACGCTGGCCAATAGAATCTTCTTGCTTATTCGTGGCAGCCAGCTATGGGCTCTAACTCTGGCCAGTAGAAAATGGCCGCAAACTACATGAAAACTGCGGTAGAAGCATGAAAAAATCGATTATTTCCACTATCGATAGGAGTTGGGAAATGCAACGTCGGTCTTGACCTTTGTCCTAACGGGGAGCAGGTGCATGTAAATTTTGGTGCAAATCCGTCGAAAATTGCAGCCGTGCATTCGTTACACACACACACACACACACACACACACACACACACACACACACACACACACCCTGCCTTTTATATATATATATATATATATATATATATATATATATATATATATATATATATATATATATACATATATAAATAATTAATTAACAAGACATACCTTTGTTTTGGATAGCTTTTGGTCTTGTTTTTTTAACTACCTTCTGTCTTCGGTAATGTTTATTGTTTTAAAAAGCGATGATTGGAATTGGAATAAAACCTAAACACATGATAAAAGGAAACATTTATATATATTGAATTGGACAGAGTCCGACAATTTATTTAAAGACATTTTTGATATGTTTAACGTTCTTTTATTATAAACAGAGCATTTACTTAAATACTTGTATCTATAAAAAGAACGTTAAACATCAAATATATATATATATATATATATATATATATATATATATATATATATATATATATATATATATATATTCTGAACTATATAAAGTCTTTCACCTATCTTGGTAGTAAAGTCAACTGTGGAACTTTAGATGATAAAATCATACATCGGATTACTAAGGCTACCAGTGCTTTCGGCAAACTTCCCCCATCGCCTGTAGAATGAGCGGGTTATTCGACTGGATACGAAAATTCGGGTTTACAAAGCTGTTGTCCTTGCCATCCTTTTGTACGGCTCAGAGTTGTGGACTCCATACAGGTACCATATACGCCAGCTGGATGTTTTCCATAAAAGCTGTCTGCGGGCAATCTGGGGAGTTAAACTTCAAGATAGGACATCTAACGAAACAGGTGTAATATTGGAGAAATCGAGACTTTTCTCATACAGTCTCAGTTACGATGGACTGGTCATGTCTTGAGAATGTCTGAAGACAGGACACCCATGATCCTAATGTACAGTTAGATCAGGGCTACAGGAATGTAGGACGTCCATGGCTAAGATAAAGAGATATGCTTAAGAGCAACTTGTCAGCAGTCAATATGCCACATAACACTCCTGAGCTCTTAGCCTTGGAGCGGGTAGAATGGAGATCAACGTGTTTCAGTGGACTTAGCAGTTTTCAATCTGCTTATCTGAATCGTCTTCAAGAAGCAAGATCTAAAAGGTCAGCCAATCTAACAGTGATCTCATCCAACAATCCTTACACTTGCTCCATATGTGGCCTCCTTTGTAAATCACTAGCGGGTCTTAAATGCCACTTAAGATTATCGCACAAAATTTCATAGCTGATTCAATTAAGTTGTCAGATCCTGATACGTCGAAACCGACGGGAAAGTCCATTATATATACTATTCTAGAGCATTTACAAAAAATAATAACAATATTTATTAATTGAATTGTTTACACTATTTATTTATTATATTTTTTACAAGTATGGTTGATAAAACATTGTTTTCACATTTAATTCTTTATAAATTGGGAAATAATAAATATTGAATTTTTATGCCTCTTGATTCCTTGGGGAACATAGTGCCGCAATAACACCCCTCCAACGGACGCGGTTCCAAGTGACCCTCTTCAGCTCGGCCCATGTCGTGCCGGTTGCCTTCCCCTCTGCGTCAAAACGTCTGCGCTTCACTTGTGGATTCCAGTCAAGAGCCTGCCTGGTGACATTAAAAGCAGGCTTAATGATTGTGTTGCCGATCCATCCCCATTTACGTTTTTTTATGTCAATCTCGATTCGGGTTTGTCTCGTTCTGTCCGAGAGTTGGTCGTTGGAGACGGATTCCCTTGTGGATTCCAGTCAGGGGCCTGCCTGGTGACACTATAAGCAGGCTTGAGGAGTGTGTGGCCGATCCCCATTTCCGTTTGTTGATGTCAGTCTCCATTGTCCCAGAGTTGGTCGTTGGAGACGGCTTCCGGCCACCTGATACTGAGGATGTTCTTGAGACGTCGGTTGGTAACTATATAGCCGTGGATTGCAACTGGTCTAGGAGAAGGACAACTCTGAATTCAAAAACTGAAGGGTTCATTTGGGGAGCCTGTGGCACGTAGTGAACCAAGTCTCTGTATTCGGCTCTTGAAAAAGTGTGGATGGTTTTGCACAAAACCTTCACCACTATAATCAAATCTCATGTGCTGGTGTCGGGCTGTCAGTTTCCTAGGAACTGATCTGCTTGACCCTCATACGTCGAATTCGACGGGAGAGTCGAGTATATATATATATATATATATATATATATGAGAGTGCGGCATGTTTTGGTATTCTTTTAAATATGTATTGTTAAAAACAATAGACATTTTGTGTCTTTTATATGTAATGATCTTACTTTCGGTTGTTGTGTGTGGCTGAATTGGCCGAAATGCATGATGGTTAGCCCTAAGCTTTCCTCTCGATTTATCATAGGGGTTCGGGGGGGGAGAAAATTAAATCAAATGAAACAGATTGTATGATTATTTTTGAAAGAGTCGTGATTTTGAAAAGTAAATCAAATGTGGTTAAATTCAGTAAGTTATATGACAGTGATGCATAATGATGTTTAATTATGTTGTTAATGATATGATTAGTACTCTTTATTAGTACTCTTTATTAGTACTCTTTATTAGTACTCTTTATTAGTACAAAATAGACTGGCCATTTCTAATTATACCAGAATACTTTATAGATCTAATTGTAAAAAATACGAAAGACTAAAGAAGACATGTACATTAAAATTAAGTAACTATTTATAGATAAAGCCAAATTTTGTTTGAAAACCCGTATACCTGGATGCACATTAAATATTACACGTACTAGATCGATAGATAGATAGATAGATAGAGAGAGAGAGAGAGAGATATTGTGATAGATAGAGAGATAGATAGAGAGATAGATAGAGAGATAGATAGATAGATAGATAGATAGATATAGATATGAAGAGATCGTAATAGAAATGAAGAGATCGTAATAGATAGATAGATAGATAGATAGATAGATATGAAGAGATCGTGATAGAAATGAAGAGACCGTAATAGATAGATAGATAGATAGATAGATAGATAGATAGATAGATAGATAGATAGATAGATAGATAGATGGGAAGTGTTATAGAAATATAGATAAAGAAATAGACGAACACACAAGGGAAGATATGTCTTTTTGCTTGCTTCTCCCAAGTCGATGGACACGGATAGCGCAGCGTAAGTTGACGCAAAAAGTGAATACAAAACCCCGCGAAAAATGGATGTGAAATGGACCGCCAGAACAAATTAGAAACAAGAGAAGAATCCTTCAAAAAAGTGAACAATATGAAATACGGTGAGAGGACGGAAAGGTGAATGAGAAATGATTGAAAGAAGTGAGGAATGAAACCTCTCGCATAGCAGACGACACATATGCGAATTGCAGTACAGAATATCGAATAGGCGTGAATATGTGTCGTTATGCATCGGTACGTTTTATGCGAATAAAGAAATGGAAGAAAACTTTATTTCATGAAGGAACAACAAGGAGCAGCAACTTCAAGATAAATTTAGGATAGATGCGAATAGACTGTGGTTATAGCACTCATTGCAATATATAAGTATTGGTAGATAAAAACATAAATAAATAGATAGACAATAAAAAAATGAGATAGATAGATAGATAGATAGATAGATAGATAGATAATGAACGGAATGAGATAGATAGATAGATAGATAGATAGATAGATAGATAGATAGATAGATAGATAAACAAAATGAGATAGATAATAAAAAATAAGATAGATAGATAGATAGATAGATAGATAGATAGATAGATATTGAACATAATGAGATAGATAGATAGATAGATATGAACAGACCGAGATAAATAGATAGATAGATAGATAGATAGATAGATAGATAGATAGATAATGAACTGAATGAGATAGATAGATAGATCGATCGATAGATAGATAATAAACAAAATGAGATAGATAATGAAAAAAATAAGATAGATTGATAATGAACTGAATGAGATAGATAGATAGATAGATAGATAGATAATGAACAGAATGAGATAGATAGATAGATAGATAGATAGATAGATAGATAGATAGATAGATAGATAATGAACAGAATAAGATAGATAATGAAAAAAATAAGATAGATAGATAGATAGATAGATAGATAGATAGATCGATAGATAATGAACATAATGAGATAGATAGAGAGATAGAGAGATAGATAGATAGATAGATAGATAGATAGATAGATAGATAGATAGATATGAACAGACCGAGATAGATAGATAGATAGATAGATAGATAGATAGATAGATAGATAGATAAATAGATAGATAGATAGATAGATAGATAGATAATGAACAGAATGAGATAGATAATGAAAAAATGAGATAGATAGATAGATAGATAGATAGATAGATAGATAGATAGATAGATAGAAATAGATTGTCGTAGATAGAAAGAGAGATAGAACGATAATGAACAGAAGACGTATCTCCACGTATGTCTCTTCACAATGGATGGACACAGGTAGAGTTTTATCTGTAAGACACGAATGCACGCTATTACCTAGCACAGAAATAAACAGCGCATGCGCGCTCACAGAAAAGAAACACTGCAATAGAAGAATAAACACTAAGTAGTGAAAAACATGGAAACATGGCTAAAAGGCATCCATTTACTTGATTTGGCTTTATTGCTTCTAACTTTTCATTTTCTTGTTAATTTATCTTTCAATTTCTCCTCAGTATTTTGTTTCTTCTTTGATTTTATCATTTATGGGTTTTTTTTCTTTTCTTCATTATTGATTTTCCGCCTTCACTTTTAATTCTTTTTTCCTTTCTTTTTGGTTTTGTTACTTATCTTCCCTTTCTTTCAAATTATTCTTTCTTATCTTCATTTGTTTGTTTTTACATCGCTTTTTAAATGTGTTTCCTTTTTTTGCTTTATTTCTTTCTTTTCTTGCAATTTATCCTTTTCCTCCAAGTTTCTTTCTTGCGTTTCGTGTTATATTATTTTCTTTTGTCTCGTTTTAAATTGGTTCTTTTTTTTCTTTCTTTTTTAGATAGTCTTCTTCTTTCTTTCTTTCTTTTTTAGATCTAGTCTTCTTTCTTTCTTTCTTTTTTAGATCTAGTCTTCTTCTTTCTTCTTTCTTTCTTTCTTTCTTTTTTAGATCTAGTCTTCTTTCTTTCTTTTTTAGATCTAGTCTTCTTCTTTCTTTCTTTCTTTTTTAGATCTAGTCTTCTTTCTTTCTTTTTTAGATCTAGTCTTCTTCTTTCTTCTTTCTTTCTTTCTTTTTTAGATCTAGTCTTCTTTCTTTCTTTCTTTTTTAGATCTAGTCTTCTTCTTTCTTCTTTCTTTCTTTCTTTTTTAGATCTAGTCTTCTTCTTTCTTCTTTCTTTCTTTCTTTTTTAGATCTAGTCTTCTTCTTTCTTCTTTCTTTCTTTCTTTTTTAGATCTAGTCTTCTTTCTTTTTTTCTTTTTTCAAACCTTGTTTTTCCTTTCTTTTCCAATTTTATTTAATGTTTTTCTTTCTTTCAATCTTTCTTTGCTTCTTTTTCTTGGCACTCGTTCTCCACTCTCATATTTCTTTCATTTTCTTGGTTCTTTCTTTCATATCAATGATATCCTTTACTTTTCTATTCAATGTGAAATATTTCTTTCTTTTTTTATTTCTTTCTTTCTTATTACTGCTTTCCTTTTCATTTCTTTTCAATGTGAATTTTTCTTTACTCTTTTGGTCTTTTCATTCTTATCAATGATATACGTTTCTTTTTTAACTCTTTCTTTCCATCTTCGCTTCTTTCTTCTTTATCACGGATTTTCGTTCCTTTTTTTCTTTTTGAAGTCATTCTTTTCATCTTCGTTTCTTTCTTATCACTGATTTTCTTTCTTTACATTTCTTACTTTCAGTGTGAATATTTCCTTCCTTCCTTCTATCTTTCTTTCTTTCTCATCACAGATTTTCTTTTCTCTGTGTAGTCATTCTTTCATTCTTGGATTCTATCGTTCTTATCAATGATTTTCTTTCATTTATTTTCTTTGCGAACACTTTCTTTCCTTCTTTGATGATCTCTTTCTTATCACTGATTTTCTTTTCTTTACTTTGTGAATTATTTCTTTCCTTCTTTGGTTCTGTCTGTCTTCACTGATTTACATTTTTCTCTTCTTTCCTTTTTGAACTCTTTCTTTCATTTTCTGTTTCTTTCTTTCTTATCACTGATTTTCTTTTCTTTACATTGTGAATTATTTCTTGCCTTCTTTGGTTCATTTTCACTGATTTTTTTTTCTCTTCTTTTCTTTTCTTTTTGAACTTTTTTTTCATTTTCACTTACATTCTTCCTTGTCACTGATTTTCTTTTCTTTACTTTGTGAATTATTTTCTTGCCTTCATTCGTTCTTTTCTTTCTTTTTTCACTGATTTTCTTTTTTTCTATTCTTACATTTTGAACACTTTTTTCATTTTCACTTTTTTTTCATTCTTAACACTGATTTTCTTTTCTTTTCTTCTTTTTGTGAATTATTTCTTGACTTTTTTGGTTCTTCTTTTCTTCACTGATTTTCTTTTTTCTCTTCTTTCCTTTTTGCACTCTTTCTTTCATTTTCTGTTTCTTTCTTTCTTATCACTGATTTTCTTTTCTTTTCTTCTTTTTGTGAATTATTTCTTGACTTTTTTGATTCTTTTTTTCTTCACTGATTTTCTTTTTTCTCTTCTTTCCTTTTTGCACTCTTTCTTTCATTTTCTGTTTCTTTCTTTCTCATCACTGATTTTCTTTTCTTTACTTTGTGAATTATTTCTTACCTCCTTTCGTTCTTTCTTTCTTCACAGGTTATTTTTTCTATTCTTACATTTCGAACGCTTTCTTTCATTTTCTCTTTCTTTCTTTCTTTCTTATCGCTCATTTTCTGTTCTTTTCTTCATTTTGTGAATTATTCCTTGCCTTTGGTTCCTTCTTTCTTCATTGATTTCTTTTTTTCTCTTATTACATTTTGAACTCTTTCTCTCATTTTCTGTTTCTTTCTTTCTTATCCCTGATTTTCGTTTCTTTTCTTTACTTTGTTAATTATTTCTTACCTTCTTTGGTTCATTCTTTCTTCATTGATTTTCTTTTTTTCTCTTCTTACATTTTGAATTCATCTTTCTTTCTCTCTTATCACTGATTTTCTTTCCTTTACATTGTGAATTATTTCTTGCCTTCTTTGGTTCATTCTTCACTGATTTTTTTTTCTCTTCTCTTCTTTTCTTTTTCAACATTTTTTCATTTTCTCTTTCTTTCTCCCTTGTCACAGATTTTTTTTTCTTTACTTTGCGAATTATTTTCTTGCCTTCTTTCGTTCTTTTCTTACATTTTTCATTGATTTTCTTTTTTTCTATTCATACATTTTGATCACTTTCCTATTTTTTATTTTTTTACATTCTTAACACTGATTTTCTTTTCTTCACTTTGTGAATTATTTCTTGCCTTTGTTTGTTTCTTTCTTCATTGATTTCATTTTTTCTCTTATTACATTTTGAACTCTTTCTTTCACTTTCTTTTTGTTTCGTTCTTATCACTAATTTTCTGTTCTTTTCTTTACTTTGTGAATTATTTCTTGCCTTCTTTGGTTCTTTCTTTCTTCAGTGATTTTCTTTTTTCTCTTCTTTCCTTTTTGAACACTTTTTTTTCATTTTCTCTTTCTTTCTTTCTTTCTTATCACTAATTTTCTTTTCTTTACTTTGTGAATTATGTCTTGCCTTCTTTCGTTCTTTCTTTCTTCACAGTTTATTTTTTCTATTCTTACATTTCGAACTCTTTCTTTCATTTTCTCTTTCTTTCTTTCTCATCACTGATTTTCTTTTCTTTTCTTCGCTTCGTGAATTATTTCTTGCCTTCTTTGGTACTTTATTATTCACTGATTTTCTTTTTTTCTCTTCTTTTATTTTCTTTTTGAACTTTCATTTTCTTTTTCTTTCTTTCTTATCACTGATTTTCTTTTCGTTTCTTTGTGAATTATTTTTCTGCATTTTTTAGTTCTTTCTTTCATGATTTTTTTCTCTTCTTTTCTTTTCTTTTTGAATTCTTTCTTTCATTTTCTCTTTCTTTTTTCTTTCCTTCTTTCTTTCTTTCTTTCTCATAACTGATTTTCTTTTCTTTACTTTATGAATTATTTCTTGCCTTTTATGGTTTTTTCTTTATTCACTGATTTTCTTTTTTTCTCTTCTTTTCTTTTTGAACTCTTTCTGTTATTTTCTCTTTCTTTCTTTCTTTCTCATCACTCATTTTCTTTTCTTTACTTTGTGAATTATTTCTTGCCTTCTTTGGTTCTTTCTTCCTTCAGTGATTTTCTTTTTTCTCTTCTTTACTTTTTGAACTCTTTCTTTCATTTTCTCTTTCTTTCTTTCTCATCACTGATTTTCTTTTCTTTTCTTCACTTTGTGAATTATTTCTTGCCTTCTTTGGTTCTTTATTATTCACAGGTTTTCTTTTTTCTCTTCTTTTATTTTCTTTTTGAACTTTCATTTTCTCTTTCTTTCTTTCTTATCACTGATTTTCTTTTCTTTACTTTCTTAATTATTTCTTGCCTTCTTTGGTTCTTTCTTTCTTCACTGATTTTCTTTTTTTCTCTTCCTTTTCACACAAATGGATTCACCCAAGGTTTACATATACTACTACCAGTGAATACCCTAACAGTCAAGAAGTCGAGTCGGACAGTCAGTCAAGTAGTCAGTGATGGAACGCTGAGTCGTTCGAGTAGAACAGTAGAATAACGCAGCGGCAAGAGTCACAGTAACGAGCACTTAGACTCAGTAAGAAGTCATACAGCGATACGTCAATATCAAAACTATATATATATATTCCTACTAACCCGCATTCCTGGAACTACTAACCAGTATTACCAGTTTGTATTATTACGTTAATACATTTATTTTCCTATATTTTCTTGGCGTTTGTTATTATTTGATACCGGATTTCATCCCGGAATACACAACTTCACTGATTTTCTTCATTTTCTCTTTCTTTCTTTCTTATCACTGATTTTCGTTTCTTTACTTTGTGAATTATTTCTTACCTTCTTTTTTTCTTTCTTTCTTCACTGATTTTCTTTCTTTTCTCTTCTTTTCTTTTTGAAGTCTTTCTTTCGTTCTCTGCTTCTACCTTTCTTATCACTGATTTTCTTTTTTTTCTTTTCTTATCTTTGCAAATTCTTTTGTCCCTTTTTGGTTCTTTCCATTTTTTATTATTTTTGTATTACTTTTTTCTTTATTTATTCATTTTTTTTATCTACAGTTTTGATTTTTTTTCTTTTTTTGCATTATTATTATTATTATTATTATTGTTATGATCCAGGTTAGGACCAAGTAAGTACAACACGAACACAAAAGTAGAAATAACGAAGATATATTACACGGAATAATAATACAATATGTGGAAAGTGTTAGTATGACTGTACGTCTGGTTTGGGTTGAACTACTATCGGCTCAACTCGATTCGATATTTAACAGTACCCCCACGATGAAAGTATGTGACACAAGGCCAAGTTTAACGTGCATTTCTCCGAACCCGTAATCTCGGCCAAAAATACTCCCTTAAGGACCCGTATAAACGGCTTCAGCGCTTGCCTACCACCCCGGACGAAACTTTGCCCTTCGGAAAAGCCTCATCCGGGTTCCTCTCTGCCAAAGCAGCGAGTTCGACAGGAGTCGCGCACATTTAGAGATTGCGACTCGACTCGATTCGTCTCTCTCTCTCTTGAGAGGCGTAGTATACATAGTGTTAGGAAAAGTTCATTCTGTAGTTATAGGTAAGGACCCATAACAATTATTATTATTATTATTATTATTATTATTATTATTATTATTATTATTACTTCTTCTTTCTTTCAATTTTTTCCCCTTCCCTCTTTTCCTTCCCTCTTTCCCTTCTTCATTTTCCATAATTTTTTTTCATTGTTTATTTTTTCCTCTAACCATTTTTCTCTTACATATTTTATTGCTCGTTCGTTTTTTTTTTGTATTATTTATCTTTCTCATTCTTTGTTTTTCTTTCATTCGTTTTTTATTGATTTTCTTCTTTTTGTACCACCGCTTTTCGCTTTTTTCCATCCCCCTCCTGCTGTCCCTTCCCTTCTTCAATGCATACTCCTTCCTTCATTCCTTTATTTTCTTTTTCATTTTCTTCTTCCTCTTTTTTGCCTTCAAACTACATAATCTCTTTATTTTTATTCTTATCATCGCTTTTTCAACTTTTTCTTTCAATAGTATTTATTTATTTTTATTTCATTCTTCATTGTTTTCATTCATTTATTCCTTCTTATTTTCTGTTCATACATTTGTCGTTTGCAATACATTTTTTGTTAAAAATTTTTTTCATTACTTTGATTTTGATTTTTCATTTACATTGATTCATTTGTTTTGATTTTTCATTCATATTCATTTTTCATTCATATTTTTCATTCATATTCATTTTTCATTCAAATTTTCATTCATATTTTCCATCTTCATTTTTATTTACATTTTTCATGCACATTTTCATATTCATTTTTCATTAGTATTTTTCATTCGTATTCTTATTGTCATTCGTTTCGTTTTTCCTTCACGTTTTTTATATTTCTCTTTCGTTCATAATTTTTACATTGATTTTTTTATTTTCATATTCCTTTTTCATATTCAGTTTTCCTATTTCTCATATTGACTTTTTCATTCATATTTTTTCATCCATATTAATTTTTTCATGCATATTTCATCATTCAGATTCACATTCCTTTTCATATTTACTTTTAATAATTTCCATCTTGTTTTTTATTAAAATATTTTCATTCATATTTTTCAGTCGTGTACATTTTCATTTATTTCAATTTTAATAGGATTTTTTCTTCCCTTTTTAAATTGTTTTTTCTACATAATTCTTTCGTTCCTCTTTTGGGCCATTCTATCAACGTTGTGTTTTCCTTTCTTAATAAAATTATTTTTTTCCTTCAATCGTCTTTCCTTCGTTTCTCTTTCCTTCATTTCTTTTTCTTCTTTCAGCCGTTCTTTGCGCCTTTATTTATTTTAAGATTTCTTTCTTATCGAACAGTTTCCCACAGCAATTTATCGAGTACTCTCTCTCTCTCTGTTCCTTCTTTCTTTTCTTCCTTCCATCCTTCTTTCCTTTCTTCCTTCCTTCTTTTCTTTCTTTCTTTCTTTCTTTCTTTATTTTATTAATCAATTTTCTTTTTCCTTTCTTTGCTTTCCTCGTCTTTTTCCTGACACTTTCTTTCCTGCGTTTATTTTCTTTCATTTCTCTCTAGTACTTTCTTTTTTTTTCATTTTGTTTCTTCCTTTCTTTCCTTCTTTTTCTTTTCTCCCTTTTTCCATTCTTTATTTCTTACTTTCTTTCTTTCTGTTTTTTTCCTTCCTTTTTCCATTCTTTCTTCTTTTTTCTTCCTTCCTTTTTTCTTTCTTTTTTTCTGTTTTTCTTTCTTGCTTCACTTTTCTTCCTTCATTTTTCTCTCTCTCTTTCTGTTTTCTGTTTCTTTCCGTTTTCTTTCCTTTTTTCTTTATTTCTGTTTTTCTTTCTGTATTCCTTTTTTCTTTCTTTCATCTTTATTCTTTCCTTTTTCTTTTTTCTTTCTTTCTTCCTTTGTTCTTATTTCTTTCTGTTTTTCTTGTTTCTTACTATTTTTTCATTCTTTCCTTCGGGATTTCTTTTTTTCATTTTTCCTGTCTTTCTTTCTGTTTGTCTGCCTTTCTTCCTTTTCTTTATCTTTCTTCTTTTTCTTTCTTTCTTTCTTTTTCTTTCTTTCTTTGTTTTTATTTCTTTATTCCTTTTTTCTTTATTTCTTTCTTTCTTTCTCTTTTTGTTTCATTCTTCCTGATTTCCTTCTTCCTTTATTCTTTCTTTCTTTTTTCTTTCTTTCTTCCCCTTTTCTTTCTTCTTTTATTCTTTTTTCTTTCCTTTTTTCTTCTTTTTTATTTCTGCTTATTTTATTTCTTTCCTTTTGGTTTTCTTTTTTACCTTTTTCCTATCTTTCTTTCTGTTTGTCTTCCTTTCTTCCTTTTCTCTGTCTTTCTTGTTTTTCTGTTTTGTTCTTTCTTTCTTTCTTTCTGTTTTTCTTTCTTTATTCTTTTTTCTTTCTTTCTTTCTGTTTTTCTTTCTTTCTTCTTTTATTCTTTCTTTTTCTTTTTTTCTTCCCTTTTTCTTTCTTTCTCTTTTTCTTTCTTACTTCCTTTTTGTTTTTGTTGTTCTTTCTTCCTTCCTTTTTCTTTCTTCCTTTCTTCTTTCTTTATGTTTTACTTTCTTTATCCCTTTTTTCTTTCTTTCTTTCTTTCTGTTTTTTTCTTTCTTTCTTCCCTTTTTCTTTCTTTCTTCCCTTTTTCTTTCTTTCTCTTTTTCTTTCTTACTTTCTTTTTCTTTTTGTTTTTCGTTCTTTCCTCCTTTTTCTTTCTTTCAGCTTTTCTTTCTTTTTCCCTTTTTCTTTTTTCTTTCTTTCTCCCCTTTTCTTTCTTTCTTTCTGTTTTACTTTCTTTACCCCTTTTTTCTTTCTGTTTTTCTTTCTTTCTCTTTTTCTTTCTTACTTCCTTTTTCTTTTTGCTTTTCTTTCTTCTTTTTTCTTTCTTTCGGTTTTTCTTTTTTTTCTTTTTTCTTTCTTCCTCCCCTTTTTCTTTCTTTCTTTCTGTTTTTCTTTCTACATAATACTTTCGTCCTTCTTTTGAGCCATTCTCTCGTCATTATGTTTTTCATTCATAATAAAACTCTTTCTCTTTTGGTCTTCTTTCTTTCTTTCTTTCTTTCAATTTCATTCATTTTCTTATTTCTTCCTACACTTATTTTAACATTTTTTCTCATCGAACAGCTTCCCACAGAATTTTAGCGGGTATTCTTTTATTTTTATTTATTTTATAAATCTATTTTCGTTCTTTCTTCCTTTTTCGTTCTTTCTTTCTTTCTTTCTTTCTTTCTTTATTTATTTATTTATTCATTTATTTATTTATTCTCCACTTCTTTCTTTTTCTCTCTCACTCTCTCACTTTCTTTTTCTCTCTTTTTCTCTACTCTCTTCTTAATTCACTCTTTCTCTTTTCTTGTCTAACCGTTCAGTTATCTCTCTGCATTTTCCCACCTCTTATTTTCTGTCAAAGAACGTTGGCTTTTATAAGTATGATCCATGGTGACGCCATGTCCGCCAAGACTTCGCAACGCCCCCCTCACAATTGCGCCCCCCGCCACCGCCCACACCCTACCGTGACATTTCCATTCAATTAAGAAAAAAATCTGTCTAATTAACATTAGCCTTCTTCTGTAAATTTCTTGTTAAAATACTTTGCACAGAAAACATAGAAAACAAAAGAATTGGAAGGTGAAGAAGAGAGCGGCCTGAGTGTTTGTTGCTAAATAAAGATAAAAAGCATCTTAATAGCTTTAGAAGAAAAAGAAAGAAAGAAAGAAAGAAAGAAGGAAAGAAAGAAAGAATGAAAGAACTCGAAAGATGGAAGCTTCGAGCGAAGAAAGAAAGAAAGAAAGGAAGAAAGAGTGCGTGCATGCTTGAGCACGCTTTCGACGGGGTGAATGAAAAATGTCGACTGAATTAATTTTTTAAAAAAGCTAAGAAACTGGAAATGTAAGGAAGAAGGAGAAGGAACTACATTTTGAAGAAGACGCCATGATTCTATGATAATTCTCATGAAAGAAGAAGTAATAAAAATATTAGAAAACGAGAGACAATGAATGAAGGAATGAATGAATGAAGGAAGGAAGGAAGGAAGGAAGGAAGGAAGGAAAGAAGGAAGGAATTCACTTTTGAAAGATAAGCAGCGACTACGTCATAGAGAAGAGATCACGGAAACACCGATTAATAAGAAAGAAACAAACAAACAAAAAAAGAAAGAAAGAAATCACTCAATAAGTTGAATGAGTGCGTGGGTGGTTGCAAACAAGAAACGAAGGTGGGATATAAGAATTACAAAGAAAGAAAGAAAGAAAGAAAGAAGAAGGGATATGAGATAAGAAAGAAAAAAGAAAGAAAGAAAGGATATGAGATAAGAAAGAAAGAAAGAAAGAGAAGAAAGAAAAAGAAAGAAAGAAAGAAAGGGAAAATATGGAAGAAGTAAAAAAAGAGGCACTTGAGCAGGAATGAAAATGAAAAAGTCAAGCAAAATGATTGAAAATATCGAAGAATTAATAAATGAATGAAAAGGAAAGGAAAGAGCAAGAAAATGTGAAGAAAACGGAAAGCAGAAAGTGTAAGAGAACGTATAACGAAATAAAAAGAAAGAAAGAAAGAAAGAAAGAAGAAAAGAAAAAGTAATAGAGAAAAAATGACAACGCTATCTATTAAATAGAAGAAAAGGAAAACAAGTTCAAGGAGAATGAAAGAAAAAATTCTGCAAAGAAAAGCAAATTAAATGTTTTTTTTTCCTTTATGAAGCAACCAACATGGAAATGAATGATACAATAAAATGAGATAAAAGTAAAAGAAAAAAAAGAACATGAAAGGCCTTTAAAAATTGTTTATCAAAAGTTTTACTAATTGAACTTTTTTATAATTTTTTTCTTTCTCTTCAATTCGTGCTCTTTATTTTCTGAATTCTTATTTTTGTCCAGTTTAAATGTAATTCGTTTCTGGGCATTTTCTTTTATTTTTCAAGATTATTTATCGTTCTCTCTTCCAATCCTGACTTATTCCCCATATTTTTTCGGCATCTATATCGTCCCTTCTCTTTTTTTTATAATTACGCCATGTTAGTTTGCATTTTGCATTTATGTTTCAATGAAATGTTTTACACATTACTGTGTTCATATATATATATATATATATATATATATATATATATATATATATAATTTCTCCATTTTTTTCAGTGTTTTTTTTCCTATTTGAAAGATTCTTAAATTGTGCTGCTTAAGTTCACTTTGCTCGGCGCCGCTTTCACGAAACCGCGTCTCACGAAAAATGGAGGAAAAAGAAAATGGCGGGAAAAGAAAATGGCGGGAAACATCCGAAATGAAATTGCTTCTCCCTTTTCTATTCTTGTCTCATACTTTCTTCTATTTTTACATTTTTTTTCTTTTCGTATTGTTCTTCTTTCTTTCTTTTATTCTATTTTCAGTTATTTTCTTTTTTTATTTCTTTATCTTTTCTTCTTTTTCCTTTTTTTACAATTAATTATACTTCTTTTTCTTTCGTTTTACTTCTTTTGCTGATTCGTTTTTCTTGTTTTCTTTTTTCGTTATTTTTTCTTCTTTTATTGTTTTTCTGTTATTTTTCTTCTTTTCCAGTTTCTCCTTATTTTTCTTTTGCTAGTACTTTTTTTTTCTTTTTAATACTTTGTTTTTCTGTTTTTTAATTTCTATCTAATCTTTTTCCTCCTTTTAATCACACTTTCGTCCACTTTTCATTTCGTCAATTCTTGGAGTCCCTGATGACAATTTTTTAACTCTTTCCTTTTTTTTTTTTGCATTTTGACATATTTCCTTTATTGTCCGATTTATTCCGTTTTTTGTAGAGGGGTAGTAAATTTCTTGTTCTTCCTCACTTTCATGCCGTCTTGCCTCCCCTAAAAGTTTATCACCCTCTTTAGTCCACTCTGTTTTTCACTAGTTTTCTTTATCACTGACATTCTTCTTTCTCTCTCTCTTTTCCTTAGCCTCTTTCGCTTCCTCTTTTTTACCCTCAGTTTTTCTTTCCCGTTCTTTTATTTTAGTTTAAATTCACTCTCTAATTCTCTCTTCTTATATTCTCTGTTACTTTCACCCTCCTTTTTGCCTTTCCCTTTTTCCTTATCTTTTTCTCCCTCTCTTCGAATCCGCCATTAATTCCTTTTTCTCTTTCGATCTCCTTTCATTACATTTTTCGCTTTCCTTCTTTTTTCTTTCCTTCTCAAACCCCTTTCGTATGTTTTCGTTCGTTCCTTCTTTCTTTCTTTCTTTCTTTCTTTCTTATTCTCTTTACCTCCTCTTCTCATTATTTCCTCTCCACTGTCCTGCATTTAACCATTTTACTTTCCTTCCTTCCTTCCTTCATTGCTTCCTTCCTTCATTCCCTTTTCTTTCATGGCTCTCTTCCTTCCTTCTTTCCTCCTTTCTTTCCTTCCTTTATTGCTTCCTTCCTTCATTGCTTCCTTCCTTTCCTTCCTTCCTTCCCTGCGTCTTTCCATCTTTCCTTGATTGCTTCCTTCTTTCTTTCCTTCCTTTCTTTATTGCTTCCTTCTTTCCTTCCTTCGTTGCTTCCTTCCTTTGTTCCACTTTTAATTGCGTATTTCCATTCTTCTTTCATTGCTTCCTTTCTTCCTTCTTTCTTTCCTTCATTTTTCCCTCCCTTCCTTCGTTCCTTCCTTTCTTTATTGCTTCCTTCCTTCTTTTGTTTTTTTCATTGGGTCCTTCCTTCATTGCATTTTTTCTTCTTTCTTTCCTTCCTTTGTTTTTTCCTTCTTTCATTCCTTCTTTCTTTCCTTCTTTCCTTTCTTCCTTCCTTCTTTACTTATTTACTTCATTCCTTCCTTCTTTCCTTCCTTCTTTCCTTTCCTTCCTTCATTTATTACTTCCTTCTTTCCTTCCTTTCTTTCTTTTTTCATCACTTCCTTCCATCCTTCTTTCACTGCTTCATTCTTTCTTTCTTCTTCCCATTGCTTCCTTCTTTCCTTCCTTCTTTCATTGCGTTCTTCCTTTATTGCTTCATTCCTTTAACATTTTCTTTCTACGCCTTCTGTTTCTTTCTCTCTATCTTTTTCTTCTTCTTTTCTTTCCGTGTCTTTTTCTCTTTCCTTCTTCCTCTTCTAATTCCCCCCTTTCGTTATTTAACCCTTTTTAATATTGTCTTTCTCTTCCCCCTCGTTCCAAATTCTTTCTCCTTTCTTTATATCACCCCCTTTTCGATTTGTCTTTTTCTTCTCATCCTTTTTATTCTGTTTCATTTTTATTTCGCTCTTTACCTGTTTTTGCCTTTGACAAAAATACATTCATTTTGAATGAAGACTCTTTCCCATTCATTCTTTTATCATTAATATTTCGGAGTGCGATTACCGATTCATTTGCTCGCCAGATGCCTTTCTTCTCTACCCCCAAAAACCGACCGAAGAGGTATTGTGAAAAGATGGTTTTTGTACGTGTCTTTCATCAGCGCCGCTCTCATTCGAAAAAAATTACGAATTTTGAATGCTGACACAGCATTGCTACATTTTACAAGATACAGAAAAGTAGACGCGGAAGGAAATACGGAAGAGGAACCATTCAAATTAACAGCTTCAATATAAACATTTCAATAGGAGTAGATATGTTCGCCTATCGTCCGATTCACACTCATCCCCGGGATTTTGAGCAGGAGTAGAGGTTTATTCCTTGTTTCCTAATTAAGATTTGAGTTTACGGTCCCTTCTAAAGTATACTTCAACTCTGTCTTCCTAACGTCTCTGCCTAAACACTGAAATTTTATTTGCTATTTATTTTATTCCTTCAATATGAGTAGATTGATTCACCTATCGTCCGGTTCACACTCTTCCCCGTTGTTTTTGAACAGCAGAGGTTTATCCCTTGTTTCTTGTTTAGGATTGGGTTTCCGCTTCCTTCTAAAGTCTATTTCAACTCTATACTTCTAACGATTCCCTCTGAACTCTGAAATGCAATACATTAATTATTTATTTTTCTGTTTTTCTTCTCTCCCAATAGAAGTAGATAGGTTCTCTTCCCTGGTCTTTTGAACAGGAGTAGAGGTTTATCCCTTGTTTCTTGTTTAGGATTGGGTTTCCGCTTCCTTCTAAAGTCTATTGCAACTCTATATTTCTAAGGTTTCCCTCTGAACTCTGAAATTTAATTCATTAATTATTTATTTTTCTGTTTTTCATCTCTCCTAATAGAAGTACATAGGTTTTCCACCATGGTCTTTTGAACAGGAGTAGAGGGTTTATCCCTTGTTTCTTGTTTAGGATTCGGTTTCCGGTTCTTTCTTAAGTCTACTCATTCTCTTTCACTCCCAGCAGCCTCTTGCGTCTTAGCGGCATTATAACCTTTCATGGGATGATTTTTTTTTTAAAAACGAAAAGAGAAAAAAGACATTCATGTCATATCAGCCAGATATCCCATCAGTCTCTCTGCAATTCTTGGGTATCACTTTCATCATGGCCGTCTATAAATTGACATGAATCAATATTTGATTCACTGCTGGAGTAAGACTCACAAATAATAAGATTTCTTGTCAGATATCATGTTAGCCACTGCAAAGCAATCATTGCTTTCACTAATTTCATCAACATCCACCAATTGTCTATAATTACTATCTGATTCTTTGCAACAGCTAGAAGAATTGGGAACGGGGGAATTTTTTGTGAGATGTCATGAAAGCCATTTCAGGACAGCCTTTGATTCCACTTACTTGATCTTCATCTACGGAGAGTTTTAAATTCCTGTTTGATTCACTGCCAGAGTAAGAAGACCAATGAATAAAGAAATGTCATACTTCGTTCGCCTCTCCGAAACTATTAAGAGAAAAGTAAAACATTTCCACATATGTGAACTGGCGACCCAGGACGTCAGTAAGAAGAAATAAAATATTATCATTTTATTTTCTATTTTCATAGAATACAAGAAATTCGGTAGCTGCGAAATTTGATTAAGTCAGGTAAAAGCAATGGGGGTTCACGATGGTGATCAAAGTCAGTATACTAGGAATGGTTTGCCAGACTATCTTGTCGAAGGTCGCTCTAGGCAGACGCCTATTTTCAGTGAACGAAGACGTGTTTAGTGGCAAGTTCCTTGTTTCAGTGACCCTTACATTCAGACATATGTGGGCTTGTTAAATATTAATATTCTTAATTATCTGAAATGAGTTTTCGTCAGTGGGGAGGGAGAGCCAATGTATTTGAAATGAGAGGACATAGTCGATGTCTATGTGATAAATAAATGAAATATGTTGATATTTAATAACTTAGGGAAGTCAGGAGGAGCCATATAGTTTGGTACCTAGCGAGGAGCGTCAGACAAAGGAAAGAAAGAAAGAAAGAAAGAAAGAAAGAAAGAAAGAAAGAAAGAAAGAAAGAAAGAATATGGAGAGGAGGATGTAGAAAGAAAGAAAGAAAGAAAGAAAGAAAGAAAGAAAGAAAGAAAGAAAGAAAGAAAGAATAGGGAGAGGAGGATGTAAAAAGAAAGAAAGAAAGAAAGAAAGAAAGAAAGAAAGAAAGAAGAGGATGTAGAAAGAAAGAAAGAAAGAAAGAAAGAAGAGGGTGTAGAAAGAAAGAAAGAAAGAAAGAAAGAAAGAAAGAAAGAATAGGGAGAGGAGGATGTAAAAAGAAAGAAAGAAAGAAAGAAGAGGATGTAGAAAGAAAGAAAGAAAGAAAGAAAGAAAGAAAGAAAGAAAGAAAGAAAGAAGAGGATGTAGAAAGAAAGAAAGAAAGAAAGAAAGAAAGAAAGAAAGAAAGAAAGAAAGAAAGAAAGAAAGAAATAAAGAAAGAAAGAATAGGGAGAGGAGGATGTAAAAAGAAAGAAAGAAAGAAAGAAAGAAAGAAAGAAGAGGATGTAGAAAGAAAGAAAGAAAGAAAGAAAGAAAGAAAGAAGAGGATGTAGAAAGAAAGAAAGAAAGAAAGAAAGAAAGAAAGAAAGAAAGAAAGAAAGAAAGAAAGAATAGGGAGAGGAGGATGTAAAAAGAAAGAAAGAAAGAAAGAAAGAAAGAAAGAAAATGGAGAGGAGGATGTAGACAGAAAGAAAGAAAGAAAGAAAGAAAGAAAGAAAGAAAGAAAGAAAATGGAGAGGAGGATGTAGAAAGAAAGAAAGAAAGAAAGAAAGAAAGAAAGAAAGAAAAAAAGAAAGAAAGAAAAAAAAAGAAAGGGAAAATATGGAAGAAATAAAAATAAAAAGAGGCACTTGAGGACGAATGAAAATGAAAAAGTCATGCAAAAAGTCGAAGAATTAATGAATGAATGAATGAATGAATGGATGAATGAATGAAAAGGAAAGGAAAGAGAAATAAAATGTGAAGGAAACGGAAAGCAGAAAGTCTAAGAGAACGTATAATGAAATATAGAAAGAAAGAAAGAAAGAAAGAAAGAAAGAAATGGGTGATGTCCTTTGACAATGTTCGTCATATTAATGTTTCCGACAGCAAGCAATATATTAGATGAGCAACTTCAGGGAGGCATTAAGACATTTCCCTCACCCGTGAAAATGGCTTTATGTCGGTAAGAGACTGAGGAAGAGGCCAAACCTTTTCGCATTACTTTTTATTTCTGACAAAATTTCAATCTGTGGATTTTTATTCTGAAAAAAAAAAGAATAAATATTAAAAAATTAAAATTTTAAGACACATTGGGTTGTATATTAATATTGTTTGTTTTATTTTATTTCAATTGGGTTCCTCTACTAGTTTCAGCCAGCATGGCCATCATCCGTAGAAAAAAAGTTAAGTAACGAAAATCTTGGTTAATCCGTATGGATAATCTCAAGGAGGATGAAATCTTGAGAGCTCAAATGTTGAGTTAGAGCGAATTATTTAATTTAAAGAAAAACAGACCACTTTAAGGCTCCATTGAAAGTGTAGTTTGAAGATCCAGAGAAAAATAAAATTCTCTGCTGAAATAAATTATAACAAATGGTGCCTTAAAGTTGTCTGTTTTTCTTTTTATATATATATATATATATATATATATATATATATATATATATATATATATATATATATATATATATATATATATATATGTATGTATGTATATGTATATATGAGTTAACGAGATATGTTTTTATATATCAGGAACAATACTGCGGAAAAATGTATGGCAAAAGTGTAAAAAGTTTTCTTGTGACGCTTTTCGTCCTTAAGGATTTTCCTCGGACTAAATTTGTCATATTGGCGCGACTACACATGCGCACAAACGAGGTATTGTTGGGAATTTTAATTATTTTTTTTTTAAGTTATGTAAAGAAAAAGAAAAAGTATCTAAATAAAATAGATAAAAAAAATTAAGATTTAAATTTCCCAGCATCCCTCATTCTTGCGCATGTGCAATTGCGCCAACATAGCAAATTTATTCTAAACAAGTCCTAAAGGACGAAACGCGTCATAAATATTTCTCATCTGTATATATATATATATATATATATATATATATATATATATATATATATATATATGATGAAATATAGTCGTAAAGTGTGCTATATTTATGGGATAAAGTGCTAAATATCAAAGATAGAGCGTGTGTAAATATGAAAGTGAACATAGAAGTCAACACATAGAGGCGACAGTCTGTTTTATGCTAGATGCAATCGTCAGGCCTGACGATTGAATCCAGCATGAAACAGACTGTCGCCTCTAAGAGTTGATTTCTATGTTCACTTTTATATATATATATATATATATATATATATATATATATATATATATATGCTGTTTGTGTGCGTGTGCGTGTTTTACACATTTATATATATATATACACACACGCACACACACACACACACATACATATATATATATATATATATATATATATATATATATATATATATATAGAGAGAGAGAGAGAGAGAGAGAGAGAGAGAGAGAGAGAGTTAGATAGATAGATAGACAGACAGACAGACAGATAGATAGATTTAAAATATGTAATGCTTGGAGATATGGTATAAATTGGAGGTACGTGTTTATAAATCATATAAATGATCAGCGGAAAGTTAAAGCCTATGCTTTTCACAAGGTCAAATTTACAAAAACGTATGAGGAATAGTTTTGCACACCAGCTTGTTAAACACTGCATAGATAGATAGATAGATAGATAGATATGTACATACATTTACTTTTAAGAATAGGAAAGAAACCCTGAAGGAGAAAAAAGGAGGGAAATTAAAGAAAGAAAGAAAGAAAGAAAGAAAGAAAGAAAGAAAGACACGAAGTAAATTCAGAATAAGCAGAAAGATTCCCGTAGCAAGAAGAATCACGAAGAAGGGAGACCGGACCTATCCTACCAGAACCATAAAACCAAAAGAAAATAACACAAAAAAACACAATTTAATTATCTTGAAAGGTTTCTCCGGCACCCACCATCTTTTCGCCTCCTTCCACCTCTTTCTTGTTCTGCTTCTTTTCTTTCTTTTCTTTCTTTTTTTTTTTTTTGTTCCTTGGATGACGCAATTCACTTTCTATAGCATATTGTGCACGCGGCAGACATCCGACGCCAGGTGGCGGGGCTGCGTGAACTCGGCACCGCGCGCGCGCCTCTCGTTTTCTCCGTAAATAGTCGATCGAATCCGGCTCTTTCCGTCGGCGGCGCCAGGTTGAAGACTCTTGCAGACTTGCACAGACGTTAGTGCATTCAGGAAGATGCGCCTGCTGTGATGCAGTTGTACGATGAAAATTGGGTGAGGCAGTCGTGTAGGAGGAGGAAAAGGTTGAAAACATGGATAGATGGTGTGGCGTCAAGTTTGATGAGTTCTGTCTAGGGAGTGGGTGAGAGCAAGAAAAAGTGGTGTCTATGCCTAAATAAAAAAAAAATTCGCAATTTTTTTAAAGATCTAAAACAAAGGACGAGAAAACAGTATGAAAAGACAATAGGGACTATGAATAAAAAATGGCAGAAAAGAAAGCAGAATATGACCGGAAATAAAGGCAAGGAGCGGGAATGAAGAAAAAACGAAAGAGGCGCAAGGGAACGAGAGATGTGAAAAGAAAGAAAGAAAGAAAGAAAGAAAGAAAGAGAGAAAGATAGAAAGAGAGAAACAAAGTTGCATGTATTAAGAAAGAAAGAAAGAAAGAAAGAGAGAGAGAACGAGAATGTTGAGCGCATTAAGAAAGAAAGAAAGAAAGAAAGAATGTTGAATGTATTAAGAAAGAAAGAAAGAAAGAATGTTGAGCACATTAAGAAAGAAAGAAAGAATGTTGAGCTCCTTAAGAAAGAAAGAAAGAAAGAAAAAAGAAAGAAAGAAAGAAAGTTGAGTGCATTAAGAAAGAAAGAAAGTTGAACGTATTAAGAAAGAAAGAATGTTGAGCTCTTTAAGAAAGAAAGAAAGAAAGAAAGAAAGAAAGAAAGAAAGAAAGAAAGAAATTAGGAAAGTTAGAAAGAAAGCTGAACGTATTAAGAAAGAAAGAAAGAAAGGAAAAAAGAAAGAAGGTTGAACGTATTAAGAAAGAAAGAAAGAAAGGAAAAAAGAAAGAAGGTTGAACGTATTAAGAAAGAAAGAAAGAAAGAAAGGAAAAAAGAAAGAAGGTTGAACGTATTAAGAAAGAAAAAAATAAGAAAGAAAGCTTAACGTATTAAGAAAGAAAGAAAGAAAGAAAGAAAGAAAGAAAGAAAGAAAGGAAGGAAAAAAGAAAGGAAGGAAAAAAGAAAGAAAGAAGATATAAAATGTAGATCATTCATTCTGACACGAAGTATCAAAATGGAAAAAAGTTGAAATTCAAAGAATAGTAAAATATAAAGCGAGGTCGAAGCATTGGCAGACCCGGAGGGGTCACTAGGGACAGTTTTCCATGGGTTTCACTTTTGGTTGAGACATTTAGGTGTATTTGTATAATGAAGTAGGATGCTGTTCCATTTTTTCCCACCATTCCACTCCCGCCATTTTACCTAAACTCACTTTAGAATTAAGTAATGCACGAAACAATTACTTTGAGGCTTGTTATATGAGTCACTTAATGTTAGAGGGTTTTTCATATAACCTACATTGTTAATATATTTACATTTATTAAGAAATAATGTTATTTACTAACAAAACAAGACGTAATTATATTTAAATAAGTTTTTTCCAGATTATATTTTTTGTTTTTGCTTGTTTGTTTGGGGGGGGGGGTTGCGGGAGCATTCGAAACCAAATCAATCGTCGTAATTGTAATCTTCCTTTATATTTTGCAAATGTTGTCTAGAAAGAAATAAGAAGAAAATGACTACATTCATCAAGAGAAGCATGGCGACGACGGGATCGAACCAAAATCATTCTGACAGCGAAGAAGAAGAAGAAAGAAAGAAAGAAAGTAACAAACAAACAAACAAACTAAAAAAGAAAAAATAAACAGAACAGTAAAACGAAGAAAGAAAGAAAGAAAGAAAGAAAGAAAGAAAGAAAGAAAGAAAGAAATTGGCTACGTTCGTCGGAAGAAGCATATGGAAGATGAGACAGGAACGAAAACGGGCTAAATGAGAAAGAAAGAAAGAAAGAAACAAACAAACAAAAAAGGAAAAAATAAACAGAACAATAAAATGAAGAAAAATAGAATGGAAAGAAAGACAGAAAGAAAGAAAGAAAGAAATTATATACGTTCGTCGGAAGAGGCATATGGAAGATGAGACAGTAAACGAAAAGCGCTAAAGGATAAAGAAGAAGAAGAAGAAGAAGAAGAAGAAGAAGAAGAAGAAGAAGAAGAAGAAGAAGAAGAAGAAGAAGAAGAAATAAAGAAAGAAACAAAGAAACAAAGAAACAAACTAACTAACAAACAAACAAACAAAAAAAGGAAAAATAAACAGAACAGTAAAACGAACAAAAAATAGAATAGAATAGAAAGAAAGAAAGAAAGAAAGAAAGAAAGAAAATACAAAAAAGAAAGAAAAACACAAAATAGAAAGAAAGAAAGAAAGAAAGTAAGAAAGAAAGAAAGAAAGAAAGAAAGAAAGAAAGAAAGAAAGAAAGAAGAAATTGGTTACGTTCGTCGGAAGAAACACATGGAAAACGGGCTAAATGATAAAGAAGAAGAAAGAAAGAAAAAAGAAGTAAAAGAAGACAAAATAGAAAAAGAAAAAGAAGCAGCTAGAGTAGAAGTTGTAGAAGAAAAACAAAAAGTAGAAATAGAAGAAGAAGAAGAAAATTGATTTGATATGTTTGTTTAACGACATATAAATTCTTTATGGGTCATTTAATGTCGAAAAATTATTTTTCTCGGGAGCTTTGAACTAATAAAAATATGATATATGTTATTCTACTTTCACGACTGAATACATGGTAGATGATACTCTGCTTTTGTGCATGTTTTTCTGGACATAATTACAAGAGGCAATGATGAGTGTTTTATAATGAAGTTTTGTTGAAAATAGATTTTGGAATACAGTTTGATTTCTCTAAGAATTTGTAAGATATTATATGGATTAATATCATGAAAGAGTTCTTTTATGTTAGTTGTTTGGCTGGTTGATTTTGCTTAGTGGCATATCAACACCTCTATGGGTTATTTAATGCTGAGATCAAATTATTTTGATCAATTTTATTGCTTCAGCTCAATATTTTTTGAACGCAATTGTAAGCCTTTATCAACAGATCTTTTGTACATAATTTTATACTTTTTATACATTATTTTATACGTAGCATTTGATAAGGTTATTTATTGTCCCTTCCTAAAAGCTTCAAATACACTTTTCTCTACGGGCAGACGTTGTTGCTTCAGATTTTGCGACCAAGATGGTCGAAAAAGCTTTGATTCGATGTGATTTGTGGGTTTAACAGTATATCAATTCCTTATGGGTGATTTAATGCCAAAATTTAATTTTCTTGGGATCTTTGAAGTAATATAAATATGATATCTGTTATTCTGCTTTCACAGTTGAATACATGGTAGATGATACTCAGGTTTTGTAGATATACATGTTTGTGTGGACATAATTACTAGAGGTGGTGTGTTTTATGTTATAGCTTTGTTGAAATTATATTTTGGAATACAGTTTGAATTCTTTAAGAAATTGTACGATATTATATTGATTAATGTCATGAAAGAATTCTTTTATTTTGGTTGTTTGATTTTGTTTGGCGGCATAACCTCTACGACATAAACTCTACGGGTTATTTAATACCGAAATGTAAATAATTGAACACAATTTTATGGCTTCAACTAAATATATACTATAAATATGTTTTGCCGGTAATTTTACTATAAATACGTAGTGTTGGTAATTTTACTATAAATATGTAGTGTTGGTAATTTTACTATAAATACGTAGTGTTGGTAATTTGTTTTAATATAAAAATATATTGCTAATATTTTTAGTATGAAAATGTATTTTTATACTTTTATAGTGTTTTGTTTTTGTTACGGGGTTAATATCTTTCCATAGCTGTGCTACCATCCCGGGAACAACAATTAGCAAGTGGTTCCACGCTCCTGAAAACCTCTAATCTCTCGATCAGAGGCCTTGCTGCTGGATGTAGTTTATCGTCACACCCAGAAATAATGTAGAAACTTGAAAACTATGTAAAAAAAAAAAACGAAATAGAAAAGCAAGAATTTAAGGAATAGAAAAAAAATGAAAATGAAAGATGAAAAGAAAGAAAGAAAGAAAGAAAGAAAGAAAGAAAGAAAGAAAGAAAGAAAGAAAGAAAGAAAGGCAAATGGTAATTCTTTGTTAGAAGCCTAGGGAAGAAAATAACAATAAAATCGACGAGGACGAAGAGGAAAAAAGAGAACCAGAGAGAGAGGGAGAAAGAGAAAGAAAGCGAAAGAGAAAGAGAGAGAGTGAAAGAAAGAAAGTGAGATAGAGAAAAAAGAGAGAGAAAGAGAGAGAGAAATGGGAGAGAGGTAAAGAGAGAAAGCGATAGAGCTAGTGAGTAAGAATGAGGAAGAGAAAGAGAAAGAAAGCGAAAGAGAAAGAGAGAGAGAAAGAAAGAAAGTGAGATAGAGAGAAAGAGAGAGAGAAAGAGAGAAATGGGAGAGAGGTAAAGATAGAAATGGATAGAGCTAGTGAGTAAGAAGGAGGAAGAGAAAGAGAAAGAAAGCGAAAGAGAAAGAGAGAGAGAAAGAAAGAAAGTGAGATAGAGATAAAAAGAGAGAGAAAGAGAGAGAGAAAGAGAGAAATGGGAGAGAGGTAAAGAGAGAAAGCGATAGAGCTAGTGAGTAGAAGGAGGAAGAGAAATCGGATATATTTATTAGGAAGAGACAGGTAAATAGAATTATGGCAAAATCAGTCTCAAAATTTAATATTTATTGGGCTCATATTTGTAAATCTATTCCGAGCACAGTGACGAACCGTCCCCATTCCAAAGGACAGCTCGTTCTGCAGAACCGCTATTTTGTTGAATAAACCCCCACGAGGATTCATTCCCAGTCTCAATCACAATCTTAACCACTTCAAATCTAGGATCAACCGTTACCTTTTCTAGATATCCTCATAAACTGCGCTTCTTACATTCCAACAGCAACCTAATTCAGTAACCCTCTACCTTGAGTGGCTCTTAGGTTTGTACTGAATGAACATTAGTAAAATAAGATGCACTGACTTTATACATTTTTTTCTGGATAAAAAAATAAATGGATGAATAATTGATATATTTAGTTTTTTTATTAAGATGACGTGAACTTTTTAATATGAAGGGTGCAGCAAAAGTAACGCCCTTTTTTTTCCGAGCTGAGCTGAACAGAACGACGTGGAGTGGCCATCACGATCACCAGACCTAATACCGCCAGATTTTTTCTTGTCGGGTCTACTGAAATATTTTGTTTACAGACTCAAACCGAAAACAATTCCTGAATTAAAACAATTGTGTTCTGATGAATTTTCTGAAATTAATATAGAAATGCGTTTAGGGTCAAGCATTTTATTGAGTTAGAGTAGGTACCTCCACAAGATCGCTAAAAAAAGAGCATAGCATGATGAAAAAGACGCCAAACTTTACGAAAACAATTTTTTATCGACTAAATGTTTATGTTATTATTAAGAGGAAAGATCTACGTATTTTTGGGGTATTTCTTTACATTTTTTAATCGTTCCTAACACGTCCGAAAATTTCGTTAAAAATCTTGTTTTTTTTTTGAGTCAGCAAAATTGACAGATGGCAATCATTTTTTTCCATTTTATAAAAAAACTGAAAATCTCAGTTTGAAATTCTTTTAAATATCAATTATCATTTTTTCAAAACTTATTTTAAGAAAATCAGAAATTATAATGTTTATTTAAAATATTTTGAACCAAGCTTAACTTAGCTTCTGCGCCGAAAAGATGTAATTTGAAAATAAAACAAAGCAGGTCATAAACTTTCGCGTCACTTGACAGGTGATGAATGACATATTGACGGATTCCGTGAGGATAATTTGTTCTACGGAAGAAGAAAAGTGAAATATTTTACATTTAAGTGTACAAATTATTTACCTCGATATTTTTAAAGAAAACTTTCAGCGCTCTTTTTTTTTTCTACTTAGCTTTCACCTTTATGTTTACGATGCTTTATGGAAAATATATTATAAAGAAATTAAAATAAGACTGTTAAGAGTGATATTAAATTTCGTAAGAAAGGTATCTAATTAATTTATAGGTACCTTTCTTATGAAATTTTATCCAAAGTGTACATAAAATACTATAATTTTATGTACATTTACTACATTTTCCTGTGTTATTTGTATTTCCATTCATTTTACTATTAATTTTGATATTTCACTTATGGAAAAATGCCATAACTGAGATTAATATAAAAATAAGATCATTTAAATTTCATAAGATGATACTGATACTTTTAGGTACCCTTCTCAGTTGAAATTGAAAAATCAAGTTAACTTCTCCACACGTGTTTCGCAAAAGTAAAGGCCTTAACAGCGGAGAACAATGCTTAAATCAAATAGCGCAACTTAATTGTATTCTGGTTGGTCTTCCGTACTTTATAATTAGAGCCCGATTATAAACACAAAATTACATTTCTTAATTACTGCGGATCTTCTGATTAGTCAAAACGATACAATTTACAACACATTAAAAAAAGATCTATCTCAAAAGGACACTTACGAAAGTGGATGCGGCTGTTAACTAATTTTATAACATTTTAACAAATTAAATGTAAAAATCTATCATAATTAAAGAAATAACAAATAATTGTATTAAAAATTCATTTTTCATCGAAAATATTTTTGCTTTCAAAAAATATTGTCCATATTCATAAAAACAACTAAAAGCAAATAAAAGTATTTGAAATTAAATAATATATTTGTTTTATTGAGTTTTGTATGTTACAATTCAGAGCTGATTTTCAGGTAGGGGGGATCCAATTAAAAACAAAAATAAACATGATTTGCATTCCTCAAAGCCTTGTGCTTTTAACTATTGTAATCCCTAAACCTGACGCGATTGAATTTCTAGCGTTTTCATAAAATTAGTTATGGGAGGGTAATAAATATAAAAAAAATATTTCTGCCATGACTTAATAAAAGAAAACATATTTATAATAATTTCGAAAGTTTTTCCAAATTAATGTGTGTCATACAAAAAAAAAAAAAAAAAGTGCTAAAAATTGTATATGTTATTTTACTAGTTCCGGTGATACAAAGAGAAACAAGGATTTTTAAATGAAAATTCAGCTTCATATTTTTTTTAAATGAAAATTCAGATTCATATTTATGTTATTATTAATTAGAATAAACCTTGATCTTTACTCTTAATAATAACATAAATATTTAGACGATAAAATTTTGTTTTCCTCAAGTTTGGCGTCTTTTTCATCATGCTCTGCTCCTTTTTTAGCGATCTCGTGGAGGTACTTCAGTTAGAGGGGTTTCAGACACACGAACGGACAGACAAAATCGGTCGTTTTTTTTATTTAGATATAATCTTTCTGAAATTTGAAACAGTGATGAAATTATATACGGGCGACGTCATTTTTTTTTCTAACTGGAACTTTTTTTTTTTGTTAACGGGAACGTTTTTCGCGATGGCGGCCTTGTGGAAGAATTGGTTTAGTTCAATGACTATGTCTATTTTTTAATTCTAAGAGAAAAGAAAACGCTCCTTTCGCAATCGATAGCAAAGAATCCTTTTCAAACGTCTTTTGAGGTCGATATTAATAAAGCTTTATTTTTTATCTTGGGTGTAAAATTTTTAAAAAAATATCCTTACAGATCGATAACAATGATCCACTCATAAAACGCATTACCGATCGCTTTCCAAGAAAGATTTGCAACCATCATTTAAATGGTTTGGTTTGGCTTGTTTTACGGTATATCAACCTCAATGGGATATTTAATGCCGACAAGAAAATTATTTCTAGGAACATTTTTTTTTTAAAATGTATTGCTGGTAATTTTTTTTCCTACAAAAATGTATTACTGGTAATAAGGTAATATTTATTTTCGTCCAAAATGTATTGCTGGTAATAATGTATTGCTGGAAATAAATGTTCCTCAAAATATATATTGCTGGTATTGAAACCTATTTTTACACTTTCATAGTATTTTGACCCCAGTTTGGGGGTTAATTATTTGCCCATAGATTGGACCCTAATAGGTGCTAACACCTCGGGTCAGGCTGGACCTGGGAACACCAGCAATTAATAGGTGGTTCCACATTCCTCAAAGCCTCCTGATCAGAGGCCTTTTTTCCTTTAAAAGTGTATTGCTGGTATTAAAACCTATTTTTATACTTTCATAGTATGTTGACCCCTTTTGGGGTTAACTATTGGCCTATAGCTGGAGCCCTAACAGGTGCTACCACCCCGGTAGAAACGCAATTTTGTTTCATAATCAAGGCATTTTCATATTGAATTTTCTGTTCGATATGTGAGACGTTCGAGAACCTCGATCCTGAGTTGATACTCGTGGCCTTGTGATAAACTAAACTTAGTATTCGTTCTTATGGATTATCAGCTATTTGCAGGTTATTTAAAGCCGGAAAAATATTTTTAGATTATATGATGTTTTTATTTTGATAATAATGGTTTAGTGAAACAAGTTTTACTAATTAAACCATAGATGAGGAAAACATGGATTAATGCCTTTCCCAGTGGTATTTTCGCGTATATGAATATAAGGGACTCAACGAGAATTCGAACTCGTCTCTCCGAATTACAATTCCAACCAGCCGCACATCCAAACTTACAGCACCGGGTATTCCCAATCGGTCACCCATCTAGGTACAGGCCAGGTTCGGCATTGCTTAACTTCAGTGATAGTACGTGA
Source organism: Acanthosepion esculentum (assembly GCA_964036315.1). NCBI lineage: Eukaryota > Metazoa > Mollusca > Cephalopoda > Sepiida > Sepiidae > Acanthosepion > Acanthosepion esculentum. The sequence continues at coordinate 14,478,809 of OZ038497.1, read as the reverse complement.
ACCAGTATTTCAATGTAACGTGGCCGTAAGCCAAACCGTAGTAAATAACAAAGAATCCTGGGTGTAGAATGATGATTAACGAGCTAATCTAGCTTACCATTACTTCAGTGTAGTGAGTTCAATCCTCAGTGTAGGCTCTATAACTGGCATCGAGCTATGGTTAACACGCTATTCTGTTTGACCATGACTTTTGACTAGTGAGTTTCTCATTTAGTGCTCTTTGTAAGTTGGTCCCCGTTTTATCAGGTTTTCAGTCTCTGATCCCCTCTTTCCATCCCTCTATTTGACTTCCTCTCTATCTCTCTGCATTCCATCTTCTTACATTTCGTTTTTCTCCCCTCCTCCATTTCCTCTCTTCCCTCCTTCCCTCTCTGTCTTCCCCACTTTTTACTTTTCTTTTCCCTTCCCTTCCTCCTCCTCTTTCTTGCCATTTTCTTAATTCTCTTTTTCCCTTCCCACCGCCTCTCTTTTTCTCCCTCCTTCGCTTTCTGTCTTCCCCGCCACATTTTCCTGCCCACTCTCTCTTTTCCACCCTCAATACCTCTCCGTTTTCCACCTGTCTTTTTCCCTCTCTCCCTAACTCATTCTTTTCCTTCATCTTTCGGGCTTACTTCGTTTCCCTCCCAACCTTTCTGTTTCACCACTATTTACGTCTATTTACCCCCTTCCTCCATCTCTATCTTCCCTCCCAGCTTGTCCCTTTCCTTCTCTCCCCCCGCTTCAGACTTCCCCATTTCTTACTATTCTTTTTCCCTCCCTTTCTCCCACTCTGTTTTCCACACTTCTTACGTCACTTTTATCCCCGCCTTGTCTCTTTCCTGTCCTCACTGCCCCTCAGTCTTCCCCTCTTCTTGCCATTCTTTTCTCTCCCTTTCTCCCTCTCTGTCTCTCTATCTGCTCCACTTCTTAATATTCTTTTTCTCTCCCTTTCTCCATCTCTGTCTTTCCCACTTCTTATTTCTCTTTTCCCTTATGTCCTTATCCTCACAGTCTTCCCTATTTCTTAATATTTTCCCTACTTCTCGCCCTATCATTCCTGTTCTTACTTCACTTTTTCTTCCCTCCTTGTCTCTATGCTTCCCTCCATGCCCTTCTGTCTTCCCCACTTCTTTTTCCTTATGTTCTTGTCTATTTGCTTCCCTCGCTGTGGCTCTGTCTACCACACTTTTTACTATTTTCTCTCGTTTTCTCCCTCTCGGTCTTTCCCACTAACTACTTCTCATTTTCCTCCTCATTGTCTCATTCCTTCTCTCCCTGTCCCTCTATCTTCTTCACTTCTTACATACCTTTCTCCAACCCTCCTTGTCTCTATGCTTCCTTCACTGCCCTTCTGTCTTCCCCACTTCTTACTATTCTTTTTCACTTCTTTTCTCCCTCTCTATCTTCCCAACGTCTTTTTCCTTCCCCCTTTGTCTCTTTGCTTCCCTCCCTGCCCTTCTGTCTTCCCCACTTCTTACTATTCTTTTTCACTTCTCTTCTCCCTCACTATCTTTCCCACATCTTTTTCCTTCCGTCGTTGTCTCGTTGCTTCCCTCCCATCCCTTCTGTCTTCCCCACTTCTTACTTTTCTTTTTCACTTCTTTTCTCGCCCTCTATCTTCCCCACCTATTTTCCTTCCCTCCCTTCCCTTCTGTCTTCCCCACTTCTTACTATTCATTTTCACTTCTTTTCTCCAGCCCTATCTTCCCCACCTCTTTTTCCTTCCCTTCTTGTCTCTTTGCTTCCCTCCCTGCCCTTCTGTCTTCCCCACTTCTTACTATTCTTTTTCACTTCTCTTCTCCCTCACTATCTTTCCCACATCTTTTTCCTTCCGTCGTTGTCTCGTTGCTTCCCTCCCATCCCTTCTGTCTTCCCCACTTCTTACTTTTCTTTTTCACTTCTTTTCTCGCCCTCTATCTTCCTCACCTATTTTCCTTCCCTCCCTTCCCTTCTGTCTTCCCCACTTCTTACTATTCATTTTCACTTCTTTTCTCCAGCCCTATCTTCCCCACCTCTTTTTCCTTCCCTTCTTGTCTCTTTGCTTCCCTCCCTGCCCTTCTGTCTTCCCCACTTCTTACTATTCTTTTTCACTTCTCTTCTCCCTCACTATCTTTCCCACATCTTTTTCCTTCCGTCGTTGTCTCGTTGCTTCCCTCCCATCCCTTCTGTCTTCCCCACTTCTTACTTTTCTTTTTCACTTCTTTTCTCGCCCTCTATCTTCCCCACCTATTTTCCTTCCCTCCCTTCCCTTCTGTCTTCCCCACTTCTTACTATTCATTTTCACTTCTTTTCTCCAGCCCTATCTTCCCCACCTCTTTTTCCTTCCCTTCTTGTCTCTTTGCTTCCCTCCCTGCCCTTCTGTCTTCCCCACTTCTTACTATTCTTTTTCACTTCTCTTCTCCCTCACTATCTTTCCCACATCTTTTTCCTTCCGTCGTTGTCTCGTTGCTTCCCTCCCATCCCTTCTGTCTTCCCCACTTCTTACTTTTCTTTTTCACTTCTTTTCTCGCCCTCTATCTTCCCCACCTATTTTCCTTCCCTCCCTTCCCTTCTGTCTTCCCCACTTCTTACTATTCATTTTCACTTCTTTTCTCCAGCCCTATCTTCCCCACCTCTTTTTCCTTCCCTTCTTGTCTCTTTGCTTCCCTCCCTGCCCTTCTGTCTTCCCCACTTCTTACTATTCTTTTTCACTTCTCTTCTCCCTCACTATCTTTCCCACATCTTTTTCCTTCCGTCGTTGTCTCGTTGCTTCCCTCCCATCCCTTCTGTCTTCCCCACTTCTTACTTTTCTTTTTCACTTCTTTTCTCGCCCTCTATCTTCCCCACCTATTTTCCTTCCCTCCCTTCCCTTCTGTCTTCCCCACTTCTTACTATTCATTTTCACTTCTTTTCTCCAGCCCTATCTTCCCCACCTCTTTTTCCTTCCCTTCTTGTCTCTTTGCTTCCCTCCCTGCCCTTCTGTCTTCCCCACTTCTTACTATTCTTTTTCACTTCTCTTCTCCCTCACTATCTTTCCCACATCTTTTTCCTTCCGTCGTTGTCTCGTTGCTTCCCTCCCATCCCTTCTGTCTTCCCCACTTCTTACTTTTCTTTTTCACTTCTTTTCTCGCCCTCTATCTTCCCCACCTATTTTCCTTCCCTCCCTTCCCTTCTGTCTTCCCCACTTCTTACTATTCATTTTCACTTCTTTTCTCCAGCCCTATCTTCCCCACCTCTTTTTCCTTCCCTTCTTGTCTCTTTGCTTCCCTCCCTGCCCTTCTGTCTTCCCCACTTCTTACTATTCTTTTTCACTTCTCTTCTCCCTCACTATCTTTCCCACATCTTTTTCCTTCCGTCGTTGTCTCGTTGCTTCCCTCCCATCCCTTCTGTCTTCCCCACTTCTTACTTTTCTTTTTCACTTCTTTTCTCGCCCTCTATCTTCCCCACCTATTTTCCTTCCCTCCCTTCCCTTCTGTCTTCCCCACTTCTTACTATTCATTTTCACTTCTTTTCTCCAGCCCTATCTTCCCCACCTCTTTTTCCTTCCCTTCTTGTCTCTTTGCTTCCCTCCCTGCCCTTCTGTCTTCCCCACTTCTTACTATTCTTTTTCACTTCTCTTCTCCCTCACTATCTTTCCCACATCTTTTTCCTTCCGTCGTTGTCTCGTTGCTTCCCTCCCATCCCTTCTGTCTTCCCCACTTCTTACTTTTCTTTTTCACTTCTTTTCTCGCCCTCTATCTTCCCCACCTATTTTCCTTCCCTCCCTTCCCTTCTGTCTTCCCCACTTCTTACTATACATTTTCACTTATTTTCTCCAGCCCTATCTTCCCCACCTCTTTTTCCTTCCCTTCTTGTCTCTTTGCTTCCCTCCCTGCCCTTCTGTCTTCCCCACTTCTTACTATTCTTTTTCACTTCTCTTCTCCCTCACTATCTTTCCCACATCTTTTTCCTTCCGTCGTTGTCTCGTTGCTTCCCTCCCATCCCTTCTGTCTTCCCCACTTCTTACTTTTCTTTTTCACTTCTTTTCTCGCCCTCTATCTTCCCCACCTCTTTTTCCTTCCCTTCTTGTCTCTTTGCTTCCCTCCCTGCCCTTCTGTCTTCCCCACTTCTTACTATTCTTTTTCACTTCTTTTCTCCCTCTCGATCTTCCCCATCTCTTTTACAAACCCTAATTGTCTCTTTGCCTCCCTCCCTCCCTTCTGTCTTCCACACTTCCTACTATTCTTTTTCCCTTCTTTTCTATCACTCTATCTTCCCCACCTCTTTTTCCTTCCCTCTTTGTCTCTTCCCTTCCCTCCCTACCCTTCTGTCTTCCCCACTTCTTCATATACTTTTTCACTTCTTTTCTTCCTCTCTATCTTCCCCACCAATTTTTCCTTCCCTCTTTGTCTCTTCCCTTCCCTCCGTACCCTTCTGTCTTCCCCACATCTTCATATACTTTTTCACTTCTTTTCTTCCTCTCTATCTTCCCCACCTATTTTTCTTCCCTCCCTTCCCTTCTGTCATCCCCACTTCTTACTATTCATTTTCACTTCTTTTCTCCCTCTCTATCTTCCCCATCTCTTTTACATTCCCTCCTTGTCTCTTTGCCTCCCTCCCTGCCCTTCTGTCTTCCACACTTCCTACTATTCTTTTTCCCTTCTTTTCTATCACTCTATCTTCCCCACCTCTTTTTCCTTCCCTCTTTGTCTCTTCCCTTCCCTCCCTACCCTTCTGTCTTCCCCACTTCTTCATATACTTTTTCACTTCTTTTCTTCCTCTCTATCTTCCCCACCAATTTTTCCTTCCCTCTTTGTCTCTTCCCTTCCCTCCGTACCCTTCTGTCTTCCCCACATCTTCATATACTTTTTCACTTCTTTTCTTCCTCTCTATCTTCCCCACCTATTTTTCTTCCCTCCCTTCCCTTCTGTCATCCCCACTTCTTACTATTCATTTTCACTTCTTTTCTCCCTCTCTATCTTCCCCATCTCTTTTACATTCCCTCCTTGTCTCTTTGCCTCCCTCCCTGCCCTTCTGTCTTCCACACTTCCTACTATTCTTTTTGACTTCTTTTCTCCAGCCCTATCTTCCCCACTTCTTTTACCTTCCCTCCTTGTCTCGTTGCTTCCCTCCCTGCCCTTCTGTCTTCCCCACTTCTTACTATTCTTTTTCACTTCTTTTCTCCAGCCCTATCTTCCCCACCTCTTTTTCCTTCCCTCTTTGTCTCTTTGCTTCCCTCCCTGCCCTTCTGTCTTCCCCACTTCTTCATATACTTTTTCACTTCTTTTCCGCGTCTCTATCTTCCCCACCTATTTTCCTTCCCTCCCTTCCCTTCTGTCTTCCCCACTTCTTACTATTCATTTTCACTTCTTTTCTCCAGCCCTATCTTCCACACCTCTTTTTCCTTCCCTCCTTGTCTCTTTGCGTCCCTCCCTGCTTTTTTTTCTTCCTCACTTGTTTCCATCCCTGTCCTTCCGTCTTCCTTACTTCTTACTATTCCTTTTCTCTCCTGCCTCCATATTCTTCTCTTTTTTTCGTCTACTCCTTATTGAGCTTATTTGAATGTAACGAAACCTAGTAGAATTCCAATTCACTTACGCAAGCAAATTTACTTCTGTACCTTTACTGAGATCAAGTTACGCTAAGTTCGAATTCTAGTCGAGTTCTTGTCTCCTTGAATAGTTGGACAAACGTGGTCATACAGACTTGGTTTGTACCTAGTCTGCTGCAGAAAGAAACGGCAACCTCTTTCGGGAAAATAATCTGCCTCGTCAGTCATGAATCGAAAGAGACATCATCACCCATGTGTCCATCACATACATTTTAATTATTAAAATTTCCGGCGTCCGATATATCTCAAAATACAAAAGCGTTGTGTAACTGAATGAGATCGGCTAGTCTGTGTGTCTAGATACGTCAGACTCCAGTAATGTTAAAATTTAAAATTTATCTTTCCTGCATCTTCAGCGTTTTTCCATCGGAACATAATTAAAACGAGCTTTTTCGTTTGTATCTACCCTGCCTCAACTACATACGGGGTGCGATGGGTAAATTATTGGCGCAATTTTATAATTTTACTTTCGCGCATGCGCGTTCTTTGTTTATAATTTTGTTGAATATAGAGTATAGAAGGATCAGTTGGGTACCATCTGTGAAGAAGATAACACCATGACGCAATTCAATCCACCCGAAAATTTGAAAATAGCATGCTGCAATGCTTGGCATTCGCCCCGTAAACTCTAATACTAGCATTTCAAAGTCCCTGGATGTCAATCTGAGGACAGTGCATAGGATTCAGAAAGATTTGGAGGGGTCTAATGGTGATTATGAAAGTGTTTGGGGTGATCAATTGGGATAGTGACGTTATGCCTCCATTCATCTTTCCATATAGCCTCAGTCTCAACCGCCCTGTTGGCGAGGCATCAGAATACGTCAACTGCCCCCCCCCACCTGCAGAGGGTAAAAGTCTCTCAATGGGGACACCTGTTGGCCGTGGGTGGCGACCCGTGATGCCTGGGGATGGGGTCCTGGTGGTTGAGCAGGTCATGACCCAAGTATAAAGTGGTCACGACCCTGCAGCACACCACTTTGGCCCTTATCTGGGCTAGACGGGCTGTCGGAGAGGCCCGATCCGATCAATCGGCTGGTCATGTCATGGCCCCTCACATCTAACCCATCCCAAAACAACTACAACTTACAATTAACTTCCCACCCAAACCCTACACTAAATATACTAACACCTTACCCCTAAAATGTGATGGAAAGCGGTGGCTTAGGGTCAATCAGTAGAAAAAAAAAATTAAACAATGATGTTGCCAGGGATACGTTTTTGAAACAACGATGTTGTCAGGGATACGTTTGTGAAACAACGATGTTGCAAGCTATACGTTTTTGAAACAACGATGTTGCCAGGGATATGTTTTTGAAACAACGATGTTGCCAGCTATAAGTTTTTGAAACAACGATGTTGCCAGCTATAAGTTTTTGAAACAACGATGTTGTCAGGGATACGTTTTTGAAACAACGATGTTGCAAGCTATACGTTTTTGAAACAACGATGTTGTCAGGGATACGTTTTTGAAACAACGATGTTGCCAGCTATACGTTTTTGATATATTTAGTAAATACTGGATCTGGCATTAAATAACCCATAGTGGTTGATATACCATAAAACCCCAAACAGACAAACAAACAATCAGTCTCAACATGAAAGCGTACATCAAGTAACTTGAGGAGGCACTGCTGACCTTGTCCAAGAGGGTGGCTACTGGAAAACCCCAAGTCTGGCAACAGAACTCTGCACTATGCCAGACAAGCAGGAATATCCAGTCATTGCTGTCAGATAATTTCTGCGACACTATCATCCCTTACATCTGGTCACCTAACTCACCAGACTGCAACCCCGTTGATTATTATGCGTGAGTTGCAGTTGAGCGAGAGACAAACAAAACTCCTTGTAACATCAAAGATGAACAGAAGGCAAGGATTATGGCAGCATTCACTAATTAAAAAAGGAGACCGTCCAGAAGAGTTGAAGACAATGGCGACTTCATTAAATAAATTTACTCTTTAGTATTTGAAGATATTAATGTTTAATTTTGGTAAATATATCCGTTAAAATATGTCAGTATTATTTTCATTTTTGAGTCATTTAGACGACAATTTATCCATCGCACACTCTATCTGTTAAAAATGAGATGTCAGTATTATTTTCATTTTGGGGCCATTTAGACGACAATTCATCCATCGCACACTGTATCTGTTAAAAATGAGATGTCAGTGTTATTTTGATTTTTACGTTATTTAGAGGACAATTTATCCATCGAAAACTATATATCTATTAAAATGAGATGTCAGTGTTATTTTCTATTTTGCGTCATTTAGACGAAAATTTATCCATCGCACATTCTATATATGTTAAAAATGTGATTGTGCTATTTTTATTTTTGAGTCATTTAGACGACAATTTATCTATAGCACATTATATAGCTGTTAAAATAAGACGTCAGTGTTATTTTTATTTTTGAGTCATTCAGACGATAATTCAATTAGACGACAATTTATCCATCGCAAACTGTATATCTGTTAAAATTTAGACGACAATTTATCCATCGCAAAATGTATATCTGTTAAAATGACAGGTCAGCGTTATTTTTATTTTTTGAGTCATTTAGACGACAATTTATCCATCGCACACTGTGTATCTGTTCAAATGAGATGTCAGCGTTGTTATTTTTGCCTAATTTAGACGATAATTTACCCAGCGTACACTGTAAGTATGATTACCATGGAATAAGAACATTATTTGGTAATCTTTCACATAAGTCGTGTATATTCAACCTGGAAGCCATATTGTTCCAAATCGCTGAGCTTCTTATGCTGGAATCGGGGAAATCAACCACGACATATACCCTCATGACGTTGTTACTTGTCAACATCATCTTGTGGATCCTGATGATGACAACATCCCTATTCGAAACATTGAAATGTTTGGATGAGCGTCAAGTGTAAACGGCGTCGACAGTCTGGAACTTCTGAGGCATTGCATACAACGCATCTTTACGAATTCGTGTGGCGTCAGTGGTACAAGAAAGTTCCATGTTTCCAGTATTTATTTACCACATAGTCATAATAATGTTTAATTGTAATAAACATGATTTCACGCTGTTAAAGGAATAGCAGTTTATTTTGTGGCCGCTTAAAAGAATGAATAGCCATTACTTTCGGTTTTTAGAGGTCGAAACGCCTAATATAAAATTGTTCCATTTAATCAAATAAATTTTAATGTAAAATTTCACACGCTTTATAGGAGCAGAAAACAAAAAACATCGTTGTATATCGATTCGTAACGACGAGACAGATTTTTTTTCTTCTTCTGCCTAGCATCCTCCTCTTTGCTTTCATTTTATCTTTTAAAAAATGTGTTGAACATTCAAACAGTTGACGTGCAGCAACAAAAGTGTAGGTGAGTGCAGAATTGTTTTTGTTTCTTTGTTTTGTGTTATTCGTGCCATATTACCGTCACAATGCACAAGCATAATCTCAAGTGCCTGTGGCAACACTTTGGAACTTTCTCGAGTAACGCGCGTTCTCCACTTCAACTTCGTCTGAGAACTTCACATCTCCGACAAAGCCGACACAAACATAACAATTTTATTGATTGCTAGAGAATTAGAAGTCCTGCGAGGATTCATTATTGGCGGCTACAATCTTAACAACATAAAATATTCAAATGTCACTGTAGTAATAGCAGTCACAGAAAGGAAATTACAGGAAGACAACTGATAATATACGAAGAATCTGCGACGTTAACGGTCCTAAACTGTAATCTCGGCTTCAGTCAAATTCTGATCCCCTTAACGTAGATTTTGTACTGAGGCTGTGTACTTAAGCGTACTTGACGGGAATGTCTCATTATCTTCTGACGTGAAATGGCTAGATACAAACGTAAGTTCTAAGCTAACTGTTTTTTCACTCACATCAAAATTGTGGAATTTTAGTTTCCATTGAAAACTGATCGTAAAACATTTAAAAGTAATTGTAATCATTAACTTTTGTCTTAATTATTCCTGATATTTTATTATTCTTTGTCCTTAATAATATTTAATTTTTCATATTCTTACACACGATCACTTGCAACTTAGTCGCTTTATCGCCTACTTTGGGGTGAAGAGATTAAAACATGTAGGTAGGAAAGGAAAGCCAGAAGACTAAACATTAATTGTAAGAAGACAATGTATGCTTTTCCGGAATAGGAAGAGGCCAAATAAAAAAAAGCAAGAAAAGACTAAACCTGAATTGTGAGAAGATAGAATGTATAGCTGTCAGCAAGAGAAAGAGGCCAAGTAAAGGAAAGCCAGAAGAAAGGACTATACATTAATTGTAAGAAGACAGAATGTATTTTCTTCAGTATTAGGAAGAGGCCAAGTAAAAAGAAGCAAGAAGAAAAGACTAAACGTGAATTGATAGAAGATAGAATGTATAGCTGTCAGCAAGAGAAAGAGACCAAGTAAAGGAAAGCCAGAAGAAAGGACTATACATTAATTGTAAGAAGACAGAATGTATTTTCTTCAGTATTAGGAAGAGGCCAAGTAAAAAGAAGCAAGAAGAAAAGACTAAACGTGAATTGATAGAAGATAGAATGTATAGCTGTCAGCAAGAGAAAGAGGCCAAGTAAAGGAAAGCCAGAAGAAAGGACTAACTATTAATTATCAGAAGACAGAATGTATGTTTGTCAGGAATAGGAAGAGGCCAAGTAAAAAAAATGTAAGAAGGAAAGACTAAACCTGAATTGTGAGAAGATAGAATGTATAGCTGTCAGCAAGAGAAAGAGGCCAAGTAAAGGAAAGCCAGAAGAAAGGACTAAACATTAATTATAAGTAGACAGAATGTATTTTCTTCAGTATTAGGAAGAGGCCAAGTAAAAAGAAGCAAGAAGAAAAGACTAAACGTGAATGGTTAGAAGACAGAATGTATCGGTGTCAGCAAGAGAAAGAGACCAAGTAAAGGAAAGCCAGAAGAAAGGACTATACATTAATCGTAAGAAGACAGAATGTATGGTTGTCAGAAAGAGGAAGAACCCTTAAAGTATATCAATAAACAATATAAGAAAATACAAAAATTTAATTATCTGGAAAATGTTTTAACAGGGCACATAATATTCTTCCCCGAAACCTGAAGGTGCATTAGGATGGGGAAACATCTTCCTAAAGCTGGGCAATGTATTTTAAAAAAACTGAAAGATTTCTTTAGAAACAAAGAAAAGAATATCAGTCCTCTTATCTGGCTGTAAATTCTGAACAAACTCCCAGATGTGGAAAAGACTTGAAGCAAAAGAATTGTGGTTCTACACAAAGATACTGAGAATACCATGAACTGGACTACTTAGTATCAGAATGAGACTGTTGAACTTTCCAGGGCACATAATGAGGAAAGAAGGCTTAGAAAATATGACACTCACAGGACATATTATAATGTACATTGAACAGAGGATTACTGTTCATAACCTACCTAAACTGCTTGTGCAAATGGTTTGCACAACACTATTTAGGAAGAATAATAAAAAGACAAACTTTACTAACAGCTAATAAGGACAGGAATGTGTGGAGAGCCATGCTTGCCCACCTCCTGAAGGGAAATGGCGTATAGGAAAAAATCTAAGTTAGACTTCTGTTAGTTTAATTAATTTCTTTTTATTTATCCGTGCCTATAAAATGTCGCCTGAAAGTTTAAAAAACAACTTCTAAATATCGTTTATTGTTTTTATTTTTCTTTAATTTATTTATTTAGTGCTGAGATTTAGTTTGTGTTTCCTTTCTACGTAAGTGCACGCGCACGCGCATGCGCAGACCGAGAAATATTTCGTTTTTCTTGCAGATGTGTTCTTTATTGTTCTCTTATGGCTTCCTTTTTAATCTCAATTTTACTTGACTTTTACATTCTTTTTCATTTTATTTTTTCCTCTCGCTATTTCTAATGCTTTTTTTTACGTTTAATTTATTATCATCGTTATTATCATCTTTTCTTTTTTTTTTCATGAGCGCCAGAAGTCTTTTCCCGCCGCCTGCGCACTTCACCAGGTGGCAGTGTTGCATCAGTGTTGACATGGCTGCCAAGATGAAAAAGACTGAAATTACTCGATCGTTCTGACGCCTCGATTCGATTGTGAGAAGAATCGTGCTTTAAAAATCAATTGACCTGGAATAATTTTTTTTAGGCCCGTGCGAGTTGTTTACAAAAGTTGGCTAGCAAAAAGGTGCCGAAAAAAAACTACTCAATGTTGTTAGCCTAATATTTTTACTATCACTATCTTTTCCACCATTATTAATGAATTATCTAAATAACAAAACGAAGCTAGTTCGTCAGCTTTGTCCCTATAATGCTGAGAACAATACTTTATATGGATCACATATGACTTTCAAATGTCACACACACACAATATATATATATATATATATATATATATATATATATATATATATATATATATATATATAGGGTGTCTATAAAGTTCGTGTGCACTTTAAAAAAATTATAACTTTATTTGTATTTGCGATAGAAATAATCTTTAAAAAATGTTATAGATTTTAATGTACCTAGTTTTAAGTATAGCTAAAATAACTAATGTGATTTCAGGCATTACTCTAAATCAGTTGGCAAATCTTTTCCGTGAACTGCAAAATCGTATCAGCCTTTGTATTGCTAATGATGGAGGACATGTAGAAACTTAAATAAAATTTCAATAAAAGCTTACAAAATATAGATTTACTTCTTTCTAATCATTTTTACAAATTATTATTTTATGGACCCTCTCTCTCTCTCTCTCTCTCTCTCTCTCTCTATATATATATATATATATATATATATATATATATATATATATATATATATATATATGTATACATATATATATATATATTATCAATGTTTTTAATGATTCCATCGCGACACTGAAATTATTGTTTCGAAACTGAAAATCGAGTGCTAAAGTTTAATTTCAATATTAAACTTTAACTTTAGGGCAGTTTCATTCTCAAGCGATGTTTGGAATAACTAACCAATGAAATGTTTTACTCATTTATATGTCGGAAATAGACGTGAAATCTGGGGTTTCTTTTTCATTATCACGGTGTCTCTGCTTTGATGAAAGTAGGAATGCTTATTATTATTTAATCTTTACTTCTGTATCGAGCACTGTTTGTTTTTTAAAAATAAAAACATAAATACTAAATAACTTTGGATCATTAACCTGTTCTTTCCTATTACATCAATACACACACAGTGTATAGAGAGAGAGAGATGTATATATATATATATATGTGTGTGTGTGTGTGTGTGTGTGTGTGTGTGTCTGCGTATATATATGTGTGTGTGTGTGTGCGTATATATGTGTGTGTGTGTGTGTTTGTGTGTGTGTAGGAGTGATAATTTTTAAGACAGGGATCATAATTTATTTCTAAAATAAGCTATAATGGTATCACACCAAATAAAATAAGTTACCTTTCGACCGACTCATCTTCAAAAATTGATATCGTCGGTATAAAAGTAAATTGCTGAAAAGAAATATTTTTTCAACAACCGAATTATAAAATAGCACAAGACAGGGGAGGAGATAGGGGAAAAATTATTTTCGGTAATTTAGTTTTATAACGATGATACCAATTCCTGAAGATGAGTCGGTCGAAAGGTTCATTAAGTTATTCACCGTGAAACTTAATAAATTGTCCTAAAATTGTCTTAAAAATTATCTTATTTTGGTGTGGCTCTAGAAACTAGTTTTTATATATATATATATATATATATATATATATATATATATATATATATATATATATATATATATATATATATATATATATATAAATCATTGGTGGCACCAACAGACTGGTTGCCAAATCCTAAGACCTTATCCAGAAACAATAAAGACAACAATACTGAAAAAAAGGCCTGGAAGCAAACTTACTTACTTAATAAAGTCCTCGAAGCCTAGATTGCCTAGACCCAACAATCCTATGACAGGACGGCTCTTGTCATGACTTGAGTTTCTATTCAAGCCGCATGAAGAAACTCGAGTCACGATAATATATATATATATATATATATATAAAATAAATAAAATAATTTTTTAAAAACTTTCTGCTCTACTTAGCGTATTGGGCACTTCAATGTTCACTTCATGTATATATATATATATATATATATATAAACGAAGAAAACGAAAGGTCAATTTTACTGTTTTTAAACTACTATTCTCCATCATTTTCTCTCGTACTTTCATATTTGATCGATGCGTAACCAAATGTAAACAAATGACGTCATACATTATGAAATAGACAAAGTCCGACAATTAATTTAAGACATTTTTTAATGTTTTATGGTGAATTTTAGTTGCTACCCAAATCGTTCCTCTGTGGCTCAATCGGTAAAGCACGCCAGGCTATATGACTGTTCCGTATAGGATACAGGTTCGATTTCTATCGGAGGACGAATATTTTCTATGAAAATTTCTCGGACATTCAGGCCGGTAAATGTCGTTAATACTGTTTATTATAAACAGAGCATTTACTTAAATAGTTGTATCTATAAAAAGAACGTATAAACATAAAAATGTCTTAAAATAATTGTCGGACTTTGTCCATTTCATAATGTGTGACACAGATATATATATATATATATATATATATATATATATATATATATATATATATATATATATATAATCGCGGCCACTTGTATTCGAGGATACACGTCTGCTAGGGCGACTAGCCAATCCCTATGCAGATCCTTACTCAGGCACATGTTGTGTTTGTTCAACGGCCACGGAGCCCACCTGTGGTTTATACAGCAACTCTACTGAACGGACCCTATTTACATTGTCTAGGAGAGAGCGTATTATCTAGCGTGATCAACAGTTTGAACAAGGTCAGTACATTCAAACCCTCGGTCACGATGACTTGTGGCTTCGTGCTAGCACAGCTATCAACAGCCCCTAAGTGTTCCGTCTACCCAATTTCACTCACTTTCCAAAGGTGCCGCACGCTCTAGACGGATATGGTCAGGTAGTCTCCTTCCTGCCAAATCAACCGTGGTGAGATTCGAACAACTCGTCCACGCCCTCATGTATATATATATATATATATATATATATATATATATATATATATATATATATATATATATATATATATATATGTATCAAAATAATAAGAACAGTAAGATTTATAATCCGGTGTTCTTCGCAATTACGTTTTTAACAATTTACATTTTTTGAGCTATTGTCCTCATCTTTGTTGCCATATTTATCACAACGTTTCGGCCGTTGTACTCTCCGGTCTTCTTCAGGTGGTTGGAATGTCGACTGAACCCTTTATTTCGGTCGCTGGGGTGGACTAGTTCTAGCTCCACGTGCAATGGTTGTCAGTTATCAATTATCACAGTTAATTCAATTCTCCAAGTTCTCCAATGCCTTAACCGGGTATTGAGCTCACAACTCTTTGGGTCCTGTCACTTGATCTAACCAACGTCTTTACCCTCCGTGCCATGTCTCCTTAAGGACATCTGTGTATGAATTTCTGCAACCATTTTTTCCCGGTGCTCATATTGCAATTTTTGCTGTTATTATCGCTTTTCTCTGGCACTCTTTATTACTTGTTCCCATATTATATTCATTTCTATGCTTGGTCGGCTCAGGAGATTTTTGTGGCCTAGCGTGTGTGCTGATTCCTTAAGTTTACGAATTTTCCAATGATGTTTTCTGTCTATGATTTCAACCTGATCCCATAAAGGGAGGTGTTCTCACTTTTCTCTCCATATTTAGTCAGCCACGCCTGCTTTTTCCACTTCCCCTCCTGTTACAGCTTTTTGGTGTCCTTTAAACCTTACCTTAACGGGCCGGCCTGTCTCCCCTTTATATTTCTTCCGCAGCTGCAGGGGATGACGTACCACAGTGGAACTAGATCAGTCTACCCCAGCGAGCGAAATAAAGGGTTCAGTTAGACATTCCAAACACCTGAACAGGGCCGCAGCGTACAACAGCCGAAACGTTGTGATAAATATGGCGACAAAGATGAGGACAATAGTCTGAATAATGTAAATAGTGTACATAATACCTCATCTCAGAAATATAGGCAGATACTGAAAGGCCGAAACGTTGTGATAAATATGGCAACAAAGATGAGGACAATAGTTCGAATAATTTAAATAGTGCATATAATACCTCATCTCAGAAATATAGACAGATACTTGAAAAAACATTACTCGATGCAAACAGTAGAGCAAAAAATTATAATTATTTTCTTTTTAAAAGTAAATCTCTTAAAAAATAAGTATATCTCTTAAAAAAATATTCCTTGCATCGCTTGACAATGGAACGAGACTATGGATTTTTAAGTTTAATTATTTAATTAATAAGCTATCGTCAGGCGGCCTGACGAATGCGTCCAGCATGAAACAGTCTGTCGCCCCTAAGTGTTGACTTCAATGTTCACTTTTATATATATTTATATTTACATAATACGCTCTGTCTCTGATATTGAGCACTTTATCCCATTAATATACCACACCTTAAAACTATATTTCTTCATATATATATATATATATATATATATATATAGATAGATAGATAGATAGATAGATAGATAGATAGATAGATAGATAGATATATAGATATATATATACTGTATTAAGCATTTTATTTAACTTTTCCTCTCTACATATAAGTGTTTTCTTTTCTGGACATAAAGTGTGTAAAAATTGTCTGAATGTTCTACATATACGAGCGCTTTCGGCTAATCTTTTACCTATTGTCAAGGATGATTTTTTTAACTGAATTTATCGAGTTTTTATGTATGTATCTAGAGTTATAGGAATGTTTTATTTTCCGAACACGGTCAATACATTTTGGCCGTGTTGATAGTTGATGTTATAGAGAGATGACTTTTTCATTTAGTGCTTCCGTTATTCTGAGTCTTTTTTAAATGTGACTGAAGCTATTATCCATATATTTTCTACAACACCATCCGCAACATACTTGTAGAAAATACTAGGATACAGTAGAGGGGAAGAAGACCCCTTCCGAACTCGAATCTTTAGAAAAGTTAAGGTCATCAGAATACATCCTCATTGTTTCGTAACTATACAAGGAAAATGGAAATATATTTGATGCACAATTGAGAAAAGAATTGGCAAGATGGTTTACATAGTTTAGGGACAAAAATTCTCGCACAGGAGACACGTGAACCAAATAAGGAAAAGACTGTCACAGGACGCTGACGGTTCACCTCAAGAAGAGGTAATGGACACGATTTTCGATACGTTTGACATAAAAAGACCACAAACAATGCCAGAACCAAGAACATCGTCTCGAAAAAAAATTTACAGAACCTTTAGAAATAAAAAAAAAATGATATTACAACACCTGCTTCGGAATATCTTCGGAAGGGGGGTGTTATGGGACCCTACCCATAATAGTAATGGACTAGTCCGTACCCCATAAATACTGCACCTCAAGAGGAAGCAGAGAGAGACAGTGGGAGAGAGTCAGACAGAGACAGAGTTCTGAGTCAGTCAGAGACAGAGTCGCGTTCAGACGATTACTGTAAGACATTGGGATAGTGATACTTCGAGACAACAGTTCTCTCTAACCTAACCTGATTATTATTACTAATACTTCTACTCTTTTGTACATATATTCTATTTATAATATATCTGTGTTATTCCATACCTGTGTTCGAGTTATTCTTCATTGGTTCTACCTTGGACCATCACCGTGGTACAAGGACCTGGACCATAACACACTCTAATAAAATATCATATTGAAATGTTTGTGCATCTATACAAAGCGTCTTGAGTAGGAAATGTCCAGTAAATATTTATAGAGACCTGATGATGTAAAAGTTCTTCAAAGTGGGAAAAAAATTGGTCGGCGGTAGAATATTGTTTGGCAACGATTGAGATTGTGGGAGGGGAGATTCAAAATGGAAGCTTATGAGTAAAAATGAATAACATTAAGGAAAAAAGTGAAAAAAGAACAAATAACGTGGTAAGTAAACAAAAGAAAGAAAGAAAAAAAGAAGGAAAGAAAGAAAGAAAGAGAAAGAAAGAAGTAGAAGACGAACAAGAAACAAATACAGAAAATAGATAGATAGATAGATAGATAGATAGATAGATAGATAGATAGATAGATAGATAGATAGATAGAAACGAGAAAAAGGACAAAAAGGGAAGAAAAACGCGGACGACAAACAAGAAAGAAAGAAAGAAAGAAAGAAAGACGGAGAGAAGGACGAGAATGAAAGAAGTAAGTAAAGGGGGAAAAGAAACAAGAAGAGATAGATAGACAGATAGATAGATAGATAGATAGATAGATAGATAGATAGATAGATAGATAGAAACGAATGAACGAAAAAGAGGGCATAAAGAAAAACGTAGAAAACAAAATAGAAAGAAAGAAAGAAAGAAAGAAAGAAAGAAAGAAAGAAAGAAAGAAAGAAAGTGTGAAGGAAAATAAATAGAGAAAAAAGAAATTAAAGAAAGAAGAAAAGACGAAAAAGAAACGATACGGGATAGATAGATAGATAGATAGATAGATAGATAGATAGATAGATAGATAGATAGATAGATAGATAATGATCAGAATGAGATAGATAGATAGATAGATAGATAGATAGATAGATAGATAGATAGATAGATAGATAGATACGAACGAGAAAAGGGAATAAAAGCAAACAAACAATCAAACAAGAAAGAAAGAAAGAAAGAAAGAAAGAAAGAAAGAAAGAAAGAAAGAAAGAAAGAAAGAAAACTTTATTACACAAGAGTTGTAAAAAAAAAAACAGGGAAATGGAAAGATTTCGTTTCAATTGATAAGGTGTACCTGATAGCCGTCAGCCATGATAATATGGTACAAGTAAACAATCATATTCTGGTTCTGATACGAATAAGTTGTAAAGGAGGGGTGGATGAGAAAGGGGAGGGGAAGGAGTCAGGCGAGGAAAGAGCGAGAAAAAAAACGAGGATAAAACGAGAGGAGGAGAAAAATAAAAACGAAAAGAAACGTGTTGCGCGAAAGATCAAAGCAGTTTCATCTTTGCCGAAAGGAATTCTTTCAATTAGTTATTTTATTTTCTGTTTTTTACTTTTTGGGGTTTTTTTTTTCATTTTTATTTTTATTTTTTATTTTATCTTTTTATTTTTATTTTTTATTTTTTATTTTTTTTTTTTAGCGTGTGTGAGGAGGCAGAGGGTGGAGGTGGGAGATTTTATAATTTAGGGACAAATAACAACTCACCGCCGGAGTGCGCATGAGCACAACTCTCTCGTTCGTCGCTCACGAGTCGTCACGTGCCTCAACTCAATGACCCTCCCCACTCACCTCCGCCGCCGCCATCGGACGACCTTCATCTGCTCGACTCGTTGCTTTCCATCCAGCCACCGGCACTAGAATTCCTTGTGAACGTCAAAATACCTTCTTCTTCTTCTTCTTCTTCTATGTGCCCTGTCGTTTCATGATTTGGGTGATCATGGCTCTCCACAATTTCCTGTCCTTTTTAACTCTTGGTAAATGTGGTCTTTTCGCTATCTCTCCTAATACATGTTCTGCCAACCATTTACATTTACTCATTCTTCTTCTTCAATGGGTCGTGTCCCTTCAGGACGTGACCTATCATGGCTTTCCACAGTTTCCCGTCCTTTTTACATCATAGTAAATGTGGTCATTTCGCTATCTCTCCTAATACCTGTTCTGCCAACCATTTACACAAACACATTCTTCGATATGTCGTGTCCCTTCAGGACGTGAGCGATCATGGCTCTCCACAGTTTCCTGTCCTTTGTACATCTTAGTAAATGTGGTCTTTTCTCTATCTCTCCTAATCCTTGTTCTACCAACCATTAAGCTCGTTAGCAAGCTTATTTACAGCTTACCTCCATCCCTCTTGCCTTCAATATATCTTGTGGGTGTCAAATTCTCCAAGCCCTCTTTCCTCATTATGTACGCTAGAAATTTCAATCTGTTAACTATACGTGTCCATCTTGTTGCCATTTTCTCAAAAACCTCCGTCCATGATATCCTCAGATTCCTTCTGCAAGCAGCATAGATGATAAGCGCAATTTCCTACCATTCAACCTTGGTCCTGCCACAGGTGATTGACACATATTTTCAAACATATAAAATACAATCCCTCGTATCCGGAATTTCTCATAAGCACCCTACACAAAAATTTCAACAAAAACACAGTAAAAATCAGCTACAGTTGCACCGAGAACGTGGCACAAATAATAAAAAAGCACAACAGGAAAATTATCAACAAACCAAACGAACAAATTAAACCCACGTGTAACTGCAGAATAAAGAACGAATGTCCCTTAAACGGTAATTGTTTACAAAACAACGTAATATACCAAGCCACAATAAAATCACTGGATAATGAAGAAAAAGTATACATAGGAGTAACTGAAGAACCCTGGAAACAAAGAAATTATGCACACAAAACATCTTTCACAAATAGTAAATATGCGAACAGCACAATGCTTTCTAAGTATATCTGGGAAATTAAAAACAAAAAGCACATCACACCAAAAATATGAAGAAATATAGTTTTAATATATGCTGCATTGATGGGATAAAGTGATCTATATCATAGATAGAGCGTATGTAAATATAGATATAAAATGAACAAAGGCGTCAACACTCAGAGGTGACAGGCTGTTTCAGGCTAGACGCAATCCTCAGACCGCGTGACGATTAATATATATATATATATATATATATATATATATATATATATATATATATATATATATATATATATATGAAGAATTACTGGATTTTATTTTTTAACCCGATGTTTTTAATACTTCAAACGTTATTTTAGTGGACACGCGTATTGGAAATAGCGGTCCCATTTTATAACCATCCAGTATATATATATATATATATATATATATATATATATATATATATATATATATATATGTGTGTGTGTGTGTGTGTGTGTATGGGTAATATAGATCCAGTGAGAGGTCTATGTCAAACACTGAACAATAGTGTTTGTTATTCATCATAATATATATATATATATATATATATATATATATATATATATATATATATATATATATATATACAATTATAAGATTGGTATATACGGAATACATTCCAATAACCAAAAATTACTATTCTTAAAAGAAGCGTTAAAACATCTATTAAATGCTTTAAAGTTGGGGTTATACTAAAATAGAATTTATTCTACCTAATAAGTATTAAATTATACGATAAAATTTGAAATTAAAATAAAAAAATTCCCATTTTAAAATCTAAATTTAACCTCCATTAAATTTAATATAAAATTACGGAGAGAAAAAAATACATATGTTATTCTATAGATTTTGTTTTTATCGAAATTAAGTTGGAATAAACGTTAAGATCGACTGCTCTTAGCTTCATGACAACATGGATACATTTGAATTCTAAGCATAGACAATAAAAAGGCTTAAACAATAATATTCCATGGTCATAGTTTATTCCATTGGAATCGTAAATACGATCCAATTCATCAGACCTACAAATTCAAAAAGAAAACAGAAAAAACATCTCCGGGAATAAATAATAAAATTTAGTGACAGTGTATGTATGAGAGTGTGGGACGAATGCTAGAGTAAATGAAAGCTATAGGGAGGTGTAACAGACGAGAGAAGGACAGGAAGGTCTAAAGATGAAGGGGGGATTAAAATTTAACAGAGAGAAGTTTTAAAGAGGGGAGTCAAAGACGGTTTAAGTGAGAGAAATATGAATATTTTCAAATGTCTAATACATTAAAGATACACCGGAAAAGAGTATACATTTTGTGGTGACATACACACACAATAGACGATATAATCGTAAAGCTCAGAAGATGACCTTCAAAAATCTAAATACAATGACAATCGTCATATTCTGTCTTCTTAATTCCTATTCTTTTATTCTTCTCTCTCCTTAATAATCTCATATTCGCTCACACTGAGTAAACAATTCATGGCCTTACTTACACTGAAATTATCAAACAAAATAACAGGGTGGGGAATGCGTCATGCCTTTGCTAAAACTCTACCAAATGCGATTAGAGATATACTGATTTACTTACGTATGAATTTCATGCAGTGAGAATTTTTAATTCGGGCCATATCTCTTTCTAATATTTTTCGCGTGGGTGAAAGAGGGCGGATGGGGAGAATTTTGTTGCGCATGCGTGCTTGTGCTTTTGTCCTGGACTCACTTTCATATATTCTCACTTGTTACTCCGAGCCGATCGTTAATCTTTAGCCTAACATCATTATCACTTCTTGTCTAAATTCCGATGGACAGGCTTACTTCAGTAATTTTTTTAGTTAATTTTTTTTTTCGCGTGAGTGGAAGAGGCGGTCTTTTTACGAGTTTTTCGCCCTCAATGTCTCCGGACTTTTTTGCGGGTTGTTGCATTTTCAGGCAATCCCAAGGAAGCCCTTTAGTATCCAACCGAAACAATGTGAAACAATAAACAACAATAAGTAACAATTCACATACACTCATTACCTTAGAGTAGTCTAACATAAGCGCACGTCGATGGCAAGTGCGTGAGAAGTGAGTTAGATGATGATCCTCCAATCGAGATTGTTAACCATCACTCTATATTAGACGATCATGCGAACACTATTTTTAGTCTGTTACTCAACAAGATCAGATGGAAATACGAAGATCATGTTGCGCCAGTCTTTGAAATGAGGCGTCTTCACAAAAAAAGAAATCAAAATCCAGGCATTTAGAGGGATTGAAACCCCGATACCTTGCACTGGTGGCAATAGACAAGGATCTTAGATTGAAGATGAGCATGATTTACTTACTGTTAGTTAATGTCCACATGGCGGGGCCAAAAATACAGGGTCTCAACTCAAACGTGAAAATCCACAAAAGGAAGGAAATAAATGCTTACAGAATCAGATATAAATTGACAATATTGACCTATTAGATAATATTTGCCTATTACAGACTCAAACATAAAAGACCAATAATTACCTATTATATAAACAAATAAATGTTGATAGACACAAATATAAGAGAAAATATTTACCTGTTATAGAAACAAGCAAATGCTTACATACTCAAATATAAACGTCCAATATTTACCCATTCCAGAACGAAATAAATGCTTACAGACTGAAATATAAACAGGCAATGTCTACTTATTCCAGAACGAAATAAATGCTTACAGAGTCAAATATAAACAAGAAATGTCTACTTATTCCAGAACAAAATAAATGCTTACAGACTCAAATATAAACAAGCAATGTCTACTTATTCCAGAACGAAATAAATGCTTACAGACTGAAATATAAACAAGCAATGTCTACTTATTCCAGAACGAAATAAATGCTTACACACTCAAATATAAACAAGCAATGTCTACTTATTCCAAAACGAAATAAATTCTCACAGACAGACTGAAATATAAACAAGCAATATCTACTTCTTCCAGAACGAAATAAATTCTTACAGACTGAAATATAAACAGCCAATATATACTTATTCCAGAACGAAATAAATGCTTACAGACTCAAATATAAACAAGCAATGTCTACTTATTCCAGAACGAAATAAATGCTTACACACTCAAATATAAACAAGCAATGTCTACTTATTCCAAAACGAAATAAATTCTCACAGACTGAAATATAAACAAGCAATATCTACTTATTCCAGAACGAAATAAATTCTTACAGACTGAAATATAAACAAGCAATATATACTTATTCCAGAACGAAATAAATGCTTACAGACTCAAATATAAACAAGCAATGTCTACTTATTCCAGAACGAAATAAATGATTAAACACTCAAATATAAACAAGCAATGTCTACTTATTCCAGAACGAAATAAATGCTTACACACTCAAATATAAACAAGCAAAGTCTACTTATTCCAGAACGAAAGAAATGCTTACAGACTCAAATATAATCAAGCAATGTCTATTTATTCCAGAACGAAATAAATGCTTACTGACTCAAATATAAACAAGCAATATATACCTATTCCAGAACGAAAGAAATGCTTACAGACTAAAAAATAAACAAGCAATGTCTACCTATTCCAGAACGAAATAAATGCTGACAGACTCAAATATAAACAAGCAATGGCTACTTATTCTAGGACGAAATCAATGCTTACACACTCAAATATAAACAGACAATGTCTACTTATTCCAGAACGAAATAAATGCTTACAGAGTCAAATATAAACAAGAAATGTCTACTTATTCCAGAACAAAATAAATGCTTACACACTCAAATATAAATGTGCAATATCTACTTATACTAGAATGACATAAATCCTTACAGACTCAAATATAAACAAGCAATGTCTTCTTATTCCAGAACGAAATAATTGCTTACAGACTCAAATATAAACAAGCAATGTCTACTTATTCCAGAACTAAATAAATGCTTACAGACTCAAATATATACTTATTCCAGAACGAAATAATTGCTCACAGATTCAAATATAAACAAGCAATGTCTACTTATTTCAGAACGAAATAAATGCTTACATACGCAAATATAAATGGCCAATGTTTACTTATTACTGAAAGAAATTCTAATGGAGTAAATTATAAACGAATATTCACCTATCACAGAACCAAATAACTGCTTACATACTCAAAAAACGACCAATAATTATCTCTTACAGAACCAAGTAAATACTTAGAGACCCAAACAGTACCGGGTAGAAAATTTTCGAGGCCCGGCACTCAAATTATTTGGCTCCCACCTCCCCTGGTCGGAAAAAGAGATGCTGGGACAAACAAACTCGATCTAGCATGTCTTACAAGACTCTGTCAGCGTGTCTGTCTGGTAGGATTGTGATATGTTAAATATCATTTTTATATTAAGTTCTTTAGTTGTATTTTTGGTTACCAATAACTATATATGTTATTCTAATAATACGACTTTTGACATTCCCAAAACTTCATAAGGTTCGCCTTCTCTTTGGGCATCCATCACCGACTGTCGCCCAGCCTTGAGATGACGGATACAGTTGTAAATTGTTGGCTGGGTAGGTCTGGCATATCCATTAGCGTCTGGCAACTGATGAACTGATAAATATCCGGAGGAATTTCACATGCAACTGGGAGAGGAAATTGTGCATTTAAAAACGATATTGCATGAAATAATTTCGAACTGTATTGGAATGGAATCCATCGAGAATATTCCGAAGCCAATAAACGGTTGAAAATTATCAATGTGTTGGGTTTTACAGGAATTTCCTATAATATTTTCGTTTCTCGCCGAATCTATTGCGTCATTCCTGCAATAGTTGCATCTGCAGGGCGCTCTTTTAATCACTTTAAACTAATAAAGAACCATCAAAGCAAAACAATGCTTCAAAACCGCCTTACCAAGATGGCGTCCATTGCGATCGAGTGAAATTTGGCACGACAATTAGACTTTGAGGAAATCATCGTGCTTCAATGAAAGTTCGAACAACGCACATTTAAGCTGCTTTGGAACTAGTTTTTTTTCAATAAAATACCAATTTATAATATTGCTCTCTACTTTTTGTAAAGTACCCTCCCACAACTAAGCCCTTAAAGGTATTTTCTTGGGGCTCCTCGGGTTTCGAAGCCCGGCAAATTTATCCCGACTGTCCCCCAACTCTCGCCGCCACTGGGTGACGCTATCTAGCGTGTCTTACAAGTGTGTCTGTCTTTTAGGATTGCGATATGTTAAATCTCATTTTTCTATTAAGGTCTTTATTTATATTTTTATGCAACATTAAGCTGCTTTGGAACTACTTTTCATCTTCGTTTTTTTTTTTCAATAAAATAGGGATTCTTAATTTTGCTCTATACATTTTGTAAAGAAGCCCCCCACACAAAATCCTAAAAGTATTTTCTTGAAGCCACTCGGGATTCGAAGCTGGGAACATTTGTAGCGGGTACCCACCCTCTCTCGACACCACTGGACACAAATATAAACGTCCTTTATTTAGCTATCCTTGAACCAAGTAAATCCTTACACTGAATTATAAACGACTAATTTTTATCTTTCCTCGGAATAAATAAATACTTAGAGATTCAGTTTTATACGACCAATATTTACCTATTATAGAACCAAGTAAATCCTTACAGTCTCACATATAAACAACAAATATTTCCCTATTATAGGACCAAGTAAATGCATACAGTCTCACATATAAACAAACAATATTTACGTATTATAGAATCAAGTAATTTCAGAGTCAGACATAAACGACCAATATTTACCTATTATAGAACCAAGTAAATTTTAACAGTCTCAGATATAAACAACCATATTTACCTATTATAGAACCAAGTAAATGCTTACAGTCTCACATATAAACAACCAATATTTACCTATTATATAACCAAGTAAATGCTTACAGTCTCATATATAAACAACCAATATTTACCTATTATAGAAACCAAGTAAATGCTTACAGTCTCATATATAAACAACCAATATTTACCCATTATAGTACCAAGTAAATACTTACAGTCTCAGATATAAACAACTAATATTTACCTATTATAGAACCAAGTAAATACTTACAGTCTCAGATATAAACAACTAATATTTACCTATTATAGAACCAAGTAAATACTTACAGTCTCATATATAAACAACTAATATTTACCTATTATAGAACCAAGTAAATACTTAGTCTCAGATATAAACAACTAATATTTACCTATTATAGAACCAAGTAAATGCTTACAGTCTCATATATAAACAACCAATATTTACCTATTATAGAAACCAAGTAAATGCTTACAGTCTCATATATAAACAACCAATATTTACCTATTATAGAACCAAGTAAATGCTTACAGTCTCATATATAAACAACCAATATTTACCTATTATAGAAACCAAGTAAATGCTTACAGTCTCATATATAAACAACCAATATTTACCTATTATAGAACCAAGTAAATGCTTACAGTCTCATATATAAACAACCAATATTTACCTATTATAGAAACCAAGTAAATGCTTACAGTCTCATATATAAACAACCAATATTTACCTATTATAGAACCAAGTAAATGCTTACAGTCTCATATATAAACAACCAATATTTACCCATTATAGAACCAAGTAAATACTTACAGTCTCATATATAAACAACTAATATTTACCTATTATAGAACCAAGTAAATACTTAGTCTCAGATATAAACAACTAATATTTACCTATTATAGAACCAAGTAAATGCTTACAGTCTCATATATAAACAACCAATATTTACCTATTATAGAACCAAGTAAATACTTACAGTCTCATATATAAACAACCAATATTTACCTATTATAGAACCAAGTAAATACTTAGACTCAGATATAAACAACCAATATTTACCTATTATAGAAACCAAGTAAATGCTTACAGTCTCATATATAAACAACCAATATTTACCTATTATAGAAACCAAGTAAATGCTTACAGTCTCAGATATAAACAACCAATATTTACCTATTATAGAACCAAGTAAATACTTACAGTCTCATATATAAACAACCAATATTTACCCATTATAGAACCAAGTAAATGCATACAGTCTCAGGTATAAACAACCAATTTTTACCTACTAAGCAACCAAGAATTGCTTGCAGATTGAAGCATAAACGACCAATATTTACCTATTACGGAACCAAATAAATTCTTGCATAATAAAATATAACTGACCTATTCCAAAACCA
This sequence comes from Acanthosepion esculentum, assembly GCA_964036315.1. Classification (NCBI taxonomy): domain Eukaryota; kingdom Metazoa; phylum Mollusca; class Cephalopoda; order Sepiida; family Sepiidae; genus Acanthosepion; species Acanthosepion esculentum. The sequence goes on along the minus strand of OZ038497.1, from coordinate 14,451,641 downwards.
AGGAAATGAAGACCTGACACTTACTTGTGCAGGCTATCCTAAACTCTAACAGCATTGGCTATATGATTTAAAGTCAATCGACTGTTATTCATCACCTCGTGTTTACCATAATCCGTGTTTTCTTAGGTGGTGGCAGTTTCAAGGCGCTCCGCCATTGATTCATCTTCAAACCTCTCCTATCACCTCCTAAATTCCGCTGCCCAATGTTGCTCTCTTCATAAAGCTTGATTTAACTGTTAGGAATACATTTTTTTCCGTCAGGGAATAGTCTATTACTTAATATCAATAAAAAACCGATTCCTCATTTCATGTCCAATAAATTTTTCAAATATAAATAGAAGAAAAATGTCATTTTCCGAAAAAAAAAAAAGTACCATTGATGTCATCATAAAACATTTTGAAACGATTTGTTGAAAGTTTCAAATTTTTCCCGCTTTTCAAAATATTACTGACTATGGTTTTTCTATTTTAGATTTCTCCATGATTTCGTTTTATTCACCACTAGCATCATGGCCATGCGTTGCCCGTGCTTGATTCAAAAATCGTACGACTCATACAGCAATCGCTATCACTTGACTTAAAATATTTTGCCCTTCCTTGCCTTTAAAGGAGTGCCCTTTGCCGTGCTGATGTTGCTATATGCCTTACTTCTTGCCTATCTCACACTGCGAATTTTTTCTAAGCTCTATACTAAACATTAAATCTGTTACGAAAAAAGAACTAAACAAAATGAACACAAAACGATCAGCTTTAAAAAAGGACTCGTAACTGGAAAAACCGAATGAAAAAAGAATGTTAACAACAAATACTTTTTCACACCCAACCCAGTTCTGCGGAATCAGAATCAACGTTGAGTTTAAGCAAGCGAATGAGCCAATTAGAGTATAGTGCCATGCAGATTTAAGTTTGTCCCACTTGTGAAGAATGCAGCTATCAATTTTTTTTTTTTGCGTGCTAGCATGCTAGTTAAATTTCGTGTCAGTCAACTGTTGAATCTTCTTGTCTATTCGTGACAACCAGCTATAGGCTCTAACTCTGGCCAGTAGAAAATGGCCGCAAACTACATGAAAACTACCGTAGAAGCATGAAAAAATCGATTATTTCCACTATCAATGGGAGTTGGGAAATACAAAATCGGTCTTGGCCTTTGCTCTAACTTGGAGTATGTGCATGTAGATTTTGGTGAAAATCAGTCGAAAATTGCGGCCGTGCATTCGTTACACACACACACATCCTACCTTTTATACATAGAAGATTCGTTCATGAAATTGAGTTACATGACAACTAAATGTTAGGACTCTTTCTAATACTGATAGGAGTTTCCTTCCAAATCTTTTGTTTAAAGTAGTGTGTAAAGTTAACGTCTTGAGTATATACTTCCTCTACACACACATCCTGCCTTTTATAGATAGAGATGATGTCGGTCTTTCTCGCACTTGTCACAAACAATCGAAATGTCTTGATGCAACCGTAAGTCCTATGCTAACAGTTTCTTCTCTTAAACTTCTCCTTGGTGGAATTCTTTTCCGGCCTCTTGTTTTGATCTTGAAAAATTGAAATGCAAAGTCAATCATTAAACTATGTCCTCTTGAATTCAGTACTTTTATTGTTAGCGCTCCTTAAAAATGTATTTTTATTATATTCTTTCGCACTCAGTCACTCCTTACATCTTATTGGCTTTATTGCCTTATTGGGGTGAAATGATTAAAAATTAGTTTCTTCTCAAATTATCAACTCACAAGCAAGTGTGTATTACTAGACGGTATGTATTATGTAGCCCATCTTAATTCATCATGACAAAAATGTACTTGTTAATATCTCTGTTCGATTAAAGTTAGATGCCATGAGCGACATGCCTGGTGAAGCATCAGTGTTTTTATTATTATTATTATTATTATTATTTCCTTTGGTTTCTGGCGTGTACACATTTCTTTTCGGGATCCTGCCTAGGGACCTAAGGTCAGAAATGACATTTTCCACTGAGCAATTAAAAAAGCAACAAAAGAAATGCATATTTTACATAGATAAAGCCATTCGTAAGGCATGAGCTGTACCCGTGAGAATAATTATTTAGTATTTCTTTAAGGCATGGCCTTCCAAGAATCCCTTCAATGAGTCTATTGAAATCTTTTCCAGCCAAATCGAGGGCTCCAACCACAGCTGAAATTATTGATGTCCTCATGTGCCACATTTTTGAGATTTCGATTTCAATGTCCTTGCATTTTGGTAGCTTTTTGAAGCTCTTCAAAGATACGATGCAGTCTGCAGGGACTGCCATATCAACAAGGAGGCAATTTATTTAGTTTGCGGTCTCTGATAACCATGTCAGGTCGATTAGCTCTGATTATTATTATTATTCACAGAGTGAATGATCACACCTTTATAAACTCATGGATTAAATGCTGGCAAGATACCGAATACGTTAGCTTTGTTTTCAGATATTCCAGGCACTAATTGATAGTAAATCTTATTGTAAAATACCTGTTTTAGCTTTTGGCTTCTGCTTCTTTATATCGATTTTCTTCGGAGGTACCTCCCATTTTTAGCTGATAGCAAATTTCCATGGAATAAATCTCCTTTTTAAAAAAAGAATATTTGCTAGTTACCATTCAACTGCGACTAAGTCCACTTTACATTCAAAACCCTGAGTCTACTCTTTACATTTGCAAAGCGACAGGAAGCCTTCTAACAATTACTGCCCAAAATTAGTGGCAATAAATGCTAAAATTCTTCCAATGGGCGGTAAAATTCTCTCAATAAAATGCAAAATGTGAAACAATTAAATTAAGTATCACACATTTCGTTCATACGGATTACAAAATGTTCAGCTTTTTAACTTTCTCTCTGTAGGCGTGGTTCACTTATATTTGACATCGTATTGTCTTAGTGGGTCGATTTTTATCCTCTGTCCAACGGGGCAGGTTGAAATGAACTACCACACATCACTCTTAATGCTAAATTCCTGCTTATTTTCTTATATCTAGCCAGAGAGTTTATATTCTCACGGGACTTATTCAACCTTTACAGTGAAGCAAACACTAAAATCAAGCAGACGCGGAAGTTTAAATATCTGGGAAGCGTTCTGACAGAGGACGGTAAGTGCGACACTGAGACCCGCAGACGTATTGGGATGGCTAAGGACGCATTCCAAAAGCTGGCCAGAGTATTGCGAGACAAGGGGATTTCTTTGGTAACAAAGAAAAGAATACTGAGCTGTTACGTGACATCTGTCCTCCTTTACGGTAGCGAATGTTAGGCGGTCTCCTCAAAGATAAAGAAGAGACTCGAGATGTGGTTCTACAGAAGGATGCTAAGGATATCATGAACCGAGCATATGAGCAACGATATGGTCTTAGAGAGGTTACAAATAAGGAGAAAGCTTATACTTAATATCAGAAAGAGGCAGCTGAAGTTTCTGGGACACGTAATGAGAAAGAAGGCCTGGAGAATGTGATACTCACAGGTCGAATAGAGGGGAAACGAGACAAGGGAAAACAAAGCATGACAGATCTGGCGGTCTTAAGCAAGTGGATGACAGAACTTGGTCTGGGAGACGTGGCAGAGGGTCGAAACTTATTGAGATCTACAAGGGATATGGGGAAGTGGAGAGCCATGATCGCCTACGTCCTGGAGGGATACGGCACCAAATAAAAAGAGAGAAAGAAATGTGGTTTTTAGAAGGTAATTACGCTGAAAAGAATAAACAGTAAATTAGTTTTGATTATCTAATTTTAAAACTAATGTCAGTAATTATTTTTGACGAATAACACAGCTAAACTCAATGTTCATTTTGCAAGAAAGATGTTTGCGTTGCTTGCATCATCTTACATTTGTGAACGGACTTTATCCACATTGAAAGTTAACAAGTCAAATAACAGATCACTTCCCGTCCTGGGTACGACGAAAAACTACATCCGCATCCTGGGTAAGACGATAGCAACATCCGCGTCCTGGGTGAGACGATAAACTACATCCGCGTCCTGGGTGAGACGATAAACTACATCCGCGTCCTGGCTAAGACGATAAACTACATCCGTGTCCTGGGTAAGACGATAAACTACATCCGCGTCCCGGGGAATACGATAACTACATCCGCGTCCTGGGTAAGACGATGACTACATCCGCGTCCTGGGTGAGACGATAAACTACATCCGCGTCCCCGGTAATACGATAACTACATCCGCAACCTGGGTAATACGATAAACCACGTCCGTGTCCTGGGTAAGACGTTAAACCACATCCGCATCCTAGGTAAGACTATAAACTACATCCGCGTCCCGGGTAATACGATAACTACATCCGCGTCCTGGGAAAGACGATAAACTACATCCGCGTCCTGGGTAAGACGATGACTACATCCGCGTCCTGGGTAAGACGATAAACTACATCCGCGTCCCGGGTAAGACGATAAGCTACATCCGCGTCACGGGTAATACGATAATCTACATCCGCATCCTGGGTAAGTCGATAAACTACATCCGCGTCCTGGGTAAGGCGATGTTTAGATCTCAAAAACCTGTTAGTCGGCTTCAGCTCAGCCAGTACCAACTATAGAGCAGTACATGTAGCCATTATATAATAGTACATTTTTTTAATCATTTCACCCCCAAGAAAGGTAATAAAGCCACTAAGACGCAATGGGTGACAGAGTGTAAGAGAATGAGAAAAAATATTATTTAAGGCAAGAGAACAATAAAGGAACAGGAATTAAGAAGAGAAGACAACGATTGATATTGCATTTAAATTTTTGAAGATCAACATTGACTAGAAAGAAAAGAAGTCAGAAGAGAGTTCCACAAGCAAGAAGTGCGAGAGAAGAAACTGTTAGCATAGAACTTACGGTTTTCAACTGAAAAATCATGAAATTTATCTCCCAATCCAGTAGTCTGCTTAGATTTATAAAGTTTAAGTACCATGGAGGAAAATTTATCAGAATAATTTCTCTTTTTTTATTTATAATTTTAGTTTTCTGTCTTTTAATAAGTTATTCAAATTTTTAAAAAGATAAAATATTTAAATGTATCAAATCCCTCGCACACAAGTGAGATAATAATCAACGCCATTATAGCTATGCAAAAGCAAGAACCCTAGGAAGGTGAGTCAAAAAGTAATGCATTTTTTTTATTATATAACAAATAAGGAACACAATCAACCATATCGTACATCAATATCTAACTAGACATCATAGGTTCACATCCATACTTCTCAACATAGTCACCTCTTCTTTCAATGGCAGTGTTCCACCTACGTCTCTGATGAGGTCCTTTTGAAGTAATTTTGTTATCATTTTGTCACCCACAATTAGTCTGATACATAATTGTTATATAGCATATTTCTCTTACAGTCGTTTCAAAGCACCATATTAGGATCGAATTCGATCATCCGCAATAACTGACAAATTCTTCTTTATTTATGTCTTTTAAGAACTATGGCGATCACGGCTCTCCGCGACTTCCTGTATAAGAACGTAGATATGACGATTAAAAAATAATACGTGCTGATTAAATTAAGAACTCTAGCCTTGCATTTTGAATTAACATTTATTTTCTGTTCAACTCAGAGATTTCGCAATTTTTCCATTAGTGTGCCATCGACGGCGCTCCTACTTTTATTCTGCCTGTGATGTGTGAGAAACTGCCCCAAAGTTCTCTCTCGGTGAAGTTGTTTATATCATCACATCTATTAGAAATCTTTCCCACTCTGGCAGAACCGAATTAAGGTATGAGGTTACGTGCTTCTCGATTCGGTAGTCGGGTATGTCCCTAGCTCAAACGCCTGGCTACTTTGATGGTTAATAATGTACATTCTGGCATCATGCTTCACGTTATTGTTTAAAGTATTGTTTTTTGTATTTTTCGGTTTCTAAGTAGCGTTACCTTCCACCTTTATTACTATTTCTTCAATATGTTTGGCTACCATTTCAGAGCATAGGCGAACATTTGTCTCCACAGTTTCGTCTATAAAATACCAATAACAACTTGAGAAAGATAGGGGAGTGGTCTCCCGTTGTCTACTCCACGGTCTGAATTTAATATAGTCCTTCTACTAGATTGGATAGTCATGATCATGTGACCCGTAACCCCTTAGGGTAATAGGGGCACCAGACGTCTACTACAGCTGTAGAAGAAAGAGTGTTTCCAGGACAAGATACCCTAACGAAGCCAAACTCTCTCCTGACTGGTTTTGAATTAAGATATTTTCCTTCTCCCAGAATGGTTGCCACCCAAGTCTATAGGACCCAAGTCTGTCCTGATATTTACTCACAGCTGGGATGGGGGAAGAAAAGATGTATTCCCATATACAGTACGAGACGAGAAAAAAAAATGAACGCACCCATAGAAAGACGATTTTTGTCTCTTTACCAAGACAAGTGAGTAATAGAATTCGTTTATTAATACAGGGTATTAATAAAGGTGAACATATGTACATTATACTAGTCAAGAAATGATTTGGTATTTTGTTGGTTAACCTTGAATAACGGTCTTAATTCTTCGTGGCATGCGACAGACTAACTTCGCCAGATTTGTTATGCATTTCTTTAATTCGCGAAAAGGCTCATCCTCTGTGTTAACTTTCCTATTACGGGCACGCTTGTTCATTATCGCCCAAAGTTTTTCAATTGGGTTAAGGTTAGGGCTGTGGAAGATTTTCAATTTACCCTCAACGCGCTTCCTCTATAGATAACATTTATTAGGCAGTATGCTTAGGGTCGTTATCGTGTTGGAACGTGAAACGTTGACTGTGGGCAAAACTTTTTTTTTAGCAGAAAGCCACGTTTGATTAAAAAGAATGTTGTGGTCCATGATTCATTTGATTTTGTACAAATTAACAACTCCTGCTGTTGAGAATGCACCCCAAACGTTGATTTTTTTATCGTGGCGAACAGTGTCCTTGGTAGTCACTGGATTATTCGTTTAACCGGGCGTACACCAAACACGTATTCGTCCTTCATATCTAAGAGTAAAGGGGCTCTCGTCACTAAACATGACATCTTCCCAATCAGATATAGTCAAGTGTAAATGAGCTTTGCAACAATTCAACGATTCCCGTCGATTTTTTACCAGATACGAAAGGTTTCTTTTTTATGTATTTGAAAACAATACCTTCTGCTTTAAGCCTGCGTTTGACTGAAAAATCATTTTTTGACTTGCATAATGTACATATGTACGCCTGTATTAATACCCTGTATTAATAAACGAATTCTATAACTCACTTGCCTTGGTAAAAATACAAAAATCAATTTTCTATGGGTGCGTTCATTTTTTTTGTCTTGTACTGTAAGTGAATGTAAAAAACTCGACTGGAATTCGAACTCAGTAGTCCGATTCCTGAATCCGAACTTAGTCCACCGTGGTTTTGAGTTCAGAGTTTTCCTTCTCCTAGACCTGCAACCACTGACGTCTATATGACCCGTTCTGTCCTGCTATTTATCAATAGTTGGAGGGAGAAAATGCATTTCTAAGGGTATTAGCACGTAAGTGAATGTAATGAATTCGACTGGAATTCGAACTCGGCTCTCTAATTCCACATTCCAATCCGCTATCCTTTACTCCACCATTGGTTAGTATCACAGGCTAAATTTCCTACTCTGCTTTATAATCCATAAAAGGGGGGGGAGAAAATATAGATTCAAGCCTTTCGTAAGTATTAGTGTGAAAGTAAACAGACTAAGCCGGAATTTGAACACTGCTCGCTAAAATAATATATATATATATATATGTGTGTGTGTGTGTGTGTGTGTGTGTGCTGCTAGCAACAACTCTGACCGTACCCACTCATTGGTATTATTTTAAATCAGGGGAGATAACTCATCTTTACTTATTCAATTGTACGTTCCACATTTTTTTTTTTAAACATTTTCTCTTTCTATTTTCTCTTTTTTTCTGTTGCGAATAAGATCGTGACGGACGTGCCGTTTCAAGAGCAGAACAGTCGACAAATAGGCGGCAGATGAGTCACGAACTTCTTCACAGGCGTCGTGTTATGCCGCTTGATACGTGGTGGGTGATGCTGACTATCACGCTTTACGTACAAAAATGCACAAAGAGAAATCGCCAATATATTACAAGCGGCAAATCGTTTAACTGAAGACCGTCGGAATTTCAACCTGACAAAAAATACCTGAATCTCATCCCAATGAATAAATCTGAAAAGAGATTTACAATAACGCGAGAATTACTTACTCGGCGAAATGTTAAACGGTCCTAATCTTTTTCTGCTTTATATTAAAGATCTGCGCCAAAAAATTATCGGATAATCAGTAAATATATGTGCAGACGATAACTACGATTTACGGGTGCCCCCTCCCAAAATCTAGATGACCAGAGCTTGATGACTGATCTAACCTCTGATCACGATCGCTGATCGGCCATCAGAAAAAGGATGTTGGTATCTCCAATGAGCCAACTAGATGAGCTCTACTCTGACAAATAACTCGAATCACTCTTCTAAGATCAATGATCTCTCCACTAACCAAGCTCACTGATCTCTCCTCTGGTCAAGCTAGATGATCTTTCGCCTTACGAATCTTACAGGTCTCACCTCTGAATAAGCACGTAGATCTATCCTTTGACTAAGTAGGCAGATCTCTCCTCTGGTCAAGCTAGATAATCATTTTCTCTGATGAATCAGATAGATGTACCCTCTGAGTAAGCGCGCTGATCTATCTGTTGATCAAACAGGCTGATCTCTCCCGTGATCCAGCTAGATTATCTTTCCTCTGATGAATCTCACATATCTCCCCTCTGAATAAGGACGCTGATTTCTCCTATGATCCAGATAGATTATCAGTCCTCTGATGAATCTCGCATATCTCCCCTCTGAATAAACACGCTGATCTCTACTATGATCCAGATAGATTATCTTTCCTCTGATGAATGTCACATATCTCCCTTCTGAATATGCACGCTGATCTCTCCTATGATCCAGATAGATTATCTTTCCTCTGATGAATGTCACATATCTCCCCTATGAATAAGCACGCTGATCTCTCCTATGATCCAGATAGATTATCTTTCCTCTGATGAATGTCACATATCTCCCTTCTGAATATGCACGCTGATCTCTCCTATGATCCAGATAGATTATCTTTCCTCTGATGAATGTCACATATCTCCCTTCTGAATATGCACGCTGATCTCTCCTATGATCCAGATAGATTATCTTTCCTCTGAAGAATGTCACATATCTCCCCTATGAATAAGCACGCTGATCTCTCCTATGATCCAGATAGATTATCTTTCCTCTGATGAATGTCACATATCTCCCCTATGAATAAGCACGCTGATCTCTCCTATGATCCAGATAGATTATCTTTCCTCTGATGAATGTCACATATCTACCCTATGAATAAGCACGCTGATCTCTCCTATGATCCAGGTAGATTATCTTTCCTCTGATGAATCTCACATATCCCCCCTCTGAATAAGCAAGCTGATCTCTCCAATGATCCAGATAAATTATATTTCCTCTGGGGAATCTCATTATATCTCCCCTCTGAATAAGCACGCTGATCTCTCCTATGATCCAGGTAGATTATCTTTCCTCTGATGAATGTCACATATCTCCCCTATGAATAAGCACGCTGATTTCTCCAATGATCCAGATAAATTATATTTCCTCTGGGGAATCTCATTATATCTCCCCTCTGAATAAGCACGCTGATCTCTCCTATGATCCAGGTAGATTATCTTTCCTCTGACCAATGTCACATATCTCCCCTATGAATAAGCACGCTGATCTCTCCTATGATCCAGATAGATTATCTTTCCTCTGATGAATTTCACATATCTCCCCTCTGAATAAGCACGCTGATTTCTCCTTTGACCAAGTTGGCTGATCTCTGACGAATCTCACAGATCTTCCCTCTGTTTAAATTGTTGATCCCGCTGGATATCACGCTCTTTCCCAGAAATTCTAACTATGGTCTGCTCAGCATAGTTGCAGTATGAACCACAGGCGGCCTCTGTGGGCGTTGAATAAACACAAGAATGCGCCTGAGCACGTGTCTGCAATAGGGATTGGCTACCCCCAATAGTAGCCGGGAATACTCGAATACGAATGGCCAGCTATTCATTATTATTATTCAGTTAGTTATTATTCAATTATTATTATTATTATTGTTATTGTTATTATTGAGTGAAAGGAATACACGAAAAAAGAGACGCTGCAGTACAAAAATATTATTATCATTATTATTATTATTATTATTATTATTATTATTATCATTATTATTATTATTATTATCATTATTATTATTATTATTATTATTATTATTATTATCATTATTATTATTATTATCATTATTATTATTATTACTATTTTTATTATTATTATTATTATTATTATCATCATTATTATTATTATTATCATTATTATTATTATTATTATCATTATTATTATCATTATTATTATCATTATTATTATTATTACAATTTTTATTATTATTATTATTATTATTATTATCATCATTATTATTATTATTATTATTATTATTATTATTATTATTATTATTATAGAAATCTATTGTTAGAGACGGCAAAACATGCCAAACAATTTAAAATCATTTTTTGACAAGCCGGCTTCCGAATAGTTAGGCACGTGCCTATAATCATTATCGCTAATATTTTTTATAAAGATGACAGGTTAAGACAAGAAAGTTGGGAAAGAATCCTAAAAACTCAGTTTTCGAAAAAGATGAGAAAAATAAGAAGGAAATCTAATCGACATTTTTTTTTTTTTTTTTTTTTACCCTCCTGGTTAAATTGCAATATTTTATATCGTTTTATTATTTTTGTTTTTGCTTATTTTTCTTTTTACTTCATTTGTAATTGTAAAATTCTGTCGCTTTGCATTGCATCACAATGCTTTCAACCACGTGAATCTGTAAAACTAATATTTTCTTTAAACCCTTTCAACTGCACTACAAAGTGAGACATCTGCCCTAATGTATTATTTCTAAAAGACTGTTATCCTCATTTTCATTGCCACATTCACAACGTTTCGGCCGTTGTACGCTCCGGCCTTCTTCAGGTCATTGGAATATCTGTCTATATCTCTGACATGAGGTATTATGATTACTTACATTATTTACATTATTCGGATTGTTATCCTCATCTTCACTGCCATATTCACAACGTTTCGGCCGTTGTACGCTCCGTCCTTCTTCAGGTCATTGGAATTTCGAACCGAACACATTATTTCGTCCACCGGGGTAGATTGTTCTAGTTCGACGTGCCATGCCTTTTTTGGATGTCTCAGTTATTTCGCTTTAACAGAAATCTCCAAGTTTCGGTTCACCACTGCTGTGGCCTGATATCGAACTCACAACTCTTTATGTCTAGTCGCTGGATATAACCAACGTCTTTATCCAGTTGTTATTAGTTGAGTTTGACGAAATCAAGTGTTCGGTTCGAAATTCCAATAATCTGAAAAAGGCAGGAGCGTCGGCTGAAACGTTGTGAATATGGCAATGAAGATGAGGATAACAGTCCGAATAATGTAAATAATGTATGTAATCATAATAACTCATCTCAGAGATATAGAGGCGGAAACGTTGTGAATATGGCAATGAAGATTAGGATAACAGTCCGAATAATGTAAATAAGGCAAGTAATCATAATACATCATCTCAGAGATATAGAGGCGGGAACGTTGTGAATATGGCAATGAAGATTAGCATAACAGTCCGAATAATGTAAATAATGCAAGTGATCATAATACATCATCTCAGAGATATAGAGGCTGAAACGTTGTGAATATGGCAATGAAGATTAGGATAACAGTCCGAATAATGTAAATAATGCAAGTAATCATAATACCTCATCTCAGAGATATAGAGGCTGAAGCATTGAGAATAAGGCAATGAAGATGAGGATAACAGTCCGAATAATGTAAATAATGTATGTAATCATAATAACTCATCTCAGAGATATAGAGGCGGAAACGTTGTGAATATGGCAATGAAGATTAGCATAACAGTCCGAATAATGTAAATAATGCAAGTGATCATAATACCTCATCTCAGAGATATAGAGGCTGAAACGTTGTGAATATGGCAATGAAGATTAGGATAACAGTCCGAATAATGTAAATAATGCAAGTAATCATAATACCTCATCTCAGAGATATAGAGGCTGAAACGTTGTGAATATGGCAATGAAGATTAGGATAACAGTCCGAATAATGTAAATAATGCAAGTAATCATAATACCTCATCTCAGAGATATAGAAGCTGAAACGTTGTGAATATGGCAACGAAGATTAGGATAACAGTCCGAATAATGTAAATAATGCAAGTAATCATAATACCTCATCTCAGAGGTATGGAGATATTTCTAGAGGATTAATCAAGCTATTGATTAACACTCTGGTAAACTCAACATTACGTTCTCAGTAGTATCTGAAGTCTTTTGCATATTATTTCCATGAAATAAGGCTTTTTTTATAAATACGGAAAACTCGGCTCCTCACTTAACTGATGAGAGTACCAAAAATTGTCCAGTTTTCTCAGACTTGCCACAATCATCAGAAAATACTCATGGCTATTATTGTTAGTCAGTTTCATCTGGCTTGTAATAAATGTCCGAATTCCCTTATTTCTTCTAACAGGGTTGCGGTATGATCTTAGGTCACCCGATCCAATTCCAGGTGTCTTCTGTTTGCGACGGTTCTCAAGATTTATTATCGTAAAATACAATAATTGCTCACAAGTCGGCACTAATAAATGATTTTTATAACGAGTTAACAACCATCGCCTGAAGAAGTACAAGAGATATGGAGATATTTCTGAAACATGAAAGGTTTTGTGTAGCGACGTAAAATGATTTTATTGTTATTTATTATAATAATAACTATGATATATATATATATATATGTTTTAAATACACGACACATAAAGCCGCTATTTTCTTTGGGGTAATATTTTACATGCGAATCACATTCGAATCCGTTTTCGTCACGGGGGTCAGGTATTTCCTCTCGTGATATATAGTGATATATATATATATATATATATATATATATATATATATATGTGTGTGTGTGTGTGTGTGTGTGGCTGCGGTGCGATTTTCGTTTCCAGCGTCTTATATGCACGAGTTTGTCTTTTCTTGGAAATTTTCCATGTAAACAGAAACAGACTAGCATCACTGTTTTGTCCGTGTATTGCTTAATATATTGTAATGTAATTGTCATCTTTGATAATGGCTTATGTTAGCTGAAAGCTTAGATAGGATTAAAAAAATATGTATCAATATTGTGATTTTCTTTCATCGTTTCATGATAATGTTATTAAGCTTATCAGACAATATGAAAAGAATTTACATAAAATAGACAACACTTGTCTATATTATTTAATGAAACATGCATCAATATATATATATATATATATATATATATATATATATGCATACATACATATATATATACATATATATATATATATATATATATAAGTTACGAAAAATTTGGTAATCTGTATAGGTAGTCCCAGGGAGGAGGAAATCCTGAGAGCTCACTGTAAATTCAGAGCTAATAATTTAAAGAAAAACAGATCACTTTAAGGATCCATGTAATAATTTATTTCACCATAGCCCTTTTAAAGGACGCTGGATCATCAGATTTCACTTCCAATAATGAAACGAAAAATGAAATGAACATTTAAACTTTTGACGGGTAATATTAAGTTTATGTAATTTAACAGAGAGGGTAGTGAGGGGTGGTGTGAGAAACATGAACAATATATATATATATATATATATATATATATATATATATATATATATATATATATATATATATATATATATATATATATATATATATATATATATTAAGAAGTTGTTTCCCGAAGGAATACCGGTTCGATTCCTGGAGGAGGCTGAATTTTTCTTTAGTAAGACTTCTCAATTTAGGCCGCTTACTAATTTCACTATTTAAAAAATAAAATAAAATAATAAAAAATGGTGCAACAACCAAGAAAATAATAACAATAAAAAAATCTTCCAACCATTTTTTACATATCCCGTCTTATTGTTAGTACTGCTTAGTTATTTTTCGCACTGTTTTCACTTGGTCTGTACTACCCGAGCCAAGAATTGAACTCCCAAACATTATCTTATACACATTAATGAACCAACTCTCCAATTCTGTAGGCGACTGTCAAATCAATTAATCTTATTTCATTTAGATTTCAGCATTAAATAACCTATAGACATGTCGATATGCCGCTAAGGAAAATCAACCAACCAATCTTTAGTGCTGGTCAGTCATTCTTCGTCCCCTTTCGACTGGGTTCATACTACCCAGATCAGGAATTGAACTCAGAACTACGATCTAGTCTTATCTTACGCGCATTAATGAACCAACACTTTAGGCTATTGTCAAAGTATATTTGATTTTTTAATAAAGAGGACTACACTGCGCTGAAAGACGACTAAAAGAAGATTGCTCACCAATTATTTTAGCATAAAAAAAAACACTTCCAGTCAATTTAAATTAAATTTAAATTAGCTTTCAAATAGAAATTAAAACTAAAATAAAAGCTTCAAGAAAGATTTTTCATTTAATCAAAAAAATTAAACCTTAGGTATCGCGTTTTCTGTGATGGTACCTACTATAATGTATTATGGCGTTGTTGCAAATAGCAACTGAGTGTCAGTCTGTAAAATGGTGTCTGACATTAAATGTATATGAAGCAGATATTTTTCATCATGTGGAAAATTATATCAAAAAGTACCAACAAGTCATTGCAAATATTGTGAATATATAATTGAGTTAAATGTAATTTTACTTTATATTTTTAAAGAATAAAGTTAATAGACAATAACTAAAAATTATATATATATATATATATATATATATATATATATATATATTTAGTTTACGAAAAACTAGGTAATCCGTATGGGTAGACCCAAGGAGGATAAAATCCAGAGAGCTCAATGTAAATCTTAAAGTGATTTGTTTTTATTTAAATATATATATATATATATATATATATATATATATATATATATATATATATATATATATATATATATATATATATATATATATTTCTGAGATGAGTTATTATATACCCTATTTACACATATTTATCACAACGTTTCGGCCGTTGTACGAAATAAAGTGTTCAGTTCGACATTCCAACCACCTGAAGAAGGCCGAAGCGTACAACGGCCGAAACGTTGTGATTAATATGGCAACATAGATGAGGACAATAGTCCGAATAATGTAAATAGTTTATATATATATATATATATATATATATATATATATATCTTTATGGAACCTAAATTTTTTTATAAAAATTGCTTAAATATTTTTTTAATTAAGATTTTCTTTATTAAAATTGATTAAATATTTTTTCTCTAAATAAGTTGTTCTTGATATATCAAAATTTATATATCCTTTTCCCATGCACATACGGAATTGATATACTATAATATATATATATATATATATATATATATAGAGAGAGAGAGAGAGAGAGAGAGAGAGAGAGAGAGAGAGAGAAAGAGAGAGAGATAGAGAGAGAGAGAGAAACAAACTGCTCGTTCGTATCAAATGCCCTCTACAGGTCATTTGACAGGTATAGCGGATGATAGATTGCCCAAGACTTTTTATGGTGAGCTGGTTGGTACAAAATAATCAACCCCCTGATAAGCCCCAAAAACGTTTCAAGGATGTAGTTAAATGTAACCTAAAGACTCTTGGCGTTAATGTTCAAGAATGGTAAACTGCTGCTGGGGTGAGATCTGAATGGAAAAATTGATTTGGGAACGCTGCAACAATTTCGAGCAGAAACGAATAGAGTATTCTAACAGAAAGCGTGCCATTAGGAAGGAAGAAATAGAATCCACCCCGATATATAGGTAATAATCCGTTTGTATATAATCCAAGTGAACCCTAATAATATAGAATATTAAAACTGATCCACAATGAGAGCTCAATGTATTTATTCTAAGAGAGCATATAAATTACTATAAATTTACTTTTCCTTTTTTTCTGTTTTTCTTCCCTTCTTTTCTTCTGCCTTGTTTTAAAATTTACTTTAGGTTTGGTTTCTTTTCATTTTATATTATCTTAATTTAATTATTATCTTATTACCTTGATCGGTTTGAAAATCCTTACGAGTAAATCTTAATGCGAGATGTTCATAACAGGAGGTAATTTTAAATTCCTTTTGTATGTAATATATATATATATGTGTGTGTGTGTGTGTGTGTGTGTGTGTGTGTGTGTGTACAGGCCCCTCCCAAGAAAAGTGATATCTAAGGTTTAAAATGCATTTTAAAAAATTAGAAGTCTTTCTTGAATATATCACTTTAGTTTCAATTTTAAGCCAATCGATTAAATTTAATATTTCGAATAAGCAAAGTTCATGGGTATATTTGAAATCGAATTTAAATTCGTTGGGTTAAATTTTTTTTAAATTTTTCTATTTTTTTTTAATTTTTGAAATCATAACAATCGATAAAAATCAGCCGTATTTGCAATCTGTCAGCACAAGATGATTCTCTTTAATAAAATATCTTTCAAAATTAAAATACGAGGGTCATGAGCGACTGGCTGAGACATCAGTCCAAAGATTTTTACGCTGAGGGAATACGGAAGCTTGTGCACAGATGGGAAAAGTGTATGACAGTGCTGGGAGACTACGTTGAAAAATTTAAAAAAAGTAAGCTTCTATCTGTATTAGAAGTCCTTATACCGAAAAATTCACCTTATTTATTGAATGACCCTTGTATATTATAAGAAATTATTTTGCTTATCTACTTATCTATGTAAAACTGTTTTTACCACACAGAGGGACACGCGGACACACATGACCTCATACAAGTCCAAAAAATTGTCCAAATTGTGTAACAGCAAAATTGTCCAATTGTTATATTTGAACCGTTGTATCTTAGAAATGATTAAGGATATCTTACTGGAATTCTTCGAAGTTTTTATAACATTATTGGAGTATAATCTAAACAATAAAAATCTATAATTACTCTCAAAGCTTAACGGAAGAATCGTGATGAAATCGATCATAAACGAAAATGACATGTTCATCATTAATTAATCATAGCTAAGGATCGGAATCTCATAAAGGATTGAAATAAAGTTCAAATATATATGTATGTATATATATATATATATATATATATATATATATATATATATATATATATATATATACATATATATACATATATATATATACATATATATATATATATATATATATATATATATATATATATATACATATACATATATACATATACATATATATATATATATATATATATATATATATATATATGTATTCTGAAAGTTTGAGGAAGATTAGCAGATTTAAAGTTTAATTAATTTGATTCGAAACAAATATTACTTACTTTTAGTTACATATATTAAAATAATTGTCCAAGATTTAATTTCCATGATAATTTTGCTAAAACATTAAATTAGCTGATATATAAAAAAATTATATTTGTTGTGTAGTATATATATATATATATATATATATATATATATATATATATATATATATATATATATATATATATATATATATTCTGTTTATACGTTATTTTACAATTAATTAAGTAAATGCTCTGTTTATAATAAACAATATTGATTACATTTACCGACCTGAATATTTGAAAAATTTCGTAGAAAATATGTATCCTCCGACTGGAATCGAGCCTATATTCTACAAGTAACTGTCATTTGACCTGACGTGCTATACTATTTAGCTACAGAGGTTAGCAAAGATCGTTGGAAATTTGTTGTTTAAAGACAGTAATTTGGACTTTGCTAATCAGATGCTTCCTCTGTAGCTAAATGGTATAGCATGTCAAGACAGATGACGTTTTCTTGTAGGACACAGGTTCGATTCTTGTCGAAAGACACATATTTCTCGGACATTCAGGTCGGTAAATGAAATTAATATTGTCTATTGTAAACAAAGCATTTACTTGAAAACCTATGAAATGGACAAAGTCCGACAATTATTTAAGACATTTTTTATGTTTATACGTTCTTTTTATAGATACAAATATTTAAGTAAATGCTCTGTTTATAATAAATAGTGTTAACAACATTTACCAGCCTGAATGTCCGAGAATTTTTCATAGAAAATATGCGTCCTCTGACAGGAATCGAACATGTATCCTATACGGAACCGTCATATAGCCTGACGTGCTTTACCGATTGTGCCACAGAGGAGCCTTCGGTTAGCAAGGTCGATTTTATTGTTTTTTAATGTATGACGTCATTTGTTTACATTTGGATACGCATTGAGCAGATACGAATGAATGAGAGAAAATCATGGAGAATTGTGTTTAAAATATATATATCGGTGACAATTATAATACACATATATAGATATATATATATATATTATAATTGTCACCGAGGCCCGTTGGTACAGTTAGTATGGCGTTTGCCATATATATATATATATATATATATATATATATATATATATATGAAGAAATATGGTCTTAAGATGTGGTATATTTATGGGGTAAAATGCTCAATATCAGAGATAGAGCGTGTGTAAATATAAATGTGAACATAAAAGTCAACACTTAGAGGCGACAGTCTGTTTCATGCTAGATGCAATCGTCAGGCCTGACGATTGCATGACGATTGCATCTAGCATGAAACAAAATGTCGCCTCTAAGTGTTGACTTCTATGTTCACTTTCATATATATATATATATATATATATATATATATATATATATATATATATATATAGACATATATATATGTGTTTGTGTGTGTGTGTGTGTGTGTGTGTGTGTGTGTGTGTGTATGTGTGTGTGTGTGTGTGTGTGTGTGTGTAGGAATTGATTTTTCATTTTTTAATCCGACATATTTTTATTTATTGCTTAAACGTTATTTTTAATGGATGCCCATATTTGTCAGTATTCATTTATTAAACGGTATCCTTATTTATTCCCATCTAACCGACTGGATACTGAAAAAATGCTATTAGACAAATATGCGCTTTCGTAGTAAAAATAAGTGAAATATCATAGAAAATAATAGATGTGCTTTGGGGATTGACTTCTTTTTTTTTTCGCAGCTACGCAATTGCTGGCAGGTCATCTGTTAATAATTTATAGATAAGACAGAAAGGAAATGGTACTTACTGACGAAGTCGGCAGATGAACAACAGACGAAACGTCGCCGTCAACAACAGCAATCGGCGCGGCCCATCTAAACACACCCAGTAATTATTAGAAAGTTAAATATCATAAAGTATATCAAAAAAGATAAAATAAAACAAAAGATTCGTGGTTGAGTCATCTCCAGAAGATTCCATTTTTGGTGTTATTTATTTGTTTTACCCCCGCCATGGCGTGCCGAAAAGTTGCCAGTGACCCACGGAAATTGGGTTTGAAAGTAACAAAGAAATACAAACTGTTTTACATAAAAACATATTTCATTTTTACTTTAGATCCTTTTCAGTTTCAGTTTCTAAAAGTGTCGTTTTATTGTTTTAATTGTATTTAGTTGGTGGGAATTTTACTAAAGTATGCTAACATGGGTCCTGTTAGCGAACTATTATGCTTTATACAACGAACTATTGTAAATTGTAGTAGGGAGGAAGAAGGGTAGTTAGTTTGCCTTCTGGCTGAGGTAGTTGTGTATTGTCGGAGTTAGCTCCTCCTCAGTTCTTTAATCCTTCAACAGGGGTTTCTCTCCTCTGGCTATAAATACTGGCTGACCCGTCTCTCTCTCTCTCTCTCTTTCTCTCTCTCTCTCTCTCTCTCTCTCTCTCTCTCTCTCTCTCTCTCTCTCTCTCTCTCTCTCTTTCGACTTAGGCCTTGGGCCGCTACCTCGCACGGAGGCGAGGTAAAATCTCTCTTTTCCATTTAGGCCAATATGTGACCTCTCACAGATACAGCGTTTCCCCAATTCTGGGAATGCGCTAAGAACAATACACGTACGTACGAACACTTACAACACACACACATCATTTCTCCATA
Source organism: Acanthosepion esculentum (assembly GCA_964036315.1). NCBI lineage: Eukaryota > Metazoa > Mollusca > Cephalopoda > Sepiida > Sepiidae > Acanthosepion > Acanthosepion esculentum. Next base: position 14,431,647 of record OZ038497.1, on the reverse strand, counting down.
CAAACTCTATGTAACTGTTCATGTCTTTGTTTAACTTGTTTTGTTATTAATATATATTTGTTTACTTATGTATATCGGTCTTGTTTTTTTTCTTTGTCTTCTTTGGACTTAATTAAAGTCCGACATTCCCATGTAGCTGGATCGGCCAGCAGGAAAGTTTAACCTTCTGATATCTCTTCACATCTTCACACCCGCACGGTCCGCTACAGTATTTATGGGAAAAATGCCATGTAAAAAAATATAACTTTGGTTTGTCCGTAGTAAAAAAAATCAAATCAATTAATTTAATTCAATTAATAATTTAAAATAAAATAAATACTCGTTAAAAATAAATCACATTTTAAATAAAACAATATTTTAATCGATTTAATATATCTTCATAAGTCAGATTTAATTTACGGTGATAAAATGAGTAATGTTTTAAGTAATGTTAAGTAATGTTATATGAGTAATGTTATTTAATATATTTTAATAAAAACCATGTGTCATATAGGTACCTCCCAAAAGAGCGACACCTAAAGTTTAAATTACATTTTAAGTTTTTATTTTTATTTATTTATTACAGTAAGGTTCGCCCTGTACAAAGCCCGGAGGTCACTCGAGGTAGAGTTTTACGTTAAGGGTTAGTTTATATGAATAGGAGGGGAAGATAACGGTTAAGCTTAGATTTGAACAGGTTAAGATTGTACTGATGATGATGATGATGATGATGATGATGATGATGATGATGATGATGATGATGATGATCGTATCGCAAGCTGGTACAATGCATTGTATGGAAAATTGAAAAAGAGCCGACAGGAATCCTCTCGTTGCCACTATTAATCGTCGGAATAGTTTGGCCACGTGTCACGGCATCACAAACTCTGCAAGACCATCATGCAAGGCAAAAAGGGAGCAAGCGCGGAAGGTAACGCAAATGTTGGTCAGACAACAGCAAAGAGAGGACGGACATGCCAATGATGGAACCCCAGGGAGCCACTGCCAACAGATCATCCTGGAGGAGGCTGTCTGTTTCTTCTACTCTTAGATACCCCCACCCCCGACGAATGAAGTAGTCAAGCGACTGATGATGATGATGATGATGATGATGATGATGATGATGATGATGATGATGATGATGATGATGGTGGTGGTGGTGGTGGTGATGATGATGATGATGATGATTTAGCAAGCTGGCACAATGCAGTGTAAGGAAAATTGAAAAAGGCGTCAAGTGGAAGTGTTTAAATTTTCACCGTGCAGCAAACTTTGAAAAATGCAACATATAGGAAGCCCTGTAATAACAAAAAGTAATACACGAAAATCAAGAGAATTGAAAGACAACGCCAATGAAAAATGCAACATATAGGAAGCCCTGTAATAACAAAAAGTAATACACGAAAATCAAGAGAATTGAAAGACAACGCCAATGAAAAATGCAACATATAGGAAGCCCTGTAATAACAAAAAGTAATACACGAAAATCAAGAGAATTGAAAGACAACGCCAATGAAAAATGCAACATATAGGAAGCCCTGTAATAACAAAAAGTAATACACGAAAATCAAGAGAATTGAAAGACAACGCCAATGAAAAATGCAACATATAGGAAGCCCTGTAATAACAAAAAGTAATACACGAAAATCAAGAGAATTGAAAGACAACGCCAATGAAAAATGCAACATATAGGAAGCCCTGTAATAACAAAAAGTAATACACGAAAATCAAGAGAATTGAAAGACAACGCCAATGAAAAATGCAACATATAGGAAGCCCTGTAATAACAAAAAGTAATACACGAAAATCAAGAGAATTGAAAGACAACGCCAATGAAAAATGCAACATATAGGAAGCCCTGTAATAACAAAAAGTAATACACGAGAACCAAGAGAATTGAAAGACAACGCCAATGAAAAATGCAACATATAGGAAGCCCTGTAATAACAAAAAGTAATACACGAAAATCAAGAGAATTGAAAGACAACGCCAATGAAAAATGCAACATATAGGAAGCCCTGTAATAACAAAAAGTAATACACGAAAATCAAGAGAATTGAAAGACAACGCCAATGAAAAATGCAACATATAGGAAGCCCTGTAATAACAAAAAGTAATACACGAAAATCAAGAGAATTGAAAGACAACGCCAATGAAAAATGCAACATATAGGAAGCCCTGTAATAACAAAAAGTAATACACGAAAATCAAGAGAATTGAAAGACAACGCCAATGAAAAATGCAACATATAGGAAGCCCTGTAATAACAAAAAGTAATACACGAAAATCAAGAGAATTGAAAGACAACGCCAATGAAAAATGCAACATATAGGAAGCCCTGTAATAACAAAAAGTAATACACGAAAATCAAGAGAATTGAAAGACAACGCCAATGAAAAATGCAACATATAGGAAGCCCTGTAATAACAAAAAGTAATACACGAAAATCAAGAGAATTGAAAGACAACGCCAATGAAAAATGCAACATATAGGAAGCCCTGTAATAACAAAAAGTAATACACGAAAATCAAGAGAATTGAAAGACAACGCCAATGAAAAATGCAACATATAGGAAGCCCTGTAATAACAAAAAGTAATACACGAAAATCAAGAGAATTGAAAGACAACGCCAATGAAAAATGCAACATATAGGAAGCCCTGTAATAACAAAAAGTAATACACGAAAATCAAGAGAATTGAAAGACAACGCCAATGAAAAATGCAACATATAGGAAGCCCTGTAATAACAAAAAGTAATACACGAGAACCAAGAGAATTGAAAGACAACGCCAATGAAAAATGCAACATATAGGAAGCCCTGTAATAACAAAAAGTAATACACGAAAATCAAGAGAATTGAAAGACAACGCCAATGAAAAATGCAACATATAGGAAGCCCTGTAATAACAAAAAGTAATACACGAAAATCAAGAGAATTGAAAGACAACGCCAATGAAAAATGCAATATATAGGAAGCCCTGTAATAACAAAAAGTAATACACGAGAACCAAGAGAATTGAAAGACAACGCCAATGAAAAATGCAACATATAGGAAGCCCTGTAATAACAAAAAGTAATACACGAAAATCAAGAGAATTGAAAGACAACGCCAATGAAAAATGCAACATATAGGAAGCCCTGTAATAACAAAAAGTAATACACGAAAATCAAGAGAATTGAAAGACAACGCCAATGAAAAATGCAACATATAGGAAGCCCTGTAATAACAAAAAGTAATACACGAGAACCAAGAGAATTGAAAGACAACGCCAATGAAAAATGCAACATATAGGAAGCCCTGTAATAACAAAAAGTAATACACGAGAACCAAGAGAATTGAAAGACAACGCCAATGAAAAATGCAACATATAGGAAGCCCTGTAATAACAAAAAGTAATACACGAAAATCAAGAGAATTGAAAGACAACGCCAATGAAAAATGCAACATATAGGAAGCCCTGTAATAACAAAAAGTAATACACGAGAACCAAGAGAATTGAAAGACAACGCCAATGAAAAATGCAACATATAGGAAGCCCTGTAATAACAAAAAGTAATACACGAGAACCAAGAGAATTGAAAGACAACGCCAATGAAAAATGCAACATATAGGAAGCCCTGTAATAACAAAAAGTAATACACGAAAATCAAGAGAATTGAAAGACAACGCCAATGAAAAATGCAACATATAGGAAGCCCTGTAATAACAAAAAGTAATACACGAGAACCAAGAGAATTGAAAGACAACGCCAATGAAAAATGCAACATATAGGAAGCCCTGTAATAACAAAAAGTAATACACGAAAATCAAGAGAATTGAAAGACAACGCCAATGAAAAATGCAACATATAGGAAGCCCTGTAATAACAAAAAGTAATACACGAAAATCAAGAGAATTGAAAGACAACGCCAATGAAAAATGCAACATATAGGAAGCCCTGTAATAACAAAAAGTAATACACGAGAACCAAGAGAATTGAAAGACAACGCCAATGAAAAATGCAACATATAGGAAGCCCTGTAATAACAAAAAGTAATACACGAGAACCAAGAGAATTGAAAGACAACGCCAATGAAAAATGCAACATATAGGAAGCCCTGTAATAACAAAAAGTAATACACGAAAATCAAGAGAATTGAAAGACAACGCCAATGAAAAATGCAATATATAGGAAGCCCTGTAATAACAAAAAGTAATACACGAGAACCAAGAGAATTGAAAGACAACGCCAATGAAAAATGCAACATATAGGAAGCCCTGTAATAACAAAAAGTAATACACGAAAATCAAGAGAATTGAAAGACAACGCCAATGAAAAATGCAACATATAGGAAGCCCTGTAATAACAAAAAGTAATACACGAAAATCAAGAGAATTGAAAGACAACGCCAATGAAAAATGCAACATATAGGAAGCCCTGTAATAACAAAAAGTAATACACGAGAACCAAGAGAATTGAAAGACAACGCCAATGAAAAATGCAACATATAGGAAGCCCTGTAATAACAAAAAGTAATACACGAGAACCAAGAGAATTGAAAGACAACGCCAATGAAAAATGCAACATATAGGAAGCCCTGTAATAACAAAAAGTAATACACGAAAATCAAGAGAATTGAAAGACAACGCCAATGAAAAATGCAATATATAGGAAGCCCTGTAATAACAAAAAGTAATACACGAGAACCAAGAGAATTGAAAGACAACGCCAATGAAAAATGCAACATATAGGAAGCCCTGTAATAACAAAAAGTAATACACGAAAATCAAGAGAATTGAAAGACAACGCCAATGAAAAATGCAACATATAGGAAGCCCTGTAATAACAAAAAGTAATACACGAAAATCAAGAGAATTGAAAGACAACGCCAATGAAAAATGCAACATATAGGAAGCCCTGTAATAACAAAAAGTAATACACGAAAATCAAGAGAATTGAAAGACAACGCCAATGAAAAATGCAACATATAGGAAGCCCTGTAATAACAAAAAGTAATACACGAAAATCAAGAGAATTGAAAGACAACGCCAATGAAAAATGCAACATATAGGAAGCCCTGTAATAACAAAAAGTAATACACGAAAATCAAGAGAATTGAAAGACAACGCCAATGAAAAATGCAACATATAGGAAGCCCTGTAATAACAAAAAGTAATACACGAAAATCAAGAGAATTGAAAGACAACGCCAATGAAAAATGCAACATATAGGAAGCCCTGTAATAACAAAAAGTAATACACGAAAATCAAGAGAATTGAAAGACAACGCCAATGAAAAATGCAACATATAGGAAGCCCTGTAATAACAAAAAGTAATACACGAAAATCAAGAGAATTGAAAGACAACGCCAATGAAAAATGCAACATATAGGAAGCCCTGTAATAACAAAAAGTAATACACGAAAATCAAGAGAATTGAAAGACAACGCCAATGAAAAATGCAACATATAGGAAGCCCTGTAATAACAAAAAGTAATACACGAAAATCAAGAGAATTGAAAGACAACGCCAATGAAAAATGCAACATATAGGAAGCCCTGTAATAACAAAAAGTAATACACGAAAATCAAGAGAATTGAAAGACAACGCCAATGAAAAATGCAACATATAGGAAGCCCTGTAATAACAAAAAGTAATACACGAGAACCAAGAGAATTGAAATACAACGCCAATGAAAAATGCAACATATAGGAAGCCCTGTAATAACAAAAAGTAATACACGAAAATCAAGAGAATTGAAAGACAACGCCAATGAAAAATGCAACATATAGGAAGCCCTGTAATAACAAAAAGTAATACACGAGAACCAAGAGAATTGAAAGACAACGCCAATGAAAAATGCAACATATAGGAAGCCCTGTAATAACAAAAAGTAATACACGAAAATCAAGAGAATTGAAAGACAACGCCAATGAAAAATGCAACATATAGGAAGCCCTGTAATAACAAAAAGTAATACACGAAAATCAAGAGAATTGAAAGACAACGCCAATGAAAAATGCAACATATAGGAAGCCCTGTAATAACAAAAAGTAATACACGAAAATCAAGAGAATTGAAAGACAACGCCAATGAAAAATGCAACATATAGGAAGCCCTGTAATAACAAAAAGTAATACACGAGAACCAAGAGAATTGAAAGACAACGCCATGACTGGCTTTGTCTATATTATCAAAAATAATGTGTCTATCCTACTTAATCGCAATAGAAAACCAGCCCCCCTCTTAATATCTTATAAAATATAATATTTATACGAACATTAACATTAAAACATTTAGTCTACAATATTACATAAACGCATTTTTTTAACACGGATGACGTGGGTACTATTTACATTATTCGGACTATTGTCCTCATCTTTATCGCCATATTTATTACAACGTTTCGGTCGTTGTACGCTCCGGCCTACTTCAGGTGGTTGGAATGTTGTATAATGTAAATAGTGTACATAATATCTCATCTCAGAAATATAGACAGATGAGGTGGGTGTTTTAATGAAGTTTTCCCTCATTTATCAATAAGCTGATGATTGCAAGATTTAGTTAAAAGTAAAATACTTGTAGTAAATTACATGACGAATACAACTTAAACGCTCTTTTTAGATAATGTTTTAACTATTCATTAATCATAAAAATATAAATTATTTTAAATATTCTAATATTTTAATGAATTTTAGGCACTTTGCCTTTATAATTTTACTTACGAAGACTCTTGTTAAGGAAATATTAGGAAAATTACCAATAAATTTTAAATTTAATTTACTTACCGCTCTTGTTTTCTGATAATGTTGTGTATGGACATCCGTATATCCAAAATAATTTATTTGCTTTATTGCATTTTTATTTTACGAGACAGAGCAGATTTTCTATGACTGGGGTCCTGTTTGACAAAAAGAAATTGATGATTTAAATTCTCTAAGGACTTGTTCTTATAATTAATGTAACCATTAAGTGCTACGAAAATGAATTTCTCTAAATTTCATAAAATTAACTAAAAATTAATTGTTTAGAAAATAATTTAATTCCTTTATCAATAAGTTCTGAAAGTTTCATTAAAATCCTACAATTATCTGATTTTGTTTTAAATTTCCAAAACAATGTGTTTTTCACCGAAAAAACAGTAAAATTTTGCATAGCAATTTATTGTCTCATTTTGACGCAAAAAAATCAAAATTTTTAACCAAAATTTCGAAGTTTCTAATAAGGATTTAAAAAAAATTAATAATAAAAAATTACTTGGTCTTTCCTTTTAATAATAACACAAAGATTTTGATTTTTCTTTTTAATAAGTTTGGGGCATTTTTTCATCATGTAGGCTCAGTTTTTAGTGATTTTTTGGAACTCCCTAAACTTATAGTAATAAAATCAGAATTATTTTGATAAAATAATATTTCAATTTATACCTTTAAAATAAAGTAATATTTTCAAATTTTATCTTTAAAAAAATCATTTTATAGTAATAAAATTAAAATAAGTTTTAATTTAAGTAGCATTTTAATTTGCTTAATATGGCTTATATTAAATATACCATGTGCAGGTGGTGTAATGATGGAGATCGTTGCATTCATTTTCACACAAATACCCTTGGGAAAGGCATGAATCCATCTCTCCTTTATTACATATACATTAAATATTAAGTCAGACTGTACGCGCTTGCGGTTGTTCGTAACTAGTTTAAGAAAAAGACAACTCTGAATTCAAAACTGTATGTAACCCTAGCGAAACAAATACTGTGTAGCCATCGAAAAGACGCAAAGGGTTTTACTGGATGTGAGAAAAGGAAAACATTAGTAAAGATAAGAAGCAAGAAAAGAACGGGAATTAAGAAGACAGACGATAGCGATTGACACTGCATTTAAATTTTTGAAAATCAAACTCGACTGGGAAGTAAGAAGCCAGAAGAGAGTTCCACAAGCAAGAAGTGCGAGAGAAGAAACTGTTCGCATAGAACTTACGGTTATGTCTAGCTATCTCAACTGTAAAACGATGAGACCTAACTGCCAATCTAGTACTGCACTTAAATTCGTAAACTCGAGTAACCAAAGAGGAAAGCGATATTTATTCTGTATAAATTACAGAAATGTGGCACAAGGCCGAAGGGGGGATTGGGGAAAAAGGCGGTCTTCTTCTGTCTTACCTATAACTTAGCTAGCTGCAAACACTGACCCAATTGTACGAACAATATTGCTTACACCAAAACAATACATTCATACGTACCTTTCTTACTACAACCACCATAATACCTAACTGTCTCTATGAAAATACTAACTGGTCCCCATATTTACAATTCAGTGTCTGTGGGGGGAGGGGAATAAAATAACAATTCTAACAACTAACCCCAATGAATATTTACAATATGAATACAAAAATATTTACAAGAAACTAAAGAAAAATAATATTAGTAATAAAAACCCCCACAATCATTAAATGTGGCAGAAATACCAGTTCACTGGCCGAAATCAATGTGGGCCTATAATAGTATAAAACATTCATTCATCCCAAGCACACACACTGACACGCACTCATTCAAACACAACAACAAATACGAAAACACTCGCGTAAAACGAAAGGCGCCCCGTATCCTACCTGCGAACTGACATCACTAACTACCTAACGAGGGGATGGGGAATTAAACTTAAAGAAAAAAAGGGACAGAAATAAAAGGGGCCAATGAGCACATATACCCTAGCTAAGTTAACTAAAAAAGGAAACTAAAACATCAAAAGAGGAAAGCTCATCAGAACAATTATCATGAATGTATTTATAGAAAAAGCACGGCAGAGCTACGTTACGACGGTGGGAGGAGGAGACAGGAGACAGGAGCCAGGTCAGGACTGATGATATTGCAGATTCTTCTTTGGATTTTGTCAAGAATATTTAAATACGCCAAACTGGATATGGCAGCAATATTCAACGAATCTTCGCTGAAGTCATCATTAATTTTAAATATTTAAAATATCTCGGTGTAGTGATCAGTCATAACAAAATCAGTACAGGAAATAAGGAAAGTGAATACAAAATAGGCTGCGCTAGGGATAGTTTCGCCCAATACCGCAAGTGGCTACATAGCCAAAATATCAACCTGAAAACTGATGTTATGTTCTTAACTCCGTCTAATCTCGAGCTCAGATAAATATGAGGGTCATTCAATAAATAAGCTGAATTTTTCGGTATAAGGACTTCTAAGCTTACTCTTTTTTATTTTTGTTTTACTTCTTTTTCACATGGATTTAATTTCTTTTGCAGATTAAAAAAAAACTTTGAGAGTTTTGGCGATTAACAAAGTTGGCCGACCAAGAAGCATGCCCCAGGATTGAACAGCGATCAGTTATCAAGTTTTTGGTTACTGAAGGGTGCAAACCAGTTGAAATTCATAGAAGAATGTCAACTGTGTATGGTGCCTCATGTTTCAGCCAAAGAAACGGCTACATTGTTTAAAGAAGGACGGAGCAGTGTTGAGGATGAAGACAGGCCTGAGAGGCCAACAGGTCTCCTGAGGTGTTCGAATCAGTCAATGACCTCATTCAGTCTGACAGAAAGGTGACAGTGGATGACAGTGGATGACATTGCAAGGACTTTGAGCTTATCTGTTGGGACAAACGCAGGGGTCATCAGTCAGAAGGAGTCATCTTGCATCATGACAACGCAAGGCCTCACACAGCAGCCCAAACGGTGCAGATCATCAACGAGCTGGGCTGGGAACTGCTCCCTCATCCCCCTTACAGCCCAGACATTGCCCCTTCAGACTTTCACCTGTTTGGTCCCTTGAAAGCGTTCACGAGAGGCACGAAGTTTAAAAGTGACGATGAAGTCAAAAGTGTTGTGAGCGACTGGCTGATACATCAGTCCAAAGATTTTTACGCTGAGGGAATACGGAAGCATGTGCACAGATGGGAAAAGTGTATGACAGTGCTGGGAGACTACGTTGAAAATTCTTTTTAAAAAAGTAAGCTTTTATCTGTATTAGAAGTCCTTATACCGAAAAATTCACCTTATTTATTGAATGACCATCGTATTAAACTCGTTCAGAAATGTCTAAACACTCAGCCATATACCAAAGTCTTCAAAACATTTATTCCCATACTCAACAGTAAATGAGTAATATTAGTGAATTGTCATATAAATAAGTGTGAAATATATCGAAACTGATATACAGAAACAGTTAAATTAATAACAAAAATAACTGGGGAAGGTTTACTTTAACAAAAGCAGTTTTTGTTGCAACTCCTCAGAAATAGAAATGGATACTTCAAGTTTTCCTTCTCTTTCAAGCTTCTCTTTAGACATGTGACGGAGTTTATAGTTGTTATCGCCGTCAACTAAAATAACTTGTTCCATTGCTAACTGCAAACTTAGAAAAGTATTGTTAAGCTTCGACTTCCACTGCTTCAATGAGCTGGTCAACATTATTTGGAGCTTGCTGGTGCTGAATTGATTGAATTGCATTAAAATAACCCAGATCAAGGACATTGAAATCAGGACTATTTGGAGGCTGGCAAACTAATTCAATTTGCAAACCCAGACATTCTGCAGCTACGTTTAATTCATCTGCAACCTGTTTTATTGCACCACGCTTCAGGACACGATCTGTGGATCTTTCCAGCAGTGTTTGCAACACAGCACTACGTTCATTATTTGTCAATTCGTGCTTCTTGCAATTTCGTTTAGCATTTCTGCCAATTGGCTTGTCTTCTCCCATCATAATCTCTTGCCAGCGGGTGGTCTGAAAAGAAAATACAATTTTAATGTGGTGAAAAAGTGAGATAATTTGCGCTTCAAATTATTCTACCTGAATAAGCTAATATAAATACTTGAGGAACATCAATGCTAACCTGTTAATGTAAACGGCAAAGAATTCGATTAAGAATTAGTATATTCCACATGAGATTTCTGGCTATGGAACAACTATTTCGGAACAGAGGGAGTATATACTCAAGACGTTAACTTTACACACTACATTAAACAAAAGATTTGGAAGGAAACTCCTATCAGTATTACAAAGAGTCCTAACATTTAGTTTTCCAATTTCATGAACGAATCGTCTATCTATAAAAGCAGGATGTGTGTGTGCGTGTAACGAATGCACGACCGCAATTTTCGACGGATTTGCACCAAAATTTACATGCACATGCTCCAAGTTAGCACAAAGGCCAAGACCGACTTTGCATTTCCCAACTCCCATCGATAGTGGAAATAATCGATTTTTTCATGCTTCTACGGTAGTTTTCATGTAGTTTGCGGCCATTTTCTACTGGCCAGGGTGAGAGCCTATAGCTGGCTGCCACGAATAGGCAGGAAAATTCTATTGGCTAGCGTGAGAGCCAACAGCTGACTGACACGAATGTTAACTAGCGTGCTAGCATGCAAAAAAAAAGATCGATAGCTGCATTCGTCACAAGTGGCAAAAATTTAAATCTGCATGGCACTTTACTCCAATTGTCTCATTCGCTTGCTTAAACTCAACGTTGATTCTGATTCCGCAGAACTGGGTTGGGTGTGAAAATGTATTTGTTGTTAACATTCTTTTTTCATTCGGTTTTTCCAGTTACAAGTCCTTTTTTTTAAAGCTGATCGTTTTGCGTTCATTTTATTTAGTTCTTTCTTCGTAACAGATTTAATGTTTAGTATAGAGCTTAGAAAAAATTCGCAGTGTGAGATAGGCAAGAAGTAAGGCATGTAGCAACATCAGCACGATAAAGGGTACTCCTTTAAAGGCAAGGAAGGGCAAAAATATTTTAAGTCAAGTGATAGCGATTGCTGTATGAGTCGTACGACTTTTGAATCAAGCACCGGCAACGCCGGGCCATGCTGCTAGTGGTTTAATAAAAGAAAATTTATAAATTTCAAACGATCGTAACATTAGCTGTTGGGCTATGGAAACGGAAATTCTACCATTGCAATTACCGTTGACTGTCACCAAAATATAACAAAGAGCAATACCAACAACAACAAATAAGGTTCGCCTATCACCCGGTTTACACTCCTTCCCTATCTTTTGGACAGGCGCAAATGTTTATTCTTTGTTTCGTCTTTACGATTGGGTTTCCGATCCCTTCTAAAGTCTACTTCAACTCTGTACTCCTAACGTCTCCGCTTAAACTCTGAAATTTTATTTACTATTTATTTATTTTTCTTCTCTGTAAGAGTAGATAGTTTCGCCTATCGTCCGGTTCAAACTCCTCCCTGCCCCTTTGGAGAGGAGTAGAGGTTTATCGCTTGTTCTATGTTTAGGATCGAGTTTCCGTTTCCGTCTACTTCAAATCTATATTTCTAACGTCTCTACCTGAACTCCGAAATGGTATTTACTATTTATTTATTTATTTTTCCTCAACCGGAGTAAATAGGTTGGCCTGCTGTCCTGTTCACACTCCTCCCCAGCCTTTTGAACTGCAGTAGTGTTTTTTTTTTTTTCGCTTTTTTCCTGTCTAGGATTGGCTTTCCGGTTCATTCTAAAGTCTAATTCCTTCTCCTTCACTAACTTCAATGGTTTTATCGCTTTGCTTAGAGTGAATAATTTTTTTTCAAACCACATTACAAGAGACGATAATGATATAAGCATGTTGT
>OZ038497.1:14294103-14414103 GCA_964036315.1 Acanthosepion esculentum | reverse complement strand
GTTGTATGCAACCCATTTTTCATCGCCTAGGTTGATATATTTGTCGTTATAAATGGCTCCCAAAATCCGAAATTATTTATTCCACATACTAATATTTATTTATTTTGGGAATTTGAAAACTCTCAAAACTGTTCCTACATAAATTAATTTTAATCACGTTTTCGGTTTGCGCCATTTATGATAGCTAAACTGACGTAGGCCTTACGTAAAATGAATTTTTAAAAAAGTAACGAAGGATATCAGACTCGTTATTTTTTCCGTAACTGCCTTCGTTGGCCATTCGTTTTTGAGCGTAACACGGCTATCAGCACCAAACATGAAATCGAAGGGCCGCATTCAAGTTTCGGCTTACTCTCTTGTGTTCACTTCCCACGATATCCTCAGATGAACATGAACACATATCTTCCCCCATCCACATCTCGACATCTATGGCTTAAATAGCAATGTCGACGACCACTTTAGCCTTGGCTGGCAGCTAGGCTAGGAGAAGGATAAATGTTAATTCCAAACCGTCGCGAAACAACATTCCATTATATTTTTTAAGAAGATTTAAGATTTTTGCATAGAAGATTACAGATAATAAAGGAATCTGTGGAGAGCCTTGTTCGGGCATGCCTTGAACGAACATTGCATACCAAATAACAGGTAGTTAAATCTGCTTCCTTGATTTTGATGTCCTCAATGTGTAGCTGACACTTTAGGCTGTCTCTTTTACTGACTAACATTCATTCTGTCCACTTGCAGATCATAGTTAGTCCTGTCTTCTTGCTTTCCTTTACTATTTGTCTTTAAATCCGTGCAGTTTTCTTTCTTAGTCTGCCATCGATATAAGGTTTACTTGGTTGAGCACCTAGACGTGGTGTAATATTTAGAAAGCTTGCATTCTTAGATTAATTACGACTGCGTAGTGAGTTTGATCCTCACCAAGTTGTCCTAAATTTCTGCACTTTGCTATAACTTAACTACGCTTAGTAAATCGCCATATTGTTTGTTTTGTTTTACGGCATATCAACCTCAATGGGTTATTTAATGTTGGTAATATTTTATTTTTTTTAAATATATTGCTGGTAATATTTTTTTTAAATGTATTGCTGATAATTTTTTTTTCCAAAAATCTAGTACTGGTAATAATTTTTCCAACAAAGTATTGCTGGTATTAAAACTTATTTTTATACTTTCATACGGTTTGGACTCCTTTTGTGGGGTTAACTATTTGCCCATAGCTGGGAACTCCGGGTCAGGATGAACCTGGGAACGCCAGCAATTAAGAGGTGGTGCCATGCTACTCGAAACCACCTGATCAAAGGACTTGCTGTCGGATGTAGTTTATCGTCTTACCCAGGACTCTCGCCATAGTGTTCTAGACCGTTAATATTATATCCGCCTATAATAAATACTTATTGTTCTTTTAGGATTCTCTGGCCACATTGGCTAAGTGAATCCGATGCGAATTTGCACCCCTTCTACTTCTCTTTCAATTTTTGTGTATACACTGAACTCTGTCCGCATGCAGGCTGCTGGTTCCCAATATAGGTTAAGGGTTATTGGAATCTCTCTATCTCTCTCACTCTCTCTCTCCCTCTCTCTCTCTCTCTCTCGTGTGAATCAAGCCTTTTCTTTTTTACTTTAAACATTTCCATTTCTATCACTCACCTCGCTCTTTTTTCACTTCCTGTTTCTTCCCTGCTCTCTCTCTCTCTCTCTCTCTCTCTCTCTCTCGTTTTTTACGACTCCTTCTTTCTCTCTCATTCTTCTTTTTCTTATTTCTATCTTTCTCTGTTACCTCCATTTTTCACTCTCGTTTTCTCTCTGTTTCTATCATTCTTTCTCTCTCTCTCCCTTTTTTTCTATGTCACATTTTTCTATCTCACTTTTTTAAATTCTCTCTCTCTCTCGCTTTTGGCGTTTCTCCTCTCTCTCTCTGTCTCCCTCTCTCGCTTTCTCTCCCCCCCTTCTCTCTCTCTCTTTCTTTCTCCCTCTCTCGCTTTCTCTCCCCCTTCTCTCTCTCTCTCTCTCGCGCGCGCGATTTCTTTCACGATCTGGCTGTTTCAACTACTCTCTGGCCCTATCTTTCTCACTCCTTGATTCTGTTTTCTCTCTCTTTCTCCCTCTCTCTCTCTCTCTCTCTCTCTATCTATCACAATCACTTCATATCTATCTAATTCGGTCTGTTTATTATATATCTATCTATCTATTACGACTATCTCGTAATTCAGTCTGTTCATATCTATTTATCTCGGTCTTTTCATTATCTATCTATCTATCTATCGATTACGACTATGTCGTAATTCGGTCTGATCATATCTGTCTATCTATCTATCTCGGTCTTTTCATTATCCATCTGTCGCATTTTATCCTTTTCTCTCCATTTAAATTTTGATCACTTCTGTCAATATATTGATGTCTCTCTTCTCATACATCTCTCTTGGTCTCCTTTTTTCTCTTTCTTAGTACCCTCTCTCTCTCTCTCTCTCTCTCTCTCTCTCTCTCTTTCTCACTTTTCCTTTCATATTGTGTCTATGTTTACCACAAACTCATACTCGCTGTTTTCCCAAACTCTTTCTGTTCTTTTTCATCTCTCTCTAATATCTCAACTTTCAATCTATTTCACTCTCTTTCTCTTTTTCTCTCAGTCCCTCTTTTTTGCTCTTTCACACACTCACTCTAGCCGTCTATTCCCGCCTTCTCACACCCTCTCTCTATTCTTTTGCCTATCTCTATATCTCTACACTCTTAGTCTTTCACTAAGTTCCTTCTCTGTTCAATTCTGACTCTTTCTTGTTTTCTCTTTCTCTCTATCTCTCTTCCTCCTCCTTTTCATATTCTATTTCACTTCTCTTTAATAACTTTACTAGGAGATAGGTTAACTATTTTTCATAGAAGTTTCAACTATCGCTCAGTTCGCACTCCTGCACGGCCTTTTGAACAGGAGTAGAGGTTTATCCCTTGTTTTCTGTTTATGATTGGGTTTCCAGTTACTTCTAAAGTCTATTTCAACTCTATATTTCTAACGTCGCCGACTGAGCTCTGAAATTTAATTCATTAATTATTTATTTTTCTGTTTTTCTTCCCTCCCAATAGAAGTAGATAGGTTATCTTCCCTGGTCTTTTGAACATGAGTAGAGGTTTATCCCTTGTTTCTTGTTTAGGATTGGGTTTCCGCTTCCTTCTAAAGTCTATTGCAACTCTACAGGAGGTTATAGGTTCTCATCCGTGGTCTTTTGAACAGGAGTAGAGGTTTATCCCTTGTTCCCTGTTTAGGATTGGGTTACCGTTTCTTCTAAAGTCTATTCCAACTCTATACTTCTAACGTTTCCCTCTGAACTCGAAAATTTAATTCATTAATTATTTATTTTTCTGTTTTTCTTCCCTCCCAATAGAAGTAGATAGGCTCTCATCCGTGGTCTTTTGAACAGGAGTAGAGGTTTATCCTTTGTTTCCTGTTTATGATTGGGTTTCCGGTTACTTCTAAAGTCTATTTCAACTCTATACATCTAAAGTCTATGAAATATGAAATTTTATTTACTTGTTTTGATTTGTTTTTTTCTTGGGGTACACAATCGGTCAGTTATACACACTTAGGCGATCATAAATCTTGCTTTGACTGACGAGGCAGATTTTTATTCTTCAGTAGGTTGCCATTTCTTTCTGCGATAAACCAGTTGCCATAGAACTCGGTCTTTTTTATCCATAGCTGAGAGAGAAGAGGCTGCATACTTTTCCCTAGGGTATTATTCACGTAAGTGAATGTAATGGATCTGAATGGAATTCGAACTCGGCTCTCCGATTCCACAATCCATCACTCCAGCGTGCCTGATAGCAGATGCGGAAAAGAGATTACAAAATCTGCTACAGAAGGTTAGCGAAGGAGAGTGAGAAGAAGGTTCTTATATTTTATGCTTAGTCCCATCTACTCTATTTATATCACATTTTCCTACTCTTTATTCCTCTCTTTTCTCATTCTTTTTTTAACTCTCTGTATTATATATTTCTCCCTCTCTCTCTCTCTCTCTCTCTCTCGCTCTCTCTCTCTCTCTCTCTTTTTTCCTGTTTCACTTTCACATGTTTTCCAATATGTACTTTAGTTTATGACTAAAACTTAGGGACTTTGGTATTAACGAGGAACATATCAGATTTACAATAGACCTTTCACTCCAATCCATTATTCTTCCATCCTTTCTCTACCAATTTTCTTTTTCCGATCTCTACTTTCACTTTTACTTTCACTTTCAACTTTTGTGCATTTCATTTTTTTCTCGTTTATTTTTTTCTATTTCTCACTCTCTTTCAAAAATAAATATGACTTTTATAAATATCTTTTAGATGCTTTGTCTCTTGTCATATTTTATGAACTCGATAATTTTATTAAAATTATTTTAATCTAATAATTATTAGGATTGCTAATAGAATTCTGCCTCTAATTATTCTGTAACGGTTTATGTGCTCAAAGCACTGGCGGTACTACGAGCAAAAATGTATACATCCGCTGTCATGAAGAAGGAAAGACGTCAGTGTCTCAGTCTGGTTCTACGGAAAGAAAGAAAGAAAGAAAGAAAGAAAGAAAGAAAGAAAGAAAGAAAGAAAGAAAGACAAAAAACAAAAGGTGAGAAAAGAAAGTGCTAGAAGGAGAGAAGCAAAAGTGAAGATTGACAAAGAAAGAAAGGAAAGAAAGAAAGGAAAAAGGAAGGAAGACGCATTGAAAGAAAGAAAGAAAGTAAGAAAGAAAGAAAGAAAGAAAGAAAGAAAGAAAGAAAGAAAGAAAACAAATTGTGAGAAAAGAAAGTGCTAGAAGGAGAGAAGCGAAAGGGAAGATTGACAAAGAAAGAAAGGAAAAGGGAAGGAAGACGCAGTGAAAGAAAGAAAGAAAGAAAGAAAGAGAGAAAGAAAGAAAGAAAGAAAGGTGAGAAAAGAAAATGCTAGAAGGAGAGAAGCAAAAGGGAAGATTGACAAAGAAAGAAAGGAAAGAAAAAAGGAAAAAGGAAGGAAGACGCAGTGAAAGAAAGAAAGAAAGAAAGAAGGGAATGAAGGAAGAAAGAAAGACGGATTGAAAGGAAGGAAGGAAGGAAGGAAGAAAGACGGATTAAAAGAAAGAAAAGAAAGTGTTACCGTTTTTCATATGTCGCTGATTTAAACCTTAAATATTGTTAAAATTTTAAATAAAAGTACAAATTTAAATAAAATTTCATCTGTATTTTAATAAATCAACATTGTATGCCTAATTATTTTGCAATGTAAAATATATTTTCAAACAATAAATTTACTTGTTTTTCATTTTGATTTTTTCATTTTCATTGGTTTTGTTTTTTTGTTTTTCTTTCTTTTTCTTTAATTTTCCTGTCTTTTACACTTTTTGTCGTCTGCTTTTGTGATGAGGTTAAAAAGCTGGTTAGTTTAATAAAAGCTCGGAAAGAATAAAAAAGCGGGAAGTCGGTGAGTCGTGTACGCGGACATATTAGATTGGTTCCGAGGGGAACAAAGACGCGGAGGAAAGGCTGGAAAAACATAGGATTTAAAATATATTTTTCTCCATTTAATTAATGCATTTCATGTCAGGGGAACCTTATAAATATGCCATATTAGAAAATTACCAACAAGAAGTTTACGAGTGAGTGGAAAAATTAAAGTAGAAAAGTTGCGAAGCGTACTTCAAACAATAGAGTTTTCAAAGATGTCCTCTCTTAAGGCTCTCCATTCACTACCATCTATGACATCATGGTTATTATGGGAAACTAACCCAAGTAATTTCATTCCAACTGACAAATTCTCTTCGTGCAAGCAACAACGCGCTCAAGATCGAACTGTCTATATTCTCTCGCGTCGTGTTTTAATACCCAGCTGATCTCGCAAAAGAATTGCATACGCTTAACCACTCTCGCGAATTCTCCTAGCTCCGAGACCGTGTCTTTCTTAAGGTGTCAGGGCGGCCATATTTCTTTTTCTTTTCCTTTCTTTCACTCGTTTCGCACGCCAGGCATATACATGATCGTTTTGCTACACGAGGTAAGACGTCTTCTATTCAACAGTTATATATAAGCGTCCGAGAATCTTATCGCAGGCGTTCACAAAATACAATACAGCGGGCCGACTAAGAGTACCCAGTGTAGCCCGCGAGGTATTATCAATAACGTAATCTTTTTATGTCTGGGTTTCTGGGGTGAGGAGTTATCATTATTTACACTCGGGCTGTTGTTCCCGTCTTTGTTGTTATCAACACAGCGCTTGGGCCGTTGTGCCGCTCGATTTAAAGCTCCAAGTTACCTACTCAGAATTGTCCCACGGGGCAATAGCTTAGTGAATTCAAGCGCCGGTGACATAGTGGAATATTAATTGCGAGTTCAATCGGGGAGTATGCACTTGGACTCAATAGATGAGATATTCCTGGAAATAAATGGCGGAACGAGAATAATTCCCTCGGCGTAGATTGAATGAAGTGTTTGGTTCGAAATTTGCTGACTGTTACGCGGATTGACAAGCCAAGCACCTGGCGAAGACAGGCAGGTCCGGTGCAAGGGTCACATGCCTCTCCACTCGAATCTACTATATCTTCATATTTTTCAGAAATTCCGACAGAACACAGTAAGTGATATTTTCACCAAGCTTCTCTTGTCAAGGCTTCTAGCTGCATCTGTTTTAGGCAAAGTTCTTTTCATCTCTTGCTGCTTAGTGTAAAATTAAAAGATCAAAGAGTAATGTAGACGGCTGACGGGTCACAAAAGACTAATGTTGCGTTGAACCCGTTGAACAGAAGAAAAAAAATCACAGTCTATTAGAAGAAAAAAGACAGAATGACGCCAAAATCCGCGAAAATTGTTTATCCTTTAATAGTATATAAGTGATTATAGAAAAAATGTTCATAAGATAACAAGGATCACAAAGGACTGCCTCCAATCAGGCTAGCCCGACATGGTCGGAGATTTGCGGGTAGTACGCGCCGGCCCTGAAGACAGGACACTACAGCCGAAACGTTGTGGTAATGAGAACAAAAATAGAGATAAATAATGTAAATAGTTTTGTGTGTGTGTGTGTGTTTTGAATTTTTTTAGATTATTTCACCCCACATAAGACATTAAAGCCATCAAGACACAAGAGGAGTTATTGAGCGTGAAAGAGGACCAGTCAAGCAGTTATGTGCCATGCGTCATATACGCTTAGGCGATCATGTATCTTTCATTACATGACTGACGAGTCAGATTTTTTCCCGCAATAGGTTGCCATTTCTTTCTGCGGTAGACTAGTTGCCATCCAAGGCTACATAACCAGGGCTGTCCTGCTATTTACCCATAGCTGGGGGTGGAGAGAAATCCACTGGCGAGAGAAGAAACTGTTAGCAAAGAACTTACGGTTCTGTTTAGGTGGAGAAGAAGAGGATTCGTACCTTTCCCAAGGGTATTAGCAAGTAAGTGAATGTAATAGATTCGACTGGAATTCGAACTCGGCTCTCCGATTCCTTAATCCGAGCCGCTATCCATTACTCCACCGTAAGAAACATCATTAATCATCGGGAACTTTAAAAGAACCTGAATTAAAAAGACAGTAGATAATGACATTGCATTTAAACTTTTGGAGTTGGCTGGAAATCAAGAAGCTGGAGAGAAATCCACTGGCGAGAGAAGAAACTGTTAGCAAAGAACTTACGGTTCTGTTTAGGCATTTCAACTATAAAATGCTGACACTTTGTTAGCAATCTAGTACTGTGCTTAAATTCATAATGCCTGTGTACGATAGAGAAAAGTTTGTCAGAAAAAATTACCATGGAACTGTTTGTAAAAAGGTCACAGGGAAGTTATACTATGGTGTTGGGAAAGTGACTGAAGCCCGGGATGCCAGATCAGTAGCAATAACATTGCAGATTCTGTTGATTTTATCAAAAATCTCTAAATATATAGCAGGAGCACCAAACCATATGTGATTGCGTCCTAAAAATTTAGTTTTGCAGAAGAATTATATTCAAATATTTCAGTGACTTTTTTTTATCTAATTATTCCTTTTAACTCTCCGAAGGGAAAGAAAAAGAATTCTCTTATAATTCGCACCGCTACCGTGTGTAACAGCAAAATTGTCCAATTGTTAGATTAAGCTCTGAACCGTTGTATATTAGAAGTGATTAAAGATATCTTACTGGAATTCTACGAGGTTTGTATAACACTATTGGACTTTATTTTGAGCAATAAGAATGTGATAATAATTACTCTCTAAGCTTAACAGAAGAATCGTGATGAAATCGATCATAAACGAAAATGATATGTTCATCATTAATTTATGATAACTAAGGATTGGAAGCTCATGAAGGATTGAAATAAAGTTCATATATATATATATATATATATATATATATATATATATATATATATATATATATATTATTCCAGGATCATTTTCCAACTTAATCAAAATGATATTCGCCCTCTCTAACCTTCTAACTTTCTTTCTTGGAGTAACAAGTTGCCTCACAGGTTCACGTACGATTTCATTTTCGAACCTTTTTTCACTGCTCTTTGGATTGTCATAACTGAAACTCCTCTCTCCCGCGCCAAACGTCATCTGTGTTGAGTTGGATCTTTTCTAATTGATCTCTTTAGTTCTAAGTTGAAATGATGATCCCTCTTCCTGTTGTGACCTTCTGATCCAGTTTTCCTCTCTACTGTTCCCTATTTTTTTAAACTTATTCACCGTTCCCTTGATGGTTCTTGAATGGACTTTGCAGATGAAATCCAGAATGTTGGTGCCATTACTCAAGGCCTGAATGATCTTTTTCCTCTCACCATTGCTCAGTTGGGAAGACAGTGTATCTGACACAAAACGGTTTTATCCTGTTCTCTTTCTAGCTCGAATGATTTTTCAGTAATTCTTACGACAAATGGTGTCAAGATGGCTATGGGCCTTATCTAAAAACTTGGAAAAAAGAAACTCAATTAGTTTTGTAGTTTTTAGATATTGGACAATTTTTTGGAATGGACAATTATGCTGTTACACGATTTGGATAATTTTGCTGTTACACCCGGTATATATCCGTTTCTACCTCACCCACAGTCGATAATTTACCGTAAAAATATACTCTTGAGGCCCCTGTCTCATTTGCTGCGATTGATGTGGCCCTTCAAAATTTATTTAATTGCTCAAGCCTCGTTTTTCACAAGATTTAATTTGATATTTTCAACAAAAATATTTTGGTTTCTACTCTTTAGGAGATTTGAGAAAAATGTCACATTTCGTTCGGGTAGACTGAACTCAACAACCCATGAAGTCAACACATCTAGAAGAAGGAAAACCCAGATTTTTAACATCCGCTGCTTTGTGGTAATATCCAAAACATGGAAACGGCTTTGGAAGTAAACCCAGACAGAAAACCCGGAGTGCAGCCCTGAAAGCCTTTAGTTGTCAACACTGGCAACTTTCTCGTTATCCCTCTCTCTATATATATCTCAGCTAAAAGGGAATATGATCCACACCAGGTGACTGGACAGGTTTCAAGCTCTTTACTGCCAACTCAAACTCTTTGAGTATTGACAAACTGTTGGAGTTTTTGGGTACATGGTATACTAGTGAGTCAGCCAAAATGAGCTGACTTATTTTTTAGTTCACCAATAGAAGAGTTTACCAACAAGAAGGCTCAAAATATCAATAAAGGACGTGTATAAAGGCGGCCATGTTTTTTTCCGGAATATTCACAGCCAGCTTTTGATATCAAAGACCGGAGATTTACGGAACAGCTGCTGGTGGTATTGGCGATATAGTCAGATTCAGTAGAGTGTCTGGCTCGTGAGTGTTAATCTTTAACGTTGTTTCATTGAACAGATTACGTACTGCGCTTGATTCTATATTCATAGACAATGGTGAACATGGTCAACACAAACGTGTCTTCTTCTGTGAAGTGCTGGTCACTTTGCAATATGGAGACATGTGGATGGAGCTGGTGACTGTATGAACCATCAAGGTATTGAGTCTGTCTATAGAGGACCTCCCCACTGTCCGTCAACAATTTACTATTCTCATCCTCTACGACTGTTGCTCTCTGTTGGCTGGTCTTAGCGAGGGATTTGAGTGCCTTGTAGGCCTGTTTGTTATTGCCAATGGGCACATCCTTCTCAATGGAGGTGAAGAAACCATCAAAGTAAGAGCAGCACTGTGCCAGAAGATTTGGAAACTAAAAAAGCGGCATAACTAGTAAACCCCTGACAAAGAAAGAAAGACTTGGGCAGTGTCAAAATTATAGAACAATAAGCTTGATCAGTCATCCTGGTAAAGTCCTGCTCCTTATCATTTTGAATCGGTTGAAATCCAAGACTGCTCTCAGATGAACAAGCAGGTTTTAGAGCCGCATGAAGTACAATGAAACAGGCCCTCAATTGTAAGATCCTCGAAGTGAAACACCTGAACATCAGAAGGACGTCTCCCACAACTTCCTTGATTTCAAGAAAGCATTTAATCGTCTATGGCATGACGGTCTTTGGCAAATAGTCAGGGAATTCAATGTAGATAACGGAATTATCCAAGTCATCCAGGCCCTATATAAAGATGCCACCAGCGCAGTTTTCCTGGGAAAGCAAATGGTAGGACGCTTCCTGACAACTGTAGACGTGAGACTGGGATGAGTACTTTCACCAACATTGTTCAACATATTTCTAGAGAGAATCATGCAAAAAACTTGAACGACCATGATCCTTCACTCTCTATCGGTGAAAGACTCGTCTGTAACCTGCGTTGACATTGACCTCATATCAGGTAGTAACAGTGAGCTCCAGGACTTGACCAACAAACGTTTTGAAAGAGCAGGAGCATATGGAATGGAGATCAACTCCCAGAAATCCAAAGTAACGGTGAATAGCACAAACACTAACACCTGTGTCAACATTACCATGAACTGGAATTCACTGGAGGAAGTGTCCAGTTTTAAATACTCAGGAGCAATCTTGCCTAAAGATGGAACCTGCAGCTCGGAAACCCGTACACGGATTGCCGCAGCCATGACAGCGATGTCCAAATTGGCAAGAATATGGAGGAGCAAAATCAGCTTTCAAACAAAGTACAGACTGTACAAATCGCTGGCAGTCTCCATTTTCATCTATCGATATAAAACGTCGACATTGTTGGCAGATACAGAGGGAAAGATCCAAGCGTTTGAGAAGAAATGCATAAGAAAACTCCTTGGCCTTTTCTATTGGGCTATTGGGAACAAAAAAACAATGAGTTTTTGCGGAAAAGGGTTGAAAGTCTTTGTGGGACACCAGGAAGCTCTTCTTTCCTATTGTCAAGCGGAGATTATGGTTTGGACACATTACAAGGCCTGACAGTCTGTACAAGACCATCATACAAGGCACCGTTGAAAGTGGATGTAAGAGAGGACGCCAATGTAAAAACTGGTTGGACTATGTCAAATTAATAAACAGGTATGACTATACCAGATTTGCCAATGACTGCTGTTTATAGACCTTTGTAGAGGAGATTTAGTGTGGGTTTTGCATTCGGAATCCCCCACTACGATTACAAAAGTCAAGGGGATGAGGATGAGGATGGGGCTGATATATCTTATACCATTCTTAATAATAAAGTCCCATTCCTTGATGGCGATATAGAACTAAAATCAACAGTATAACCCACCCCTACCCGTATAAAAAAAACACCATACGAACTCTTTTCTTCTAAACTATGATAGCCAATGCTCGCAAAGATATAAAATAGCAGTGAGAAAAAAAATCAACGGCCATTACACACATACAAACACACACAAACAAACACACACACACACACACAAATCAACGGCCATTACACACACACAAAGACACACACACACACACAAATCAACGGCCATTACACACACACAAATACACACACAAATCAACAGCCATTACACACACACAAACACACACACACACACAAATCAACGGCCATTACACACACACAAACACAAACACACAAATCAACGGCCATTACACACACACACACACACAAATCAACGGCCATTACACACACACAAACAGACACACAAATCAACGGCCATTACACACACACAAACACACACACGCACAAATCAACGGCCATTACACACACACACAAATCAACGGCCATTACACACACACAAACACACACACACACAAATCAACGGCCATTACACACACACAAAAACGCACACACAAACACACGCTCAACACTGTCGGACTCATAGAGTCATTGTAAACTTTACGATAATTTACTGATCTCCATACGGTTTTTGAATTCAAAGTTGTCCTTCTCCGAGACTGGCTTTCAACCAAGGCTAGTGAGGCCGGTCTGTCCTGCTATTTGGCATAGCTTTTGCTTCTGTTAGTTGTGATGACCTAACACATAAAAAATGACACACACAGAGGTTTGCAGAAAAGATAGTATCAAAAAAGTTTTCGCTCCACCAAGTAATGATTTCTTCACAAATTATGTTATTTGATCATTTGGTTCTATATATACGAACTCAAAGTTAAGAACAAAATCCCATTCCTTGACGTCGATAAAGAACAAAAATCTAAAGAATTTACCACTTACCGCATCTGTCTATATTTCTGAGATGAGGTATTATGTACACTATTTACATTATCCGGACTATTGTCCTCATCTTTGTCGCCATATTTATTACAACGTGTCGGCCGTTGTACGCTCCGGCCTTCTTCAGGCGGTTGGAATGTCTAACTGAACCCTTTATTTCGCTCATTGGGGTAGATTGTTCTAGTTCCACGTGCCATGTTTAATGAATGTCAGTTTTCAGTTATCTCCTGTTAATTCCCCTCTCCAAGTTCTCCACTGCCTTAACCGGGTATTGAACTCACACTTTTTGAGTCCTGTCACTGGATCTAACTAACGCCTTTATCCACTTACCCTTATAAAAAACACCATACGAACTCTTGTCATCTAAACTGTAATAGCCAATGCCCGCAAAGATATATCAGTGATAAAAAAAAAATCAACGGCTATCACAACACACACACACACACACACACACACACACACACACACACACACACACACACACACACACACACACACACACACCACAGTTCATATAATAAAATTTACCTTTCAAATGAACACATCAATTCTGTCTTAGAAAAAAATAACACCCTGATGATAACATTGTGCTAATGTCGAAAGTACTTGGAATAAAAGCTATATGTATCAACATGGTAATGTTCTGTCTTTCTTTAATAAGAATACTAAGAAGCTTGTCCGTGAATATGAGAGGATCCTTGTAGTAGTGAGAGAAAATAAAATAAAACTGTCGACTTAAAGCAGCAACAAACGTCTGCAACAGATTTCTTCTGTCTCTCGACCGCAACACTTGTAGCCAAATCACAGTTCAAACGATAGTTTGTCGTAACAGTCCGACAAGAAAAGTAATAACGACAATATTGGGTTACACGTCCAACCTTCACTTCTCACTAACAAAAAAAAAGTGTTCCTCTCTTGAGCTCAGAAAATATTCTGCTTTTATCAGCGAAAAACAACGGCTTCTGTTCACCAACAGATTTTTTTTCTGATTGGTCTCGCCATTCAGAGGAGGGAAGAAAATTAGCATAGATTCTAGTCATTGAAGTAGATTTTTGCTAACTACTTTTTGGTAATTTTTCTTCGGCAGATCGCACACAAAACACGAACTTTTTTCCGAGGTAACTGATTATCTCTTTCACTACAATCCTATTGAAAATAAGTGGACAAAACTTGTCTAAATTATTCAATGATACATATATGTATTTCAGTTTCTCGAACTTTTACATGTCTCATATTGAAAAGAAAATGTTTCAAACAGCTGACAAACCACAAATCTACACAAGGTACGTTGACGATATTTTTGGTTTGATATATCATGAAAATACTCCACAGAGTGCATCAGTGATGTTATGACTTGGGGTCATGACAAGTTTCGGGTCTTGCAACATCAAACTTATTCGCCTAAGATACACTACCGAAAACAGTACTATTCCGGCAAGCGATCCTGAAGCAAAAAAAAAAAAAACGCCAACAAATGGACTCATTAAATAACTGCCACTGCTGACCTTGAAATTTACAAGCGACCAATCATTAACGACTTACGTCACTTCCTCCTCAGCCAAGACGATTCAAAAAGAGAATAGACAGCATGCTCGTCTTTTTGTTCCATCTTAGGTCCAACACGCAGAAAGATCCACATTCTCAACGAACAGTTTGACATAACAGGTAAGTAATGGCAAGAAAAGTCTCCTTTCGTATGAAGTGTTACTATAACCCCACCCCCCAAAAAAGAAGAAAACAAAATATCGAACACATTCGTTGGTCATAGGAATTATGATCAGAAACGTTTCTTGCTTTCTTTTCCCACCACCACCACCACCATTTCTTCTTTCCATTTCTTTCCTTTTACACTCCTCCTCTCTTCCCTCCCGACTAGGAAAGCAAAAAAAAACCAGTTAGGAACACCATGACGGCGTTGTTGAAAAAGGTGAAAAAAAAAATAAAAATAGCCTCCTCCCCTCAAACAGCGACTTTGGTCATCCCTCCACACATCCCTTTTCCTTCCTTCCCAACTGCCCCTCAACGCCCACTAATCTCCGTCGTAGAGCTCCATGGAAGAGATCTTTTTTAATCCATAGCCATTCTGAGGCTTTTTTCTGCAGCTTCTGAGAGAGCCCTGATGGCCGTTTTCTTTTTTTTTTTTTTATCAAAATTTGATATAATTATTTGATAAAAAAAAAAATAAGGACGAAATTACAAATCTAAAATTAACATTTGAAAAACCTCAACGCTAAAGTTTATATATGAACTCATGGTTAATAACAAAACCCCATTCCTTGACGTGGATACAGAACTAAAATCCACAAGTGTTACCCGTATATCCGCATAAAAACCCCCATACGAACTCTTGTCTACTAAAGTATGATAACCAATGGCCACAAAGTTATAAAATCTTAGAGATAACAAACATTCCGAAATAGAGAACACTTAAATTCCTCTTCCCTCAAAATATTTCTGAACTAAAACACATAAACACAAACTATAGTCAATAATAATCATCGATAAATAAATAAAATTATTCTTACAAGAAATACATGACAGCAGTAATAAAAATATCACACAACAAAACATAAGCATATTTTACTGCAACCAGATGCACAATAATTATTAGCAGGACAAAGTCGCTATACGAAGAATCATTAAACACAATATTTATGTTGTAAATGACGAAAAACACGTAAAACCTATAATACATTACAGAAAATAGAAAACCGTAAACCTTGTTGATATTAATCAAAATAACCCCATTAAATCTAAACAACCCCATTAATCCATACAACCCCATTAAATCTAAACAACCCCATTAATCAAAACAACCCCCATTAAATCTAAACAACCCCATTAAGCAAAAAAACATTAAATTTAAACTCCATTAATCAAAACAATCCCATTAAATCTAAACTCCATTAATCAACACAACCCCATTAAATCTAAACAACCCCATTTATCAAAATAACCCCATTAAATCTAAACAACCCCATTAAGCAAAAAAATAATTAAATCTAAACAACAGCATTAATCAAAACAACCCCATCAAATCTAAACAACCCCATTAATCAAAACAACCCCATTAAATCTAAACAACCCCATTAATCAAAACAACCCCATTAAATCTAAACAACCCTATTAAACCTAAACTAGCGATGACAAATGTAGCGTTTCAGTTTCACTGTTCAGTACAAGACTGTTTTTCTTGTCATAAATCAATTACCTATATCGGACATACTACCACCTCCTTGGATAGACGCCTCACATGTCACTATGATGACAGTGCTATAAAAAAATCTAGCTACCCACAATTTACAAGAACCCTTCAGTAAAATTCTGGTCGAAAGCACTAAAATTCTATACAAATCATATTTCCGGAAACATCTCGCTGTGAGAGAGGGCCTGGGTATTAAACACCACGCTCTCACTATCAACGTCACCTTACTTAACAGTGGGAATAGTGTGCTGAAAGTTTTTTTTTTTTTTTTTATAGAAAGAGGCGCTAAACATGCAAAGCTCGCAATAAACTTTCCTACTTGTATTCAAAACAAGTCACACAAAAAATACATTTTAACCAGTCAAACACGAAGAGAAATTAACAGTACCTAAAATAAAACCCGGGAAAATGGCTAAAGAAGTGTCCGGAAGCGCTTAGGACAATGGACAATGCGAACAATTTTTGCATTCCCTGACCCACACCAAACGGAAAAAATATGTAAGAATACTGGAAAAAGTAAATAAAAAATAATTAAATTATCTTTGTCTGTCATATTCAATGAAACAGGTTTAAAAGAAAGGTAGTGCCCAAATATGCATTTAGATAGATAGATAGATAGATAGATAGATAGATAGATAGATAGATAGATAGATAGATAGATAGGGTGCGATGGGTAAATTGTCGCCATTTTATATTTTCAATTTAGCGCATGCGCATAGTTTGGTTTTGATTTTGTCGACTGCGCAGTATAGTAGGGTCAGTTGGGCACCGTCTGTAAGAAAAAGAACACCATGACGCAATTCACTCCGCAAGAAATTTGGAAACGGCACGCTGTGTTGATTGGCATTCGCGCCGGAAGCTCACATACGAACATTTCAAAGTGTTTGGTTGTCAATCTGAAGGTAGTGCAGAAGATTCGGAAAGAGTTCGATGAGTCTAATGGTGATTACGAAAGTCTTTGGAGTGATCACTAGTGATGGTGAGGTTATGCCTCCATTCATCTTCCCGCAGGAACTCCGACTTAACACGGAGGCCTACATCAAGCAGATAGTGTTGCCCTGGGACAAAAGGGAGGGTGCTGAAAGACCTTGTGTCTGGCAACAGGATTCTGTACCATGCTACACAAGCAGGAGAACCCAGACAATTTCTGCGACCACATCACCTCTTACATCTGGACACCTAACTCCCCAGACTGCAACCCCCTTGATTATTATGCGTAGGGCGCAGTTGAATAGAGACCAACAAAACTCCTTGTAACACCAAAGATGAACTGAAGGCAAGGATTATGGCTGCCTTCACCAAATTAATCAAGGAGACCGTCCAGAAGAGTCGCAGGGGATTCCGAAATTGTCTGGAGGCCCTGGTTGAAACCAAAGGCGATTTTATTGAATGAATTTACTCTTTAGTATTTCAAGATATTTTTGTGTCATTTTGGTAAATATATCTGTTAAAATGAGATGTCAGTGTTATTTTTAATTTTTGTTTAATTTAGACGACAATTTATCCATTGCAAACTATATATATATATATATATGTGTGTGTGTGTGTGTGTGTGTGTGTGTGTGTGTGTGTGTGTGTGTGTGTGTGTGTGTGTGTGTGTCAAGTATGTGGTGCAGTTCAATTTATATTACATGAATCATTCATACAAAAAGCAGATTGTGAAGTTAATGATATAAATGACGAGAATACATCTTCGCGAACAAATTTATTAAGATACATTAACCCACGAACCTGTAGATGAATGTTATGATCCCTGTTTTTAATAAATACCAGTTGCATAAGGTCTTTTTATAGAAGTACTTTCGTCTGTTCATACAGACATCCTCAGGTATGGAAATAGATTTGTTTTTTACATATTTCAGATCACATCTAAACTTTCGTTGTACCGTTATTACTTTCGGCCTGGTGCCACGTCTAAGCTACGCTTGGAAAATCTCTATAATAATAATATTTTGGTCTACTTTGTATTGAGCACGTTTTAAAAAAACTGGATTTTTAATCCATTTTCTCTTTCTTTTATATATATATATATATATATATATATATATATATATATATATATATATATATATATATATATATATATATTGTGTATGTATTTAGGAAGCAATTTTTTATTGATGCATGTTTCATTAAATAATATAGACAAGTTTTGCCTATTTATTTTAAGTAAACTCCTTTCATATTTCCTGATAAGCTTAATAACATCATTGAATGACGAAAGAAAAACACCATATTGGTACATGTTTTAATCCTATCAAAGTTTCCGGCTTACATAAGCCATTATCAAAGACGACAATTACATTTCAATATATCAAACAATACACGGACGAAACAATAATGATAGTCTGTTTTTGTTGCATGAAAACTTCAAAGCAGCAACGACAAAATTCGTGTATACGAGACGCGGAAGCGAAAATCGCTTCGGAGCTCGTGATGTCACACAAGACCACGTGAGAGTGAAAATGAGAAGTATTAAGTATGGGAAGCAGTTGGTATAAATCAATGGCTTCTGTTACCAATTAAAGGCATTTAAGAATATTTGTGGAGATTTCATAGTTTATTTTATTCAGGTTAGGTTTCAACTGTTTTATGTATATAGCTTCAAAAACTTTTAGTTATGGTTTATTGTTTTCATGTTTAAGTACAGTTGTGTTTTCAACAAGGATTTTCCTGAATTGTGTATGCGGCCAGGTATGTTGTTTTAAATGCCTAAAAATGTTAGAGTTCTCATTCAAATGTAGAGACAAGCGTCGTGAAAGCGAGTTTGTGGTGTGACCAACATAAATATTATTTAATCCATTGGAGATACAATCTCCCAAAGGGCACTTGAATTTGTAAACTATGTTGTTTTTTTGTTGTTTTTTTTTTGTGTGTTTTTTTTTTTTTGCATATTACTAACGGGGAGGGGGAAGAATAAAATTTAAAAAATAGACAAAACTTGTCTATATTATTTAATGAGACATGCATCTACATATATATATATATATATATATATATATATATATATATATATATATATATATATATATATATATATGTGTGTGTGTGTGTGTGTGTGTGTGTAATTCATCGAGTCTGAAACCTCCACAGAATGCAGAAAGCACTGGACGGCCGTTTCGTCCTATATTTGGACTCATCAGCAGTGCGCATCTACTTCTGAGAATTGAAACCCGAACAGTTAGATTATCAAGTAAACGTCATACCAACTGTTCCAACGGGTCGCGGTGACGAAGAGATAGCAAATCAGACTCAATATAGCGCCGCTCGCTCACAAATTCCGTGGTGGAACTCAACTGAGATTCTCTCTAACCATAGGACGGTGCCCCCGGAGCCGCGACTACTATCACCAAGCCGCTCAAACTTGAGCATTAGAAGCTGGTTCAAGCAATGATATATAAATGACAGAAATTGTTAGGAGGATTTGATAATTATAATTAAGTAATTCATCGAGTCTGAAAGCTCAACAGAAAGCAGAAAGAACTGGGCGGCCGTTTCGTCCTATATTTGGGACTCATCAGCAGTGCGCATCCACTACCGAAAATTGAGACCCGGACAGTTAGGTTATCAAGCAAACGTCATACCAACTGTTCAACGGGCCTCGGAGACGAAGAGGTAGCAAATTAGATTTAATATAGCGTTTAAAACGTGTTAGAAAGAAGAAGAAAATTTTTTTTAAATATTTAAAAAATACTTTGTTCTTTCCTCTTAATAATAACATAAACATTTTAATGGTGAATCTTTGTTTTTATTAAGTTTCGGACCTGTTATCATTATGCTATATTGATTTTTTAGCGAATTGTTGGAGGTACCTGATATACATCCATGCGTGCGCCTTTCTGTCTCATTTATACTCAGTAATTTACTCTAAAAAATTTTCCTTGCGGACCACAGTTAATTTTCTGCTATCAATGTCGCCCTTTACGGGTTTTTTTTTTTAAATTGTGCAAGTCTAATCGACAGTTTGCCTACAGAGTAGGTGACTGATTAATTATATTTTATTTCAAACTTTACGCCTTTTTTTTTAAGTACTGTTTGAATTTCGATTATTTTTATTTTTTATAGAATCTCGAAGCAAAGAGTAAGAAGCAAAAACGAGAAGGTTATATTTTATTAAGTTGAAATTAACTTCCTTTATGGCAGCATAGGCTTAGTTTCAGTTGGTCTCTTCTGTGATTGTTTCAAAGATTTCATAGCCTGGCTGAACAGTAATGCTCTTCGTAGCCTAGTGGTAAGGCACCCCGGATCAAACGGTCGTTTCTCCTACAAGTAGTAGACGTAAGTTCGAATCCTACCGGCAAGCACATTTTCTTTAAGACTACTCAATTACGCAGGTGGTAAAAAAAATAAAATCGGGGCGTCTATCTGAAATATTGGTACCCTGTAAATAATGTTATATATATATATATATATATATATATATGTGTGTGTGTGTGTGTGTGTGTGTGTGTGTGTGTGTGTGTGTGTGTGTGTGAAGAAAATCTCAGAGTTAACCTGTAGAAAAAGACATTTATACATGTAAAAGACAACTGTAATAGTTGCTGACGCGTTTCGTCCGACGTGAACTTTCTTAAGGCAAAAAACGAAATGAATGTATTAAACAAAGTAACTAATAACAACAAAACAAAATGTCCTTAGCAACTGGAAAAAGTTAGAGAACGCTATTTTCATAATGTTAACTAAAAATTACGTCAATTACTGTCGCGTGTGGAGATATTATTTTTTATTGCTGTGTTGACGGATTCAACCATTTTGAATTGATATTTTTAACTTTTACATTTATAAATATATATATATATATATATATATATAGAGAGAGAGAGAGAGAGAGAGAGAGGAGGGGTACGGAATATTGGATAGCGGCTTTGATTAAGGAACCGGAGAGTCGAGTCCGAATTCCAGTCGAATCCATGGATAAATAGACTGGGTTCTTTAGCCTTGGATGGCAACTGGTCTAGGAGAAGAACAACTCTGAATTCAAAAGCTGCGGAGGTCGTTCGGGGATCTTGTAGCACATAGTGCACCAGGTCTCTGTATTCGGCCCTTCAAAAAGTGTGGTAAGTTCCACACAAAACATTCACCACTTTAATCAAATCACATGTGCTGCTGTCTGGGCTGTTGGTTCCTAGGAACTGAGCTGCTTGACCCTCAAACGTCGAATACGACGGGAGAGCCGAACATATATATAAAGAATTAGTGCTTTTTTGTATGTGTACATTCGAAACCATGTGTATGTGTTATACATCTTGCCCAACTTACAGGAGATAACCACATTGTATATTCGTAAAACTGTGACATCAAATAAATACAATTTTTCATTTATATATTCTCTAGCATATGTCTTATATCTTGCTCCAGCTCCTATCCCACGAACGCAGGTGTTCCGCAAGGCTCCATCCTAGGCCCTACCCTGTTCCTTATATTCATAAATGATCTTCCTGACGCCATTGATTCCCAAGTCGGCATCTATGCGGATGACACCACAATTTACTCCTGCCTCAGAAACAAATCTAGTGCCGCTGACAAAATTAACCTGACTGTTCGTCTCGAAAAGCACCTTCAATCGATTGTCAACTGGGGCAGGAATTGGCTGGTTAACTTTAACGCCTCCAAGACAAAACTGCTCTCCATTAATCACCACAGGGATCCTTCCCTGCATCCCATTAGAATGCCTGAAGCTCAACTTCTCGAGAGCTCCTCTCTGCGGCTGCTCGATCTCACGCTGTCTGCTGACCTGAGATTGCTTCATCCACCGCAAGGAAAGTTGGCTCCCTGTGCCGAGTCAGGAAATTCTTCTTCCCTGAATCGATCCTACAAATTTACAAAGCAACCATCCGCCCTTGCATGAAGTATTGCTGCCATATATGGTCTGGAGCCCCTTCTGTTTGCCTCAAGGTTCTTGATAAGATCCAGAGACGGATATGCAATGTAATTGGCCCTGATCTGTCATCTTGTCTGCAGTCGCTCTCTCACAGACCCACCGTCGCCTCTCTCTGTCTCTTTTTTAAATACTTCCATGGTAATTGCTCCGATGAGCTGCTATCGCTGGTTCCCAGGCTCCATGAATTCAAGCGTCCTACGAGGCTGACATCCCGTTCCCACCCTTTCACTGTTGAAACTGTTAAATGTAGACGTCTCTTCTACTCCAATAGCTTCATATCTCGTACCTCTCGCCTGTGGAACTCCCTTCCTTATTCCTGTTTAACTGATGACTATGATCTCCAACTATTCAAGTGTAACGTCAATCGACATCTCCAGTTGCCTTGATCTATCCTCTATCCTTCTCCACATCTTTTCCTCTAACACTCCTATCTGCTCTCGCTCCAAATCCGCTGTAACCCCTTGCGTGCTGATGGCTTCCAGCCTTGCCTGGGGTGAAAAGCTTAAAAAAAACAAAAAACAAAAAACAACCTTAGCGGGTCTTAGTTAATTGAGATAAACAATTTGTATATTGCGTAAAACTGTGACGAAATATTAAGACTTAGGAAACTGTCCTAAATAAACCAAGGATTCTGAACTGCTATATAATAATTAAACCCCTATATGTCAGTGAATCTTGGACAATCTCCTCGTAGATGAAGAAGAGACTTGAAGCGACAGAGATGTGGTTCTACAGAAGGATGATGATAATACCTTAGACAAGATGTCAACAACAATGAAGTTATAAGGAAAACAGGTACAACAAGGAAACGTATGTTTGTAATCAGAAAGCGATGAAGAAAGGGGAACTGGCGAATTTACCACCCACAGGACATTATGACACTAAAAGCAAATACATCTTGATAGCAAGTAATCTACTTAATTAGTTCGTGTCAATAGATGGGAAAAGAAGGTCAAATATGGATGGTAATGGGTGAGTATTAGTGCAACAACGAATAGGAAGATGTGGAGAGCTATAATCAGCCATGTACTGAGGGGACATGATAGATAAAATGGTGATTGTTAGTAGTTGTAATTACCTATCTTGATAGGTATCCTTATTCTTTCTCCCTGGGGATTTAGTTGGTTTGAGTTTGAAAAACAAACGGTTTAACATCAAAAGGAATGTAGTATTTAACTTATGCAGAGGAATTTAAATGAATTACTTCACATCCTAATTCACGAGGAAAATTTGTTTGAGCCTAACTCAGCCTTTTGATTACGTGTATAAACAATCGTCCATACAAACGCAAAGGCATATCATTTAAAACATTATACAAGTCGTCGTTGTTTTTTTCTCGTTAATTTTTTGCTCGTTTTCTCTCCCTCTCTCTTTTTCTCTCCCCCTCTCTCTCTCTCTCCCTCTCTCTCTCTGTCACCCTTATACACGCAAAGACATACATACATACATACATACATACATACACTCTTTTATATATATATATATATATATATATATATATATATATATATATATATATATATATAAAAAGGAAAGAACAGTAAGATATAAAATCCGGTGTTCTTATAGATATTTTTATTTTTACACAATAGTGCTCTATGTAAATTTAAATTTACAGAGCATTAATATTATAAATTAATAGATTTAAAATATGGTTTTACCGCTACATAGTGATAACCATGTTTCAGAAATGGAAGCTAAAGCCCCTGAATTTAATTTTGTTATTAAACCAAAGACATTAGTTCCATTTCCTCATCAAGCGAATTTTGGAGTAACTTACTTTTTAAAATTTACGGTTGTTAACGGCACTGGAAAGATTCATAATTGAGGGTTTCCAAGATATATATATATAATTCTCAAAATGTGTATGTGTATGTATGTGTGTGTGATCGTATGTTGTTTATGTATTTCCACAGTTTCCATCCGATTTTGATGAATTTTTTTTTGTTTGATAGATAATTCTTCAGTGCTTGTTTTGAGTCCAAATTGTTGGCGACAATGGTTCTCCACTACTTCCTGTCCATTATAACTCTCAGCAACGTTTTAGTATTTACTATCTTTCATAAAAAACTTTAATAAAAATAAATAGTTTAAATTATTACAATAATATTATTTATTATTATATAGATCCCTTTTCAATGGCCACCCCTCCACCATATAAATTGTTAACTCCCCCGCCCCCATTTGGGGATGTGCTTCAGTTGCACCCAACTGTTTTTACTAATATTGATTTTCGTGTAGGCTGACTTTAAACTTAAACTGTTCCAATTGAACGGCAAAAATTCCCAGTAATGAAATACCCAGTCAAAGGCAGATTATACTGCTAGTTTATATATATATATATATATATATATATATATATATATATATATATATATATATATATATATATATATATATATATATATATATCTGTGTGTGTGTGTTTAAGGATTTGGCCTTTTACATCTCTTTCGTGTTTTTCTAACCACTACAAACCAACTCAGTCCAACTTTGTTAATTTCTGTCTGCCTCTCTCTCTCTCTGTCTCTCTCTGTCTCTCTCTGTCTCTCTCTCTGTCTTTCTCTCTCTCTCTCACTCACACTCTCTCTGTCTTTCTCTCTCTCTCTGTCTTTCTCTCTCTCTAACTCTCTCTCTCTCTCTGTCTTTCTCTCTCTCTCTCACTCTCTCTCTGTCTTTCTCTCTC
The DNA here is from genome assembly GCA_964036315.1 of Acanthosepion esculentum. Taxonomy (NCBI): domain Eukaryota; kingdom Metazoa; phylum Mollusca; class Cephalopoda; order Sepiida; family Sepiidae; genus Acanthosepion; species Acanthosepion esculentum. The sequence continues at coordinate 14,389,818 of OZ038497.1, read as the reverse complement.
TTTCTCTCTCTGTCTTTCTCTCTGTCTTTCTCACTCTCACTCTCTCTGTCTTTCTCTCTCTCTAACTGTCTCTCTCTGTCTTTCTCTCTCTCTCACTCACTCTCTCTCTGTCTTTTTCTCTCTATCTCTCTGTCTTTCTCTCTCTATCTCTCTGTTTTTTCTCTCTCTCACTCTCTCTCTCTGTCTTTCTCTCTCTCTCACTCTCTCTCTCTCTCTCTCTCTCTCTCTCTCTCTCTCTCTGGCACACTCTGCATTAAATCAACAGAGATTTTACTAAAACACACACAAATAGACATCTCTTCTATCTTTCATCTCTCCATTTTTTTTATATTTTTTTTTGCTTGCTTTTTTTAGTTTTGAACTTCTTTTTTTTTTCCCCCGCCAACCCTAACATGTCCGTCTGCCTCCTTTCAATATTGACCGGTTCTCTTTGCGAAACGAAACCCATCCTCAAAATTTCGGGGTTTTTTTTTCTTTCTTTTTTTTTATTGTTCCTTTTTTATCTTTTCTTTTATTTATTTTTTAAAAACTTTTTTTCTTGTTCTAATCATGCCCGTTACTTCGACTGACGCAGACGACAATCTGGTCGATTGGACATTACACAAACATTTTCGTCTTCTTTCTTTTATGTTCTACCCATATTTTTTTCTCTTTCTAGTTAACGTTCCCTCGAGATTTCGATCGGGAAAATGAGATTCTGCGAGATTCTTTTTCTTTGAGTTCTCGTCTCCAGTTTATTATATTTTTTCCCTTTCATTTCCCCCCGTTTATTATTATATTTGATTGTTTGTTATTCGCTACTCTGAAAATATTACCTTTTGATATTTTTCCTATTCCCGATACAATGGAAGATAATTGAACCGAAACCACACTAATCAATATTTTCTGTATAGTAACGTTTGCAATAATCAACTCTTAAGCTTGCAGAGATGGGCTCCGTACTTTATCTGCTGAACGCATTAGTTTGCATCTGAAATTGCAAGGTTTCGAGACCAGGCGTTGGTAGACATTGTTTCGTGTTCATTTTTTTTTTTTATCTTTTATTTTCCACTTTTTAATATTTTCTATTGATTTTATTTTATTTATTTTACTTTGTTCTTTTTTCCTTTTTTATGTTTTTCGTGTTTATTGGCGCTGAAGACAGATCCATTACATTCACTTACGTGCTAATACCATTGGGAAAGGTATGAATCCTCTTCTCCCCCCCCCCCACACCAGCTATTTATCCATAGCTGGGGGAGAGAAGAGGGGAATTCTTGGGTAAATGGCAGGACAGATTGGGTTCTATAACCTTGGGTGGAACCGGCCTAGTATAAAGAAAAACTCTGAATTCAAAACCGGCCTGGAGAGGGTTGGGCTACGTCAGGCTATCTTGCCCAAGAAACACCATTTCTACTGTGGTTGCTGTACACATGGTGCCCCTACGACCCTACGGGTCACGGCATAAAAAAACATTACATCAAAGCCTAATTGGCAAATTGACAACCAACCACGAGTTATCCATCAGAGGGTATCCAGCTGAAAGAATCCGCACATTGAAAAACCTTCCCATCAGGCTTAGTATAGAAACGAACATCATCTGAGAAAGGACTTCTACGTGTCACGTACCTTCAGGACATAGGCGATCATAGTTCTCCACAGATTTTTATCTCGTGTGGTTCTTAGCAGTTTTTTCTTCGTTTGTAAGGCACCCGTCCTTCGGTATGCTATTCAAAGTCACAAGCTCGTCAGGTAAATGACTCGCTGCCTTCCCTATATCTCTAGCCCTCAATATACTTTGTGACGTTTAACTTTCCCAAGAAATCCCTTCTTCATTTATGTGTCTAAGGAATTCCGGTTGTCTTTTCCTGATTCTGCGTATAAGAGTTCTTTCTGTTGGCATTTACTTTAAGACTTCCTTGAAGATTACCCCGCTCCATCTATGAAATTTTCAGTACCCCCTTGCAGAACCACCGCAGAACTGCCGCAAATCTCTCCTCATCCATGTTAAGATTGTCCAGCAATCACTGCGATAAAAGAGGATAGATAAAACATAACAATCCAAAACTTGTATTCTTTATTTCGAACGATTTTTTCCCGTTTCTCGGCACATTTTGGAATCCTCGAGTCAATTTCCTGTTCGGATTTCGGTGCCGTATATTCCTTCCTCTGTTAAAACGCTTTTCGGATATTTGAACTTCTGCACCTGCTTGCTGTTTACATCTTCAGTTCGTAACTCGCACCGTCGGGCCTTTTCTCTCGCTTTCTTCTACAACCCTGTCAAGGAAATCCTGTAGAATTCTTTCCGAGTCTGTCATCGTCACCGTGTCATCTGCGTATCTTATATTGTTAAGATGACACCCGCCGCCAGGGTCTCCAGTTCCTTTAGCATAACGTCTCTGTCGAGGTTGAATAAATCTGGGGAGAAGACACAACCTTGTCTCACACCTATTCTATTTTCCCTTTTTATTTTTTTATAGCGACACAATTTATTTTCTGTCAGTAAGCAGATGATTTTTTCCTAGTATAAGTTCTGAACATATTTTCCAAGTAGATCGAGTTTTGTCAGAAGTTTAAATAGATCCTTGTGTCATACCAATATTTCTAATTAGATGTTTCCCTTTCTCAGATAACCTTGCTTAGCTTTTGAAAAGCATCTTTCGGTAGTCAATTTCAAGTTCGTATTTCGGTGCCGTATTTTCCTTCATCTGTTAAAACGCTTCCCAGATATTTGAACTTCTGCATCAGCTTGATCTTTATATCTACAACTAGTAACCCATATCTTGGGCTTTTCCTCTTACGGGTGACCATATATTGACATTCCAACCACCTGAAGAAGGCCGGAGCGTACAACGGCCGAAACGTTGTAATTAATATGTGTTATGGGATCTTACCTATAGCGACACTATGAACTCTTTCTGACCCTATAAAGACTGCGCCTCTCAAGCGTGACGTTGAGAACGAGTCGAGACGCAGTCTCTGACTGTGCGCGACTCTTGTCGAACTCTCTGCTTTGGCAGAGATGAACCGAGACGAGGCTTTGCCGCAGGGCAAAGTGTCCTCCAGGGAGGTAGACAGTCCCTGAACACGTTTATACGGGTTCTAATAGGCATATTTTTGGCCGAGCCTACGGGTTCGGAGAACCCACATTAAGCCGGCCTTGTGCCACATGCGTCCCACGTGGGAGGGTTGTTAAATATTGGAACGAGTCGAGACGGATTCGAGTCGAGCCAATAGTAGTTCACTCCAAACCAGCCTGACAGTCATACTAACCCTTCAACGTCTTGTATTATTGTTATTATTTCTGTGTAATATATCTTTGTTATTTCTAGTCTTGTGTTCGTGTTGTTCTTCCTTGGACCATAACAGTGGTGCGAGGAAATTGGACCATAACAATATGGCAACCAAGATGAAGACAATAGTCCGAATAATGTAAATAATGGACTCAATTCACTTTCTGTCAGTAAGCTGGCTATCTTTTCCCAGTATAAGTTCTGAACATCATTTCCAAATATCCGAGTTTTCCCAGAAGTTCAAATAGAAACTTCTACCATACCAATGTTTTTGCGTAATATATAAAACATAAGTTCATATTTTTCTACATATTCATTGCACTCCTTGATATCATTCTTATCATAAATATCCTATTTCTCCTTCCGGTTTCCTAGACAATGCTTCACTGTTCCCCTTTCCTATTTCCAGTCTAATTCTGCTTCGCTCTCTGTTCGTTAGGATTCGCATAATTTCTTTCGTTGCCGTCTCTTTATTGCTGTTGTTCTCAGGTCCACCCTAACACGGGATGGTAGCAGCTGTTACGGTCCTAGCTATTGGCAAATAGTGAGCCCCCAAACAAAAAATCACAGCACATTTTATAATAAATTAACGAATACATTTTTATAGCAAAATGTCAAACAATACAACGATAAAAAAATAAAAATATAAAATACATTTTAGCCAATGCTTTAAACCATTTTGTCAAGTATGACTTCTGCAATCCATTGTTGCATTTTTCGAGACTTAAACCTAATGTCTGTATTCAGATAGTAGAACTTTACAAGTGTCCTAAGTCAGGAGGCGGTTCACAATCAAGGTGGAAGCTACCGAGAGAAACATTAGTGACATCGGCGAACGAGATATTCCCAAAGAAAACTAGACAAGAAAGGTTGGAATGGCTAACCGAAGACATTGTAGACCTGATGAAAAGGCGACAACAAACACGGCCAAAAAAGAGAAAAGAATACCGAAGACTAAACAGTGATCCATGAAAATTACTTTGGTTATATAGCTCAATATAGAGTCCGTCCTTGGTAAATCCGTACCGTTCTTGTCCTATTTCTGTTCTAATTTTCCTTCGCAAATTAGCATGGTTAGTTATGTGACTCATTAAACTGATTGTCCGATAGAGTTTGTATTCGTTTGCATCTAGGCCCTTAGATAATGTTACGAAGTGAATTTAGTGAGGTCCTCCGGTATTTCGCCACTGTTGTATATTTTGTTCATTGCATCTGTGATGGATTTACCTCCATATAGCCTTGAAAGACTGGCGGTTCCCATACGATCACCGGTGTTAAGCAACTTTGAGCCTAGTCAGTACCTAGATGGGTGACCGCCATGGGTTAATCAATTAGATTTGTATCACTAAATCATTATTATCTAAAAAAAATATTTAATGAATTCGGTTAGCCATTCCAACCTTTCTTCTCTATTTTTCTTTGGAGATAACTGTTCCACCGATGTCAGTAGCGTTTGTTTCTATAAGTAGGTTCCATCTTGATTGTGAACCGCCCCCGTACTTAGTTCCACTATCTGAATACAGATATTAGGTTTAAATCTCCAAAAAATGCACCAATGAATTGTAGAAGACGCACTTGACACAGTGATTTAAAGTATTGGCTAAAATATATCATGTTAGCTGGGATCTATATGTTCAATCCCTGGGTCTGGTAGTTCTGAAAACACACAGGCTCTGAATCAATAGAGAAAAAACAGACAACCAATTCCCTGACGATTGCGTTTAAGCATGAAATAGACTTTGACCATTTAATGTTACTATATGTGACATCCCTGGTTGTGTATATATATATATATATATATATATATATATATATATATATATATATATATATATATATATATATATATATATATATATATATATATATACACGAGCATATTTTCAAAGTTACTGTGTTTTATGAAAAAGGCCTGTTTACGAGCTAATCTCGGAACTAACTTTACTTTTAAGTAAGTAAACATTACTTTTAATTTAATAATGTATTTCGAACTTTATTTCCAAATTTATTTTGAAAATTATTTTTGTGTAATTTCTGATAATACATATATTTTCATTTTGAGATATTTTAATAAAAATGGAAAGAAAAAGCATCCAAACACCCTTATAGACTTATCAAAATTCCACGGTATGCTATTGAGTTGATCAAGGGTGATGTATCTTCCAATCTTGAAGCCAGCTTTGTCAATGCCTTGCTCTTGAGAGCTATGAGTCTTCTTATCCTCAATATTAATAATATATATATATATATATATATATATATATATATATATATATATAGATAGATAGATAGATAGATAGATAGATAGATAGATAGATAGATAGATAAATGTAAAATTGATAGAGCAAAGGCTAAAGTGAAAACAAATGCCCATCAAAAGCATGATGAAAAGGTGGAAAATCTTCTTTGTATTAGAGTTGATGGGAGAACTGACAAAGACACACTAATATACAGGGAAATAGTGGAGGAAAACTGAGAGAAAACTCTGAGAAAAACCAAGGGACGAGAACCCAACTTGACTGTCACTAGAGAGATGACATATGAAAGCGAATATCTGATACATAAGGTACTTCCTAATATTGGTGCAACTCGTGCTGTTCTTGTCGAGCAAGTGGCTGATGTTTTGCATGAATTCAACAGTGTGAGCCCTATCAAGGCTATCCTTCTTGACAACAATAATGCCAAAACAAGCTGTGAAGGTGGATTTGTTGCACTTCTAGGAAGAAAACTTAACAGAAATCCTCACACTATTGGTTGTCCCTTGCACTAAAATAAACTTCCGTTTAGAGCTCTTTTTAAACATGTAGATGGTACCACTAAAAGCCCTACCACACTCAATGGTCCACTGGGTAAATTATGTGCAAATGATTACCATAATTTACCCCAAATATCATTGTCAGCTGATGCTAGTCCTCTGGCTTCTGTTTTTAAAATTGAAAATACACATACCCTTATTTGTGACCAACGACCCTTTATGAATATACAGTGGGTATTTCTAGAGGTAAGGTGGACTCTAGATTTGCATCATGGAAAATTGGTCCATTAAACCAGGCAAGGTGGTTAACTTTAGCCACCAGGCTGATGTGTTTATGGACTCGTGGTGCATACCCACGAAATCTTTCAACCAAACTCCACAGTTTAATAAATCTTCTTGTGAATGTGTATGCCATTTGCTGGTTTGAAATTAAAAGAAATAACAAGTTCCACAATCAGCAAATGTATATTTTCAATATGATCCAAAGCATTAGGAAGCAACCACATGAAATCCAACAGATCACGTTGAAAAATATACAATACAATGCTTTCGCCTTACTGCCTGAAAATATCTTATATTCAAAGGTCACATCTGATGAACTAGAAGTGAGTGAAGAATGACAACTATCAATTTTAAAGCTATGCACTGGTCACAGTTAATAGATCTGTGATTAAGTGGAGTTTGAAACCCACCACTCACAGAAGAATTTTCTGAAAATGAACTTTGGGAATCATTATTAAATGGTACGAAGCTTGACTTGCCAGATTTTCCCTCACATTCTCAAGGCGTGGAACAAGATAGTCAAGTTAACAACAGAAGCTTTCCAGTCTGTGTATGGCTTTGAAGCAAGGCACCAGCACATAATACCAAAAGTTTTGTGTCAGAAATTGAGACCATCATTTTCATCTAAGGGCTTTTATATGGACCTATTTGACTCTATATATTAAGCCCTATTAAACTATTCCTTATTTTTCCATATTTGTTGGTTTGTTGTATTTTCATTCATAATAGAAAAAATCAATTTTTTAATGCATTCAACTATTTCTGCTTAATTCATGAGGGAAAAAACAGCATTACGAAGTCGTCACTGATAATGGTGGGGGGCAGATTTTCAATTTGAAGTTTAGTTATAATTTCTTCATTTTATTTCATTTTGATAAAATAAAATAACAACATTCCCTGATTTAAATACTGACATTGTTTGTTGTTTTCTCATCAATATTTAGGCCAAATCTTGCAAAATCGAGGATTTTTCAGTGCATTTTTGTCAATGATCTTTGATGCCAAATGCTCAAAAAACCGTACAAGTGCCAGAGATCATTTTTGTATGAGTTATTAACAGGTCTATACACAACTTTCGGTACATTATTATTTTTTATATTAAAAAAAATGAAAAATCAACCTTCCCTAATATATATAATATCATCCACAGACAGACTGTTTCGCAGCTCTTCAGTGTGGCTAGACGTCCGGTTGCCTCTAGCTAGGATCGAAACCCGACTGAATTGGCGTCAGTCGGAGATTCTACTACTAATATATATATATATATATGGAAGTTTTCTGGCTTCAGTTTGGAAACCAACAGATACGAGCGATTCTACTATAAATATATGTATAATCAAACAGACACACTTTCTGGTTTCGGCTAGTCGGGTCTGACAAGGGAATTTAATTTATGGCCCCTCTTGTCCTCAAAATTCCCAATGCATTTTCCTTACACAGTTTTGTCTTTCATTCCGACCTAAAGAAGCCGAGACCAACAAACGTTTACAAGCTTTTATATTTGTCTCTTCATCTCCACCACAAACACACGACATATATATATATATAGAGAGAGAGAGAAATTATTAGGAGGATTTGATAATTATATTTAAGTAATTCATCGAGTCTGAAACCTCAACAGAATGCGGAAAGCACTGGATGGCCGTTTCTCGATGAATTAATATATATATATATATATATATATATATATATATATATATATTTAGTATATTTAGACCACAAGAAGTCACAAATAATAAAAAAGAGCAACAAAATAACCAAAAAATCCCCCGCACAAACTAAACCCATGTGTAACTAACGGGCGAAATACGAATGTCTCTTAAACGGTAGTTGCTTGCAAAAAATATAATATACCAAACAGATAAGAAAAACAACAGATAAGGAAGAAATGCTAAAACATCCTTTACCAAGAGTAAATTTGCTAACAGCACAACCCTTTCTAAACATATATGAGATATTAAATGTAGAAAGCAATGTACACAGAAATATCATAGTAAATACGGAAAACAGCATCAGTCACAAATAAATCCAAAAACTGTAAAGTTTGTCCTGAGGAGAAAACAATCGTAATCACCTTCCCAAACGATCAGAATATATCTCAAAATACAGACATGAAAACAAATTTTACTCCATTGATTAAAAATGGACAACTAAAAACAAATACTTTCAAACAGTCACCAAGAAAAAGCAAAATATATGCAATATATACAATGCAGTTATTTTAAGACATTTTTACGTTTAACACTCTTTTTATAGATACAAGTATTTAAGTAAATACTCTGTTTTATAATAAACAGTATTAATAACATTTACCGGCCTGAATGTCCGAGAAATTTTCATAGAAAATATTTATCCTCTGACAGGATTCGAACCTCTATCCTATACTGAACCGTCATATAGCCTGACGTGCCATAACCGATCGAGCCACGGAGAATCGTTCGATTAGCAAGGTCGTGAGAGATTCATGGAAGATTGAAGTTAACACGACACAGTGAACCAGCTTTTTCCCTGGTTCGATCGGTTAAGGCACGTCAATATTATAAAACCCCATTTTGAGGGCTTCCCTTAATATCACTTCATCTTTCTTATAACCATAACTTGGGGTGTTAGGGTTAATATCTGGGTTGAATTTGTGTAGCTTCTTTCCATATATATATATATATATATATATATATATATATATATATATATATATATATATATATATATATATATAATATTAGTGGTCAATATATATATATATATATATATATATATATATATATATATAAATATATAATATTAGTAGTTCATATATATATATAAATATATATATATATATAATATTAGTAGTTAATATATATATATATATATATATATATATATATATATATATATATATATATATATATATATATATATGTATATATGTATATATATATGAATTTCCAAGAGGATAGAATCCAGGTAGAGCTCAATGTCTACAACAGAGCAAGAATATAATATAAAAGGCTCAAACACTAATATTCCATGGTTATAATTTATTACATTGGAATCGTAATCACGATCCAATTCATCAGACCTACAAATTCAAAAAGAAATCTGAAAATATAAATTATAACCACTGAATATTAGTGTTTGAGCTTTTCATATTACATATATATATATATATATATATATATATATATATATATATATATATATATATATATATATATATATATATATATATATATATATATATATATACTGCTAAATGTAGTTTGAGGTTAGTAAATATAAAAAGAAAAATATTTTATATTTAATTTTGAATAATTGTGATCAAAAGAAAATAATTCTATGTCCCAAACTATTGCCACGAGAAAATTAAAAAACCAACTGTGCGTCCTTTTTTAGCTATAACTTACTTAATTTTTCAATAACCTTTTATAAAGCTAACACTAACCTTTCAAATAAAACTTTAAATGATTAACCTTTAGATAATGGATCTTACAATGTAGATTTACTCGTATGCCTGCTACGTGCAAGGCTCTTGCAATAGAATTCTTTGTGACATTCGCTACAGTAGCTTCCAAATTATTCTTAGCGCTCTTAATTGTAATATTTCGGTTATTTTTCCATAATTCTTTTTTTATGTTCGTTTCTGGCCGACATTTTTTTTATCTTCCTTTGTACAAGTTTATTTTCCGTTATTTTCCGTGTTTTTCCGTTCGAATTTAGAATTAGGTTTCGAAAAAAAAATTATACGTTATGAAGCGAATAATTATAGCGTGATTGTGATCACCAATCCGGATCCTTCAGCACATTCTTCTTTTGTTTTTTAAGCAAGGCAATAAAGCCACGAAGACGCAACGATTTACTGAGGGTGAAATTATGTAAGAAAAGAAGAGACATTATTAAGGAAAGTGAACAATAAAAGAACAGGTATTAAGAAGACAGAAGATAACGATTGACATTTCATTTAAATTTTTGATGATGATGAAATAGTTCATTATTTGTGAAGTTTTAATAGGAGACGTCACACATGTCTACGTTCCCTTCTTCTATCCTCTCTTTCTTTGTTTCTTCCATTCATGCATTTTCTCACTGAAAACAAGCCCTTCCAATCTTTCCACACGATCAAAATGGAATAGTCGATTATTTATGAGATGCTGGCAGGGCGTAACGGTCGTGCTAATTAGGGGGACACACAGACTTAGCCGGAGCTGTAATATTCTATCAACCAACTAATGACGACCTGTAGCGATTTGTGAAACATTTCATGCGGTTTTATGTTGGTCTATGAAGAATATAACACGAACCTATATCGTTTTACTAAACATCTCACACGGACCTATATCGCTTCACTAGCCATTTAATACAAATTGATATCGTTTTAGGAATCCCTTAACACAGGATTCTATCGTTTTAGGAATTATCTAACACAGACCTATATCATTCTATAAAACATTTGAAGCATTGATATATTCATATCGAAACATCGCCATATCGTTTTAGTAATTATCTAACGAAGAACTATCGCTATTTCCATGGACACTAAATTATCACCTACCGCGATGACAGGATGCTCTCTCAAGGAGTTCTCGTGTCTTGAACGCCTCTTAAACTCAACCCAGACCTCAAGTCGAACCAGTACATACGATCCATTGCTAGAGATCCTGAAAAAAAATGGTCGATTAACTATCTAAAACTTGATATCTATGTTAATGCAAAACATTTTACTCCTGCCTCGGTTGTAAATCTAATCAGTTCCTTAACGTCAAATCAGCAGCTTTTCTAAAAAAAAAATGACTTCCAGTCTGTTGTTAACTGGGGCAAGGGCTGGCTTGTTAATTTTAACGCCTCTAAAATGAAACCTCTCTCTATTAATCGCCCAAAAGACCCCTTCCTGCCTACCATCAGCATGGCTGATGCTAATCTCCACAAAAGTGAATCGTTGCACCTTCTTGGGCTTAAATCCTTGGCTGGCATGAAATGGAAAGATTATATTGAATCCATTGCTGCTGCTAAGAAGGTTGGTTCACTTGTTAGGCAATCTTTCTCTCCGGAATCTATCTTACATATCTATAAGTCTACCATCCGTCCATGCTTTGAATATTGCTGCTACATATGGTCCGGTGCTCTTGCTGTATATTTAAAGGTTCGTAATAAAATCCAAAGAAGAATCAGCAATATTATTGGTCCTGACTTGGCATCTCGACTTCAGTCACTTTCTCGCTGCCGTAAAGTTGCTTCTCTTTCCCTTTTCTATAAATATTTTTTATGGTTATTGTTCGGGTGAGCTGTTCGCTATGGTACCTAGACTTTGTGAATTTAAGTGCAGCACTAGATTGGCGTCGCATCAATTAACGGTTGAATTGGATAGACGTAACCCTAAGTTCTATGCTAATAGTTTCTTTTCTCGCTTGTGGAACTCTCTTCCCGCTCCATGCTTTGATTTGCAAACTTTGATCTTCAAAAATTTAACTGCAATGTCAATCGCTATCTACTCTATCCTTGATTACTCTTCTATTGTTCTCGCTACTTAATAATATTTTTCTCATTCTTTCATACTCAGTAACCCCTTCTGTCTTAGTGGCTTTACTCCCTTACATGGGGGGGGATTTGTTTTTTTAAAGTGATACATCGTTTTATGAATCATTTACTAAATTTCAGAAAGTGACTTTGACTTTTAAACGTTTTAAATTCTTACGTATTTTAAAGCCATATCCTGTTAAGCCGTAGGGGATCATGGCTCACCACAGTTTCCTTTTCTTCGTCATGTGCGAATAACCATAACCTTACTGAAAACATAATGTAGAGGTCGCCTACTCCATAGTTTGGGATTCAGGGGCACCTAATTCCTAGGTTGGTTGATTTTATAATATACCTGCTTTTTTTTTAGTTAATACCGATTTTTATGGGACACCCAGTGAGAATAAAACTCACTAGTAAGGCTCAAGCAGATTCTACGGTTCTACTTCAAGGGTCTATGTTGATTCATTTTAATTTTGAATTCCTAATAAATTTCAAGGATTATTTCTTTTGCATTAATTTCAAATTGTTTTTTTATTATTATTATTATTCGAATTCCCTGTGCCATTTCTATAAACACTTTCATGTTAATTGTTCTGATAAATTTTCCTCGATGGTTCCTAAACTTTCACTTTTACTAGATTGTCGGCAAGGCCTCGTCATTTTACAGTTGAAATGGCTGGATGGAACTGTAAGTTATATGCTAAATTCTCTTGCATTTCTCGTTTATAAAACTCTCTTCAGGCTTCTTGATCTTCAAATCTTTAAATGTAATTTCAACCATTGTCTTCTTAATTCTTGTTCTTTTATTGTCCTCTCTCCATAATGATTAGTTTTCCTCGTATTCTTTTACACTCAGTAACCGCTTGTGTCTTAGTGGCTTTATTTGTTTGGGATGAAATGATTTAAAATAAACTGCCATGGCTTTTCGTAAACCACATGGACGCCCCCCCCCAGTGAGATTCAAATTCAAAACCATTTTTCTTACTTCAGAATTTCTTAGATGTAGAATTATTAACATTTATATTCTGATGTCCTCGGTTTTTGTTGTTATTATCACAACGTTTCGATCATTGTGCTCTCCGGCCTTCTTCAGGAGTCTGTCACCTTCAGTATTCGGCATATGATAATGCATTCAAGCAATGAAATGCATCACATGATATTCACTTGCCCGTCGCGTCACCGTAAATTTTAACGGGATTAAAAGGATTCGAATTCGATTAGGAATTTGTTGGAGGTAAATAAGAGAAGTTAAGTGAAAAAAATAAAACTCATTGTCAGTTGTTTTAAATGAATCCCCCAAACATATGCACACAAATATTTGGTGAAAAGTTCTCAGCCCAAACAGGAATTGATTCTTCTATCTTCAAGTGTTTGTCGATCGTACTAGTTTTCGGAGAATTTAAAAAGGAACACTTTATTTAATTTACAGATTAAATTGTTCTTTTTCCTTGACATTCTTTGGGATATCTATTTTTGTTCTTATCTTTAGTATTTCTCGGTTGACTCTCATTCCTTTTCTGGGTTCGTACTACCCGACATAGAGATTGAACTCACATTTACTATGTTACCAAATTAGCTTTAATCCACTAGACTATTGTCAAATTCTTCAAAGTATGAATTATTTAGATACATATTTGGGAAATGGCTACAATTTGTTATGGCTACGAATTCTCTGTGGACCACTAGAAAAGCTGTGCTCCACCTGTGCTCCACCTGTGCTCCACCTGTGCTCCACCTGCACCACGTTGGGAATCACTTCTCTAGAGATTGGCAGCTGATCTTTTCTAAGCCCGAGCTCTAACAGCTCAATGGCGAAAAGACCGGACGGTTTATCAATACCTCGAAGCAAACGGACACTAAATTATCACCTACCGCGATGAAAGAAAGCTCTCTCAAGGAGTCCTCGTGTCTTGAACGCCTCTTAAACTCAACCCAGACCTCAAGTCGAACCCGTACATACGATCCATTGCTAGAGATGCTGCAAAAAATGGTCGATTATCTGCACCACGCCAATAAATACCTGATTCCTCCAGCTATCCACTACCTTTACAAGAGCCAGGTCAGGCCAAAAATGGGGTCATCTTCTATTATGTGCCGTGTCCCTTCAGGACCTAAGCGATCATGGCTCTCCATCTCCTCCTGTCCTTTGTAGCCCTCAATAAGCTTTTACTTTTTGTTATTTCTCTCAAACCCTGTTCTGCCATCCACTTGCTTAAGCCCGTTAAGTATGTCACGCGTTGCTTTCCCTTGTAGCACTTTGCCTCCATCCGCCCTGTTAGTATCAGATTTTCCAAGCCCTCCTTTCTTATCACGTGTCCCAGAAATTTCAGCTGCCTATTCCTGATGTTAAGTATGAGTTTCTTTTTGTTTGCACTCCTTTCAAAACCACATCGTTGATCACATGTTCGGTCCATGATATCCTTAGCATCCTTCTGTAGAACCATACCTCCGTTGCCTCGAGTCTCCGTTGCCTTCTTCATCTTCGAGGAGATCGTCCAACATTTACTGCCGTAAAGGAGGACAGATATCATATAGTAGCTCACTACTCTTTTCTTTGTTACTAAAGAAATCCTCCTGTCTCGTAATATTCTGTCTAGCTTTTGGAATGCGTTTTTGGCCATGAAAACAGGTCTTCGGATCTCAGCGCCGGACTTGCCGTTCTCTGTCAGAACACTTCCCAGAGTGTTCATTTTTCAGGTCTCGTTAGAGTCCAAAAGCATCTCCACGTCCTTGTGGGTGACAAATTATTTTCCACCCTGCAACCCCTTTCCCACAGACGAAACGTCGCAAGCCTCTCGCTGATCTATCGCTATTTCCATGGCAAATGTTCAAATGAACTACATTCCTTAGTTCCACCAGTTCTAACCTTCACGACTAAGATCTGCAATGCTATGCACCTTGTAGCAAACCTCAAACATTCTCTTCATGTACCATTCTGGCGCTACAGAATCACAAAGAAAGAACTGTACCAACAGAAACCACATTACTTGAAGGATTTTAACAGCAGCAACAACTAAAATTAATATCACAAGTAGCTCGAAGATAATGAAAGTACGTTTCACTACTTCAAACAAATGTTTAGGAAGGAAAAAACCCATCTATACTGGAAAGAGCGATACTAGTGGACTTTAGAAACTTGGGGGGGGAGTAATGTAATAGAAAAATTTCTTAAATTTCAACCAACAGTAACATCTATTCGTTCAATCAATGTCGAATGATTCCTTGTAAAGAAACAGAAATTTAACCCCTACCATTAAACACGATCATTTTCCAGAAAGTTTGCTTGAAGAAAAATATTTTATAAATTTCAACAGACACTGGCTGTTCGGTCAATGAATGTCAAATGTTTCAACATAAAGAAACAGATTCTTTAAACCTACCATTAAACACGATCATTTTCCAGAAAGTTTGCTTGAAGAAAAATATTTTATAAATTTCAACAGACACTGGCTGTTCGGTCAATGAATGTCAAATGTTTCAACCTAAAGAAACAGATTCTTTAACCCCTACCATTAAACACGATCATTTCAGTTGCAGTTTCTCTAACCCCTGGTATCACTTCGCGCAAATGCCCTTGAGAAATGCATGGATCTATCTCCCCAGATATGGGTTAAATACTAGGGTAGACTGGACTCTCTAATCTCGACTGGAAGTTAGTCTAGCAAAATAAGTACCCTCGAGAAAGATTCCAGAAAACAATCTACTAGCATTTTCAAGAAATCAGGATAAATACCAGACATCAAAGATACGAAATTGTTGAATACCATAATCGTTTATGTTCCAAAGGGATATGGCATTTTAAAAGAGATTGCGCAGAAAGTGACCTTATAAGTTTATAGGTCCTGCATCTCTGTTTCGCCTACTCACTGTTTTTCTAAGAATGAACTTGAACAAAAATCATTATTCATGCCAAGTATCACAAGAATTAAGACTTAAGATAAACCTTACCAAAACATCTGAGAAGCAATGAAAAAAATAAAACTTAAACTAAAATCAAGAGAATTGAAACACAAGGACGTAACGAGTTGCTCCTCTGCATTTCTTACTGGGAAGCACAAAACCAATGACTATCTACTGTGAAAGGTCAAACGTTTCGTGAGCCGACAGGAATCCCACCTTGCCACTATTAATCGTCGGAATAGTTTGGCCAAGTCTCACGGCATCACAACCTCTGTAAAACCATCATGCAAAGCAAAAAGGAAGCCAGCCTGGAAGGCAACGCAAATGTTGGTCTGACAACAGCAAAGATTGGACAGGCATGCCAATGCCGGAACTCCTGAGAGCCACCGCCAACAGATCATCCTGGAGGAGGCTGTCTGTTTCTTCTACTCTTAGGTACCCCCAACACCCGGCGAATGAAGTAGCCAAGCGACTGGTGATGATGATGATGATGATGAAGAAGAAGAAGATCGTATAGCGAGCTGGTACAATGCATTGTATGGAAAATTGACAAAGGGCCGACAGGAATCCCACTTTGCCACTATTAATTGTCGGAATAGTTTGGCCACGTCTGACGGCATCACAAACTCTGCAAGACCATCATGCAAGGCAAAAAGGAAGCAAGCGGGGACGGCAACGCAAATGTTGATCAGACAACACCAAAGTGTTGACGGACATGCCAATGATGGAACTTCTGAGAGCCACTGCCAACAGATCATCCTGGAGGTGGCCCTCTGTTTCTTCTGTTCTTAGGTACCCCCAAACCCCGACGAATGAAGTAGTCAAGCGACTGATGATGATGATGATGATGATGATGATGATGATGATGATGATGATGATGTAGCAAGCTGGCACAATGCAGTGTAAGTATATTTGACAAAATTTCCCCGTGCAGCAAACTTTGAAAAATGCAACATATAGGAAGCCCCGTAATAAAAAAGCAATACACGAAAACCAAGAGAATTGAAAGACAACGCGATAAGTGGCTTAGCAGGTAAAATATCCTTTTTTTGTCGCCGGAAGGCAGTGAAGGAAGAAACGAAAGAAAATCCTATTGTCTTCTTCACGGAACGCAGAAGATATACAGCTTAATTAAGTTTCCCTTGGGGAAATTTGTTATCTATTGCGCTAAGACAAGTTAACCCGGAATTATTTAGCTGGAAAGCGACGGGAGTTGAAACAGTAGTTTACCTTCTTTCTATATATAAGAGAAAATTTATTTGATGACTATATACAAGCAAACCGTTTCATGGAGAGAGACACGTAAGGACAAAGTTTCGCACTACGACTTTTATTTTGTCATGATTTTCGTATTCCCTTGGTAAGAGATTCTTTTTCACACGGACTGTTTCTCTGGGGAACGGACTCCCGACGGGATGCTTTCTCGATCACTGTAATCTTGACTTCTTCAAGTCTAAGGGTTAACAGTTGTCTTTTCTACATGATCTGCACTTCCTGCCTTTTTTACGCTCAATTTCTCACGTGGAGAGAGAAAGGTTTTATCGTAAAGAGAAAGAGTCGCTCTGCGATGTTTATATTACATCGAAGTATCTCTCATTGTAACAATTAATATTATTATTCGGTGTAAATGGTGGAACATTTAATGCCGAGAAAGGTTTTCAGGTGAATAATTTGAGTTCTTTTCTTTTATATAGAGGAAAAATGATTTTGATTTTTTTTTTCTTGGGAATTGTAGGTTGTATAAAATTGGTTGCAAAACAATGTAGGTAATCAGGTTTACTAAAGGTTTTTTTTAATAAATATTTTCCTGTTGAGTCTAATTTCTTTTATGAAATTTATGATATTACTCGGATCAGTATTTTCAAATAAGTCCTTTAACCCATCCCCCGGCACAGACGGGCATATATGTTGTGTTTTTTTTTTGTTTTTGTTTTTTAATAAAGTGGTTTTTTTTTCAGACACGGACGAATAAAAACTTCCAAAATATAACATTCAAAAATCAGCTACAGACGTATTTATGCATCAATCTTGATTCTTTTTATGCACTTCTGAGCTTGAAACGAGTCCAATTGTCAACTCATACGTCTGGTAGAGGTGTTAGCCACCGCTCTGGTACTTCAAGGTGCCTCTGTTCATAGTCGATCTTGATTCGTTTAATGCCCTTCTGAGCTTGAAAAGAGTCCAATTGAAACTAATATATCTGGTAGAGGTGTCAGGCACCTTCTCGGCTATTTCAAGGTGCCTCTGTTCATAGTCGATCTTGATTCCTTTTATGCCCTTTTGGGCTTGAAACGAGTCCAATTGTCAATTCATACGTCTGGTAGAGGTACTAGCCATCACTCGGGTACTTCAAGTTGCCTTTGTTCATAGTCGATCTTGTTTCTTTTTATGCCCTTCTGAGCTTGAAGAGAGTCCAATTGAAACTAATATATCTGGTAGAGGTGTTAGCCACCACTCGGATACTTCAAGTTGACGCTGTTCATAGTCGATCTTGAATCTTTTTATGCCCATCTGAGCTTGAAGAGAGTCCAATTGAAACTAATATGTCTGGTAGAGGTGCTAGCCACCACTCAGGTACTTCACGTTGCCTCTGTTCATAGTCGATCTTGATTCTTTTTAGGCCCTTCTGACCTTGAAAAAAGTCCAATTGAAACTAATATATTTGATAGAGGTGTTAGCCACCACTCGGTTACTTCAAGGTGCCTCGATTCATAGTCGATTTTTTATGCTCTTCTGAGCTTGAAACGAGTCCAATTGTCAACTCATACGTCTGGTAGAGGTGTTAGCCACCGCTCGTGTACTTCAAAATTCCTTTGTTCGTAGTCGTTCTTGGTTCTGTCGTCAAACTTTTTGTTCTTATTAAGAGGAAAAACTATACTTTTTTTTTTATTATTTTATTAAATTTTTAATCCTTTCTAGCACGTTCGAAATTTTGGTAAAGTCTTTTTTGTTTTGTTTTTTTTTAAGTCGGCAAGTCACGTCATATTTACGTCAGTGTATTTTTGGCGCTTATTTTTGAGGTGAAAAACAGAAATGGATATTCTTGCAAAAAATTGTCTGAAACTTTCAGAACTTATTGGGAAATGAATGGATTTTTATTTTTGCATTTTTTGTATTTCAGAAAGTTTTAGTAAACATACTTTTTTCACATACATATATATGACTCTCGTATGTATATATATATATATATATATATATATATATATATATATATATATATATATATATATATATATATATATATGTACAGGGCTTGAACAAAATAATTGGAACAGTTGCAAATTTCACTCCTATATTTCAAAGACCTATTATATTAAGAACTTTAACTAAAACTTCGTAATTGCATGTTATATCTATTATAAATACGTTTATTTATCTAATTTACTGTCATTGTCTTATTTATTTTTAGAATTTAGACAAATTTAAGCTAAATGCTTGACCTCTCTGAGTTCGAAAAAGGGCAAATTGTTAGAGCTCGCATGGCAGGAGCCTCGATCACTAAGGTTGCTGAACTGTTTGGTTTTTCAAGAGCTACCATATCAAGAACTATGATGCAATTTGAGAAACAGGGCAAAACCTCTAGCAACCGTAGCAATTTGGGCCGGACTTGCAAACTTACTTACAGGAACCGACATGCACTGAAACGCAATGTGGCAAAAAATCATCGGACTACTGCGGCCAAAGTAACTGCTGAGTTAAATAATCATCTGAATAGTCCAGTTTCTACTAAAACTGTTCGTCGTGAGCTCCATAGGCTGCATATCATGGAAGATCCGCCATGAGGAAACCTCTTCTCCCTACTCGCAACAATCAGAAGAGGTTGCAGAGATCACAATGCCTGGTGTGCAGACGAATGGAAGCAAGTCATATTCTCCGACGAGTCCAGTTTTTCTCTTTTCCCAACTTCAGAGTGAGTTTATGTGTGGAGGCAGCCCAAAGAAGCTTACAACACTGACTGCCTTCTTCCAGCAGTGAAGCATGGAGGTGGATCAGTGATAGTTTGGGCCACCATATCATGGAAATGTCTCAGTCCAATAGTTGCCCTGCATGGTAGAATCAACAGCAAAGATTACCTGAACATTTTGGGAAATCATGTTTATCCAATGGCCCAGACTTTATTCCCGGATGGTGACTGCATCTTCCAAGACGATACCGCTCGAGTGGTTAAGAATTGGTATGAAGAGCATGAAGGTGTGCTAGAACACATGAAATGGCCTCCCCAATCTCCACCGTCGAGTCATAAAGAGCTGGAAAAGGTGTTAATGGAAGAATGGCTGAAAATTCCTCTGGATGAAGTCAGGAAGCTGTATTTAAATTTTACATATTTAATTCTTGTTTCACCAAGTATTTAATGTTATGTATTTATTTTGTTTTTGTGTGTGACATGCTTCAATTAATTAATTTTATTTTTAGTTTCATTTAACTAATTAGAACCTCATTAACTAATTATAAGCCTTTCGTTTATTAATTTACTACCTTATAAACCATTTCATTTATTACTTTACTATATTATAAGCCTTTCCATTTATTAATTCACTACCTTATAAGCATTTCATTTATTAATTTACGACGTTATAAGCTTTTCCATTTATTAATTTACTACCTTATAATCATTTCCATTTATTACTTTACTACATTATAAGTCTTTCCATTTATTAATTTACTACATTATAAGTCTTTTCAATTATTAATTTCCTACCTTATAAGCCTTTCCATATATTAATTTACTACATTATCAGAATTTTTATTTATTAATTTACTACATTATAAGCATTATCACTTATTAATGTCCTACCTCATAAGCCTTTCCATTTATTAACTTACTACATTTTAAGTCTTTCCATTTATTACTTTACTAACTTATAAGCCTTTCGTTTATTAGTGTACTAACTTATAGGCCGTTTCATTTATTAATTTACTACCTCATAAGCCTTTTCATTGATTAATTTACTACCTTATAAGGCTCTCAAATTATTAATTTACTGGCTTATAACCCTTTACATTTATTAATTTACTACCTCATAAGCCTTTCCATTGATTAATTTACTACATTATTAGCCGTACCATTTATTAATTTACTACCTCATAAGCCCTTTCATTTATTAATTTACTACCTTATAATCCTTTCCATTTATTAATTAAGTACATTATTAGCCTCTCTTTTTATTAATTTACTACCACATAAGCCTCTTGATTTATTAATTTACTACCTAATAAGATTTTTCATTTATTAATTTACTACTTTATAAGCCTTTCCATTTATTAATTTACTGGCTTATAAGCCTTTTAATTTATTAATTTACTACATTATTAGCCTTTGTTTTTATTAATTTACTACCTTATAAGCCTTTTCATTTACTAATTTACTACCTTATTAGCCGTTTTATTTATTAATTTAATACCTTATAAGCATTTCCATTTATTAATTTACTACCTCATAAGCCTTTTCATTTATTAATTTACTACCTTATAAACAATTTTTATTTATTAATTTACTGGCTTATAAGCCTTTCCATTTATTAATTTTACTACCTCATAAGCGTTTTCATTTATTATTTTACTACCTAATAAGACTTTCCATTTATTAATTTAATGGCTTATAAGCGTTTTCATTTATTAATTTACTACCTTTTAACCCTTTTCATTTATTAATTTAATACCTTATAACCCTTATAAGCATTTTTATTTATTAATTTACTGGCTTATAAGCTTCTTCATTTATTAATTTACTACCTTATCAGGCTTTCCAATATATTAATTTACGTGCTCATAAGCCTTTTTATTTATTATTTTACTACCTCATAAGCCTTTTCATTTATTAATTTACTACCTCATAAGCCTTTTTATTTATCAATTTAACACCTTATAAGCCGTTCCATTTATTAATTTAATGGCTTATAATCCTTTTCATTTATTAATTTACTACCTTATAAGTCTTTTTATTTTTTAATTTACTGGCTTATAGATTAAAACACGGGATCAGCTTAGAAAATGATAATTTTAAAAAATTACTTTGAATGCCTGAACTCACTTCATAGAACTTCAAATCTTCACTTTAATCTGATTCTGGCTATAATCCAATTCCAAATATCCAATTTGGGCCGAAAGTCCGATTTGGGTCGATACTCCGATTCAGACCGAAAATTTAGTTCTTGAAGCACAATCTCTGACTGCGTTGAGTTTTTCACAGCATAAACTCCCTGGGAACTCCAAAACCTCACATCACGAATCTACTCACTTTAACTCTGATTCCTTTGAAGAAATAAAATTGATTTCCTCAATTCACTAACTTTGGGAGATTTTTTTTTTTTTTAAGTTTAAAGTGACAAAGTTTTTGTGTTACTTTAACGTCAATGTAAATTTAAATTTTAAAATCACAAATTTTTTTCCGTTATTTTAAAATTTGAATTTTTAACTCTTCCCTCCTCATCCGGACACAGATTACAATACTGGATATTCAAGCACTAGATGAAGGGCAGCCTTTCAAACCTCTGATCTTCCTGATTCCAAAACGTTTTAATATGTCTATATAGAGTAATTGTGGTCTGAGTTAGTGTGGTCTCAGACACACGGACAGACAAAATACAATTTGCCGTTTATTTATTTACATGACTGCATTTCAGCTAAGTAATATTGTATATGTGATAATAATATCGGGAGGCATTTATTCTAGCTCCTGTGCGGAAGGGGTCGACATTGGGCCTTCATCACCATAGCTAGGGATGAGTAGATGTGATATGGAACAATAATCGACCGATGAACACAAAATTGATCGCTGCATTTAAGTATTGCATTAATATTTAAGCTTACCTTTTAAAAATTCAACGATAACTCTTCTGCCACTTAATTTAAAGAGAATTTGATGTACGTAGGTCCTTACTTTCCGTACAAACAATTATTTTTATTTCATGACTGACTTTCGCGGGATTTCGCAATAAATTTCGATTATTCCCAAATTTATTTCCAAGTTAATAAAAATTATTGCCGTACCCAAAAATTTCTCGAAACAAAAACAAAAACAAAAAACGTAAAAGTTCGCCGAAAACAATCGCAGTAATAAAAACTTTGGAATCCAAAATTTCTGGATTGCGGGTCCGGATCCGACCCGGAATGATTTTAATTTGCTCACGGATTCGGTCTAATTCCAAAATAGTATATGTTGGTCTACGGTCTCTAGGAGTAGGGCGCCTGGGCGTGGTGTAATGGTTAGCAAGCGGGTCTTGCTAAAACTGTTACAACTGAATAGTGAGTTAGATTCTCACTGGGTGCCCAATACTTTCGGCCTTGTGCCACATCTAAGCCTCGCTTAGAAATTCAATAAGTTGAAAAAGTGTGACACACTGACACACTGACATTCGCATTTATTATATAGAATATTGCGTTTGATCTAAGTAATATTGTATAATGCGAGTAATAATAATTATTACAATAGCTTGCATTACAAATACAAATTAACGTATGTGTAATTAATAATATAATCGATACTATTGTGACCTTATCATTTTGTTTCATGAACTGCTTTTAAGAGTAATCCAATTCTTTTATTAGTGGTTTAGTCAATCATAAAAACAAAAATTTCCAGCAATCTATTGAGTAGAGTGACTATGAATAGTAAAATTGATAAACTGTGGATTTGTCCGAATAAGCTCTCGAGGTGGCGAATAAACACCAAAAAATGAACAAGAGGGGGTGCAAAACGTTTATTTGGCGTGCTGGGTTAATTTTTGACGGGTAGTATGGTAGTATATGTAAGTACTATTGGTGGAAATATTTGAATATATCTTATATATAAAATACAGTGTATGTGCGTGTTTTTGTGCATGTGTGTGTCCAAGCAGCATCTCCCCTCCCACTGGTCCGATTTCAATGATTTATGGCTCATTCAAAAGCCCTAGAAAAAGTTAGGCACAGGGAATGATTTTCGTTGAGCTCAGATTCAGGGCTGCCAGATTATGTGAGGTTAAAAATATATATTAATATATTATACTAGCCATTATCGTTGCTTTCATGGTTCAAGGGGAGTAACTATTATTTTCCGTTTGTATCCAAAATTGCAGTGCACGTTTTATTATAAACTAGCTTAAAAGTCACTCGATATGGCAGAATTTAAACTAGTTCCTGCGGAGGACTCTTGGTTTGTCCATCATCACAAGCTAGGGAGGAGTAGATGCTATAGGCATCAGTAAACTACAGAAGAACACAAAATTGATCGCTGCATTTAAATATTGAATTAATGTTAAGCTTACCATTTAAAAATCCAGCGATAATTCTTCTGCTGCCACTTAAAACGATTTGATGTACGTAGGTCCTTATTTTCCGTACAAACAATTATTTTCATTTCATGGGTGACAATTTATAAGATAAAATTAATATAGTGTAAAGATGGGAAAATAGAAATTAGAATTAGTTATACATTCAATATTTGAAGAGTTAGAGAAACATAATAGCTAATTAAGTTGTGGAATCGTCCATATTTTTCCACTCACCCCCGTTAAAAAATAGACTAGTCCATAAGGGCTAGTTTCGACCAATCAACACCACACATTGTGAAACTCGGCTTATTATTGGTCGAGACGACCCCAGAATGTGTATCCATCGCCAAAAATTTGTTTTACCGCCAAAATCACTGGAGCCGATTTCAACTTCTCAAAGTAAATAAAAGGACAAATTTCAGTCCAATTCACCAGTCAGAAATTCACCCTCGAGTCTGTAATTGCCTTTCAGTGTTAGAGAGTCGAAGATTCAAAGCAATTGGTTTTCGGCGAGTTTATTGAGTGTACTGGACACGCCTCTGTAAATCAAGTGTGAACTGATAAGTTTATTATTTTCTAAAACCCCTTTTTTTTTCTTTTATTTTTCAAGTTTTCAGTTTATCTGTATTTTTGCTTAATTGGTTCTTTTTCTTTTCGTTCTTACATTTTTTACCCTCCCCTCACTGTTTTTGTTTGTATTATTTTGTTTGCATTTGCTTTAATTTTGATTTCTTTTCCCGTATTAATTGTTTGAATTATCTTTGGTCGTTCCACGTTTTATTTTTCACGCTGTTATTAAAAAAAAGAAAAGAAATAGAACAAGTTTAAAAAAAGACCCGTTCAGTCGTGGTGGCCTCTTCGGGCCATCATGAGCGTGAACGAAGATAATATAACACCGCCGGTGGCGTCAGAAAAATCGGCCTGGTCAGAAAATAGGCCAAAAAAAGACGCGAACTTTTACGAAGAACAAAGAAAGACATTTGAAGGGACATTTAAGGAGAATGAATTCCTTACGATCCCAGAGGCCCTGGAAGCTGTAAAAACAAGGATAATATCCCTGCTGACTTCCGACGTCAAAAGCCGTAAACTAACTGGAGTCAGCAGGGAGACAATGATAGAGGTCTTAAAGACTTTGAAAATCTACCCCAAGGTGTTGGCAAGAAGATCGAACGCGTTATGGGACATTCTCCTGCCAACCGAACAGGATGCCAAGCAACTAGCAGGCAATGTGTTAGTTAGCAAGAATTTGAAACTACAAACCGAGTATTTGGGCACACGTCGCACAAAAATAACGATTCACGGTGTGCCAGTGGATATTTCGGAGGATCGGATGGGAGCCTTCTTCGCGAAATTTGGAAAGGTAGAGGAGGTGAAGGCTCTAGTAGACAAGGCAGGTATTTCGACTGGAGACGTTGAGGTGCAAGTAACTTTGGACCGGAGCGGCTTCAGACAAATACCAAACACGTTGACATGCAGAGAGAGGAAGATGTGGATCGTGGTGGAGGGTAGAAAACCAAGTTGTTGGGTTTGTGACGTCGTAGGTCACATGGCGAAGGACTGCCCTGCAAAAAGGCCTCCACCGGTAACTCAGCCCACACCTATACCTGAAGCAGCAGTAGTAGCAGTGACCGAAAAAGAAGGGGTAGCAGATAAAAATCCCGATGGTGAGTGGAAGGAGGTTGGAAGTGTAAGGAAGGCGAAGAAGTTACCGCCGCCCCCAGAAAAAGTGATTACGGAGAAGCCTCATCCACCACCAAAACTGCAGACGGAAGAAGTCGTGACGAAAAAACAAAAAAGGGAAGACAAGAAAAAGTCTGAAAAGGAGGTGGATAAGAAGCAGTCACCCAAAAAACAGAAGCAGCAACACCAACAAGAGCAGCAGCAACACCAGCAGCAATCCGAGGTGGAAATGGAGGTCGAAAAAATGCCTCCACCTAGAGCGACCTCGTTAAAGAGAAGTCGAGAAGAAGAAGAGGAGGAGGTGGAAACTACACCTAAGCACTCAGAGAGGGGCAGGGCGGCGAGGAGCAGGGTCGGAACCAGGTCCCTCTCCGCTCCTGCAGAACCAGTTGAAACGCCCAAACCCCAAGTTCCCAAACCTAGATGTCACTCTTCCTCCCCACCACGAGCTCCGTCCCCCTCTCCCTCAAACTCTAGTTCCCTATCCACACCTCCCCTACCGTCACCCGCCTCCCCTTCCCAACATTCCAAAGCCACTAGAAAAAAGAAAAAGAAACTTTTTTCAGAACCAGAAGCAGTTTGTAGGGTGGACAGGGATGATGTCAAGAAGGACCTGCCCAGCCAAAAAAAAAGCCCAACTGGGCCTCTTGTACAAGCTGAAGATAGTAGATGGCAAGTCAGTAGATGATCCCAGAAATTTTCCAAAGGCCCCAGGAGTCATCACCTGTATAAGGGAGACTGGGACCGATTTGAAAGTGTGGAAACATATTTCGGAAGCGAAGGAGGCCTTTTCCAATATGAAAGTAGTGGACTTTGATTCTCCTTATGTAAAAAGACTGCGCCAATACTGTGCCGGGAGGGTCCCTGTTATTCTCCACCCCTCCCTATATAGGTGTTTAAAATTAACCTATCTCACGGATGTCGGTGGTATTGCCCTGGAGGGGCGTATGACGTCAGAGTTAGGTGTAGGGAGCCTGGGGCAGTCCGTTGGCATCCTATCAGACTCAGATTTCCACCCCGTATGTGAGTAGGTTTTTGCCTTAACTCTCTTTCTTTTTTTGCAGGCCTAGAAATGTCTATTAAGATAGCCAGCTTGAATGCGAAGGGCTTGAGAGATCGGAGTAAGGCTGCCCGCCTGCTTCGGGATCTCTTGTCCTTCGGCGTGGATGTTGCCGCGATCGAAGAGACCCACTTTGTTTGCACTTCCGATGCGTGTGTGCTGGAGGATGACTTTGTCATCCATTCAGCATATGGGAACCGGTTGGCCAGAGGAGTTTCTTTGTTGGTCAGACGTACTCTTGATGCGAAGGTGGACCTTGTGCATACCGATGCCGAGGGCCGGTTAATCGTGGCCGATATTGCCGTGAAAAGTGGTTCGTTTCGGGTCGTTGCGGTTTATGCGCCCAACGACCGGGAGGAGCGGGATTCCTTTTTTCGGCGGTTGGGGCCGTTCCTAGTTGATTCTTCGCGCCTAGTTTTAATGGGGGACTGGAATGCCATCCTGGACCCCAAGATAGACAGGGGGCGGGGCGCTAGCGGGTGTAGGGGCGATCGTAGCCTGGTTGATCTGATCGGCGATTATGGTCTCGTCGATAGATACCGGGTCGATCATCCCGGGGGTAAAATGTGGACGTGGGCTCGTAGCTGGCCGTCTGTCGATGTAGTTAGCTACATTGACAGAATGTTAGTTCGTAGAGCCGACATAGACTTGTTAGATTGTCCCACGTTCCACTGGGTAGGCTACACGGATCACAAACTCGTTTGTGCCCGGGTGGCGTTAGAACATAGGCCTAGAATGGCTGGTTACTGGAAGTTCAATCTGTCTTTACTGGACAGGCGGGACTTCCAGGAGCAGCTAACTAGAGTAGTGCAGCGGGAGCTAGTGGGGGCGGTTATCGGGAATAGATGGTGGGAGAAACTTAAGGATAGAATTAGGTCTTTCACCACTGATTTCAGCAAACGGCTCGCTCTAGATAAAGCTGATAAGGTAAAGACACTTAAGGCTAATTTTTCCCGGGCGGAGGCTGGGGGGATCCCCTAGAGATAGCCCTAGCTAGGGAGGCCTTGCAGCGTTCGAATAGCGAGCGCTACATGGGTCAGGTAATTAGGCATAAGTTAAGTAAGATGTCTAACGAAGCTGTGAACCTGGGCGCAGATCTGCGTCGGGAAGAAGTCCGTCGAGGTGGTGATCGTTACATTCGTCAAGTCAAAACCCCGGAGGGGCGTACTCTGCTGTCGACTGACGATATGTGCGAGGCGTTTCGTCGGCATTTCGGGAGCCGCTTTACCAAGGAGCCTGGTCTCCGTGAGGAGGAGTTTCGCAGCTATTTGGCTGACTTTCCTCGGCTTGAGCCGACTGAAGCGGCTAGCTGCGAGGGAGAGATCACGGAGGGCGAAGTCTACGAGGCACTGAAGAAGGTCGGCAGAGGCAAGTCGCCCGGTCTGGATGGTTTGCCTTATGAATTGTACTTGAGGCTGTCGCACATCTTTGTTCCGATTTTGACAGCAGTGTTCAACAACTGATTTCGGTCGGGGTCCATCCCCAATCGCATTTCCAGGGGTGTGATCACTCTGTTGAAAAAGGGCAAGGGTGTTGGGGGGAAACTAGATGATTATAGGCCCATAACTCTGCTAAACACAGAGTTAAAGATTATGGCCAAGATCCTGCAGGAGCGTTTGCAGTCAGTTGCCAAGTCTTTGTTGGGACCCGAGCAGACTTGTTCTGTGAGGGGCCGAACAATTCAGAGCAACCTGCATTTGATCCGCACGATCCTAGAGGGAGTAAAAGACGACGAAGAAGCCGCGCTGATCAATTTGGATCAGTCCAAGGCATTTGATAGGGTCGACCATCGCTACCTTGCTACTGCCCTGCAGGCCGCCGGATTCGCACCCGACTTCTGCCGCTGGATTAGCCTCCTGTATCGCTCCCCCAGTGCTGTGGTACAGGTGAACGGAAAGTTGTCGGGCGCTTTTGTTCTGTCGAGGTCGGTTCGTCAGGGTTGTCCGCTGTCGCCTCTCCTTTATGCTTTGGCGTTGGAGCCTCTCCTGCGCCGGCTGAAGGACGAGGCGTGCAGTCCGGCCCTACGCGGGATCGCCGTTCCTGGAGGATCTCGAGCCATGATTTCCGCGTACGCCGATGACGCATCTGCTTTCGTGTCGTCCCTTAACGACATTGAGGCGGTACAGAAGGCGCTTGATCGGTACGAGAAGGTGACAGGGGCCAAGATAAACCGCGACAAGTCGTCCGGCTTGCGGTTAGGTGCCTGGAAGGGGCGCGATCTTCCAGGCCGCTTCGGTTGGACGGACGGTCCTGTCCGAATTCTTGGAGTGTGGTTTGGACCCGACCTCCAGCTGAAGAAAAATTGGTCTGAAGTACTAGCAAAGGTCGTTTCTGCCGGTAAGACTTGGAATCGACGGAGGTTGTCCGTAAAGGGCAGGGCGGAGGTGTGTGTTACATACATTTTCCCCCTGATTCTTTATCGATTGTCAGTACTTCCTCTCTGTGAGGCCCAGAAGAAGGCGCTCGAGCAAGCGCTATCCTCCATTTTATGGAGGGGACGCGCGAACAGGGTCGACAGACGAGTCTGCACCAAACGTCCGTGTCATGGGGGGCTAGGAATGCCACACTTGCAGAGTCACATCCGTGCCTCTCGGTTGGCTTTCCTACGCCGCGCATTGACTAGAGGAGATCCTATTCTGGAGGGGATTGTTAGGGACGCCTTCCCTAGCCTTACCATCAGTCCCCCCATCTCGAAGGCTGAGCGCCGTTGTAAGTCTCGAGATGAATCGCTTTTCCTCAGCGAGTGTCGGTCAGCCTTGAGGGCTATTCCGCGGTCCAGTGACCTTTCACGGCCTAGGAAGGTCTTCTATCGGGGATTAGTGGAGGGTCGCGCGAGGGATCCTCTACGTGATACGCTCTGCTGTTCGGAGGAGGAGTATCGCTCCTACTGGTCTTGGGCGCCAGCGGCGGATTATCTCAGTAACCCTGAGTTTTCGCTTACCTGGCGATTGGCTCGGAATCGGCTGCCTCTCAACGACAAGGCTTTCATATGGGGCTTGGCGGATTTGCCAGACTGTGAACGGTGTGGCCTTGGATTAGAGGAAACGGCTTCGCACGCCTTCTACTATTGCCCCCGGGTCCGCCCCTTATGGGACCATGTCGGCGAGCTGACGGCTCGTCTCGTTCCCGAAGAACTCGTGTCCATTGATCGCGCATACGCGTGTGACAATATGTCGCCCCCGTATTCTGGGGTGAAACGAATGGTGTTTCTGACGCTGCTAGCCACGGCTCGAATGGTGATATGGACGACGCGAATGGAGGAAGTCTTGCGAGGCAATAGTCTTTCGCATCAGGATCTAATCCGATTCTTTGAGCATCAGCTCAGGATGAAGATTAGAACTGATAGAAAACGATTGCATTCGACAGTCTTCAGTAAAAGGTGGGTAAAAGTGGCGAGCTTGGTTCGTTTGAACGGGGTTAGCCTTGATTTTCTTTTCTAGGTCAACCTAAGTCACATCAGAGTGGTTTCCTGTGGAACCCTCCCCTCGGTTAGGTTAGACAAGCTTAAGTGTACCTAGTTAATGAGTAAGTGTTGTTCCAGGCCTGTTTCCCGGCCATCATTTTAGTTATGATCCAAGTCGAGATTCCCAATCTCCCGAGTTTGTTTTGGCCTCCTTTTCATCTCAACTGGATCAGCCTTTTACTTCCCCATGTCCAAGTTATTTTATCTCTTTCCCACTCCCTTAGCGAAAGTGCTTCTTGATTTTGTCCTCTGGGCAGAATACAGCGGCCTCTCTATTTTGAGGGTTGGACGGGCCCTACTAACATAAATTATGTTTATTTTAAAAATTTGTTGAATTTTTAGTTTGTTATGGGGTTCATCTCCCTCCCCCTGCATCTTTCCGTGATTAGATTTTTTATGTATTTTATTATCATCAAATTTTTATGGTGTGGGGAGCGTTTTTGAAGTCCCCCCTGGTGAGGATGGGGTATTATGGTGTATGGAGGATTGAATGGTGAAGGACGAATTCTTGTGGTGAATGTGTCAATTGTAATGTATGAATGGGTCGCGAATTTGATTAGCTAGGTATAGGATAGTTAGTTAAGACCAGCTTTTACCCCTCCCTTTTTTCGGCCTTGTGCCACAATTTGTACATTTTTTGTATAAATAAATCTTGTCAGAAATTCACCCTCTGACTGCTGTTTCAGTTCATTTCGGACAAGTATTTTGACCGGTGAACTTGTTGTTTTTTATTGGCGAGAAGGACTTTGACATATTTTGGATTTTTTACCACAAGTTAAGTTATCTGTTAAGTGTTTATTTTCCTTTCTTTTATTTTCTTGTGTTTGAATTTTTTTTTTTTCTTGGCTTCGGCCAACATTTTTTACTTTTTTATTCCGGTTTGACTAAAGTCCTACCGGCTTTTTATTTATGTTTATTTGTTTTTAGTACAGTATAAGAAAAAAAAAAAGAAAGTTTTGTTTTAATTTATACTCTCTCCTGTTTTATTTTTCAATTTAATTAGCGACTTCGGTCGCAATCCTTTATTTTGTTTTAGTTTCTATTTTTTGTATTTTTCTATTTAATTTATTTCTTTAGCGGCTTCGGCCGCAAACCTTTATTTTTTTTTAGTTTGGTTTGACTAGTTTCAAACCAGACTTTTTATTTTCTTTTTCTTCCTGTAATTTTATTGTTTTTCTTTTTTATTTTCGGCTGCATTCGGGTGCCATTTTGAATTTTTTCTTTTATAAAAAAAAAAGTCTTACGAGACTATTTTAGGTTACAGTTTTTTTCTTTAATTTCATCTAGTTTATTTGTTTTTCTAATTTATTTAATAGTCTTTGTTTTGAAGATTATTGTTATTTTATTGTTTAACTTCTTCTAATTTTAGAAGAATCTACTTTTGTATTTGCTTTTGCTTTTTATTTTTTCCCTCTCCCAATCCCAACTCCTTACTATACTAGAAAAAACTGTCCAGCTTGTCTGCTCCACCCTTTTAAGAAATGGCCGACGACTTAAGTCGGTCAGGTGTGAGGAAAGACCTCTTTGGGGCGGCTGCTAAAGCCGACCCCCAGATAAAAGTAAAATGAAGAAACGGGGTAAAGTTTCCCCAAATAAACCAGACGAGGCCAGTGTTACCAACACTAAGAAGGAGGAGGCCATGCAAGTCTCCAACCCAAGCGACAAAGACAAGGTGCCCCCTTCGGCACAAACCAAGTCACCAGCCGAGGAATCGCCCTCTTGCTGGAAGTCCCTCCTCCCCGAGTTGTATCGTGAATATCGCGGAGTTCTTGGAGAAGGCAAAGGATTATGCCCATCTTGTAAATAAAGATGGCATCCTTAAAGACGTCCAGGAACTACAGATATTCGAACAGAGAATGGTGACCGTCTTCGCGGTCGACAGGCGTACGCGCAAAATCTGTCGTTCCACGAAAGACACAGTGATCAAATCACTTTTGTCCCTGGGGATAAAACCCCAAAGAGTCATTAAGGGAATAAAATTTTTCATGTGGGACGTGCTGCTGCCCACGCCAGAAGATTGCCTAGAAATGGCAAAACGGGAATTAATCACAAAAGACCTTATTCTCCGAACAGAATATCTAGGTAGGCGAAGGACCAGGGTGGCCGTTTTTGAGGTTCCTCCTCAAATTTCCGGAGAGCTCCTGGCTGCATTTTTTATGCAGTACGGCCAGATTTTAGGGGCTCTCTCGGACAATTTGAACGGGGGATGGACTTTTGACATTATGATCGATGAGGTAGCCTTCAAGTCCATCCCCAACTGTCTGGATTTTGGCGGCCGGAGATTGCCGGTCATTGTGACTGGCAGAAAACCAATATGCTGGAGGTGTGAAGTTACTGGTCATCTCAAAATCCCCCTTTGGCCGACACTGTAAAATCCGCGGCACCTGTAATGGGCCTACCTACTAAACGGACCGGTGAGGAAAATCCCTCGGTTGGGTCTTTGCCCCCATTACCCCTCAAACTAACGCCTTCCACAAGTGTGGAGAAGGAGAAGGATGAGGGGGAATGGCGTGTAGTAGGTAGGGCTAAAGGGAAGATCCGGACAGCGGGACCTCTGTCCCAGCATGACTCCAGGGATAAGACCACCTACAGCCCCATTCCCTCTACTAACTCGGAGGGCGACGCCTCGGCCTCTTATGAGGAGACAGCTACTCCTGCGCAAAAGATGAATGAGCCAAGCTGGCAAAAGATTCTGGATCTCAAAAAATTGAAACAGAAATTGGAGGACAAGAGGGCAAAGAAGCGTAAGTCGCTGGGGGTGCCCTGCCCCTCATCCTCTGCCCCGTATTCCCCTCCATCATTTGCTAAACCTCCAGCGCCCAAACCTCTGTCAAATTCCCCAGCTAAACAAAAACGCATTTCTAATAAGCCTTCACCCTACAAGACCCCATCTGGCATGACGCCCTCGCATACACCATCAAGCACTCCTACCCCAACACCTACTCAGACTCCTCAAAAAAAAAGAAATAGGAGCCCAGACGCTCAGGGTGTGGGGAAAAAGAATAAAAAACTGAAACCGCCATATCACACAGGGGAAGACGTCTGCCGCGTATCCCGGGTCCATGCGGAAAATGTGTTCAGCCAGACTAAAAACTCTAGGCCGCTAAAAGTTCTGTGGAATTTCCAGAAGTTGAACAGATTGGAAGTGGAAGATCCTGCCAATTTTAAAAAGGCCAGAAGACTATTGACTGTTGTGCGATCGGGCCCGGGTACGCGGGAGATTTGGGGCATGATAGAGGAGGCGAATGCGGCCCTGAAATTGGTGCCCCCAGCGGCTGTATATGAACCCGATTTGGATCCGACAAAAGTTTGTAGAGGGAGGATCCATGTTTTCGTTCACCCTTCCCTTTATAGAGCACTCAAACTTACTTATCCTGCGGACATCGGCGGTCTGTCTCATGGTGATACCGTCGACAGTGAGATGGCGTCAGGTTCAATGGGACAGGCTGTCGGTGTCCTCACCCCAGCTATGTTCTACTCTGATGGGCGACCTTAATAGATTCGATAATGGCCCTCTGGTTAGCTAGTTTGAATGTCCGAGGCCTGAGGTCGGAGTCTCGAAGGGTGAGACTCGTTCGCGACCTTCAGAGCCTCGGTGTGAATATATGTTGTGTGCAAGAGACCCGTTTTTCTTCTCGCGATTATGAAGGCATTCTGTCTAAGGAGTTTAATCTTTATTCAGCATGTTTTGATGGACGCTCGAGGGTTGTCTCTTGGCTGGTGAGCAAGTCTTTGAAGGCTGCGTGTGCTCTTGTCTTCGCAGATCCGGCGGGCAGACTTTGCGTGCTGGATGCTACCATAAAAGATAAGGCTTTGCGTCTCATTGGGGTTTATGGGCCCAACATCCAGGCTGAGCGACCTGCTTTGTTTCGGCAGATCGAGCCGTTTATGATGACATCACGTCGGTTAATCTTAGCGGGGGATTGGAATACCGTCCTTGACCCCGATATAGATCGTATAGAATCAAAATCTAATCCGGGTACTAAAAACTGGGGAGTGGAACATTTTCGGGGCTTTGTCGACGGGTTTGATCTCGTCGACAAGTACCGGAATGAACACCCTCAGCGGGTAGTGTGGACTTGGACAAATAGTGACAGCTCGGCTGTAGGTGTGCTTGCGAGCTACCTCGACCGAGTTTTAATTAGGAGAGTCGATGTAGGGCTCTTAGGGTGTCCAAGTTTTCATTATATAGTTTATTCGGATCATAGGCTTGTTCGGGTCCGTGTAAACTTAGATAAGCCTAAGGTTAGGATGACTGGTTACTGGAAATTCAATTGCTCGTTATTTGGCGAGCAGGATTTCCGGGACCAGTTTTTGCTAATGCTACAAAGGGAACTGTCGGGGGCTGTGGTGGGAAATGCCTGGTGGGACAAACTTAAATCTAAAATTCGAACGTTTGCTGCCGATTTTAGTCGTCGACTCAGCATAGATTGATTAGCGGCGCAAACGGCTTTAGAGCAAAGTGTCGATCGGGCTGTGAAATCCCGTGATAGTGGGGAAGTAGTCCTAGCTAAGGCAGAGTTGGCCTCCTTGCTTACCAAGAAGGATCAAGCTCTGGTAGTTAGGGCTAGGTTAAAAAGAATGTCCTCTGAGGCGACGAATATGGCCCCGGAATTGCGTGCAGAGGAAAGTAGGAATGCTTCAAGACGGCATATCGCGAGCGTCACATTGCCGGATGGGCGGACAGTGACTACAAACTCGGGCATATGTGAGGCTTTTCGGGACTACTTTCGGGATCTTTTTACCAGGGAGCCCGGTCTGAGCTCTGCTCAGTTCGACACCTATTTAGCTGACTTTCCCTGCCTTGAGGCAGCTGAAGCGGCTGGGTGCGAGGGTCCCATCACTGAATCGGAAATCTGGGATGCGCTGAAACAGGTTGGCCTGGATAAATCTCCGGGATTAGATGGTCTTCCTTACGAAGTTTACTTGAGGCAGTCGCCCGTTTTTGTTCCTTTGCTGCAGCTGATCTTCAACAACTGGATGAAGCAGGGGTCTATACCTCAACGCTTCACCAGTGGTGTGATCAAGTTACTGCGTAAGGGCAAAAGCGGTGGGGATGGGATAGGTAACTTTCGCCCTTTAACTATGTTAAATACAGAGTTAAAGATTTTGGCTAAGATCTTGGCTAACCGTTTGCAGCTTGTCCTGTCTAGTCTGATTGGCTCCGAGCTGACTTGTTCTGTGAAGGGCAGGACTATTCAGGACAACCTTCATATGGTGCGCCTGATCATCGAGAAAGTCGACGGTGAAGCCGCGCTGATCAATTTAGATCAGTCCAAGGCCTTTGATAGGGTTGACCATCGATTCTTGGAGGCTGTTCTTTCGGCTGCCGGTTTCGGGCCGTACTTTCGCTCCTGGATCCGGCTTATGTATGCGACTCCCGGTGCGCTGGTAGAAGTGAACGGGGTAAGATCGGAACCTTTCGTATTGTCTCGATCTATTCGTCAGGGTTGTCCTCTTTCGCCCATGCTTTACGTTCTTGCGTTGGAACCTTTCCTTCGCAAGTTAAAGGCGAATCCGGTCCTACGAGGAATCTCTTTACCTGGTGCTACCACCTCGGCCAGATATTCTGCCTATGCTGACGACGTTTCGGTTCTTGTGTCGAGCAGAGCCGAGATTAACGAAGTCAGCAGAGAAATCAGTGGGTATGAGATGGTAACAGGGGCCAAGATCAACCGCGATAAGTCTGTTGGCGTGCGGTTGGGTGCGTGGAAGGGTGTTTCTCTTCTCGGACCATTCAGCTGAACGGATGGGCCGATCAAGATACTCGGCGTCTGGTTCGGTCCTGATATCCAGTTGGATATGAATTGGTCGGAGGTACGAGAGAAGGCCGAGATCGCAATTAATTTGTGGTCTCGGAGGAATCTTTCCTTGAAGGGGAGGGCGGAGGTATGTGTTTCACATATCTACCCGATTCTCCTTTACCGACTCTCGGTACTTCCACTTCCGTCTACCACACTACTTTCATTAGTACAGCTCTTGTTCTCTTTCTTGTGGAGAGGCAAAGCTCCTAGGGTATGTCGGGAGATCTGTTGCCTTCATCCCTCTGAAGGCGGTCTAGGTATGCCTAGCATTGAGATTCGTCTCGATATGCTTCGCATCGGGTTCCTGGATCGTTTGTGTCGCGATTCGGATGACGGGGGCGCCTTCTGGAAGGAAGACGCCCGTAGATCCTTCCCATCCTTGAGAAGTGTGCACTCGGGCGAGGAGGAGGCTGGCCGTTTGCCTCGTGCCGAGTGCTCCTTCTACCGTGAATGTCGTCTGGCTCTGAAACACCTCTTACGGGCGACGGTTGGCCTCCACAACGTCCAGGCGTTGTCTCGTAGGGCATTATATCAAGTGGTAGTCAGGGGGTCCGTTCATGATGATTTGATTGACGAGCTCGGTCTTACGAAGCAGGAGGCTCGCTCAATCTGGCCTTGGTCTCCCGGGTTGAAATGTCTCAACAACGATGAGGCATCCCACACCTGGCTGGTGATACGTGGGGCCCTCTGGGTCGGCAAAAGACTTTGCGCAGCGGGTTTGGAAAAATATCCAAACTGCCGACGTTGTGATGGGGAAGTCGAGACCCTTGGTCACGTCTTCTTTCATTGCAAGTCGGTAGCACCATTGTGTAAGTTTGTTGAAGGCCTCATGGTTCGCATGTTGCAGGGAAAGTTTTTTGTCCTTGAGGCCATTTCTGTTTGTAGCAATGTGGCCCCGCCGTTAACAAAGTCTGAACTTTGTGTTCCACTGCTTGCTAGGAGTTATGAGAGTCGTGATTTGGGTGACACGTCAGAAGGGATTCTATGGAGGTGAGAAGTTCACTTCTTCACTACTAATCTTGTACTTTAAGCATCAGCTTAAAGTCAAGATTAGGACGGAAAGGTGGTGACTCTCTTCATCAGAATTCGGCAAAAGGTGGGTAAATCTTGCGCGAATGTGTAAAGTGAGAGGAGCTGACCTAGAGTGGCACTTGGACCTCGGTTAGGTAAAGGATTTCTTCCCTCATGGGTTGAACAGAGGCAACCCGTCCCGATATTAGGCTAGTTTAGGTTTGTTTTGAGTCTTTAGTTTTCTCGATTTTGGTTAACTTAGCTAGGGTATGTATGCTCATCGGCCCCCTTTTATTTCTGTTCTTATTTTTCTTTAGTTTAATTCCCCATCCCCTCCCTCGTTAGGTGGCCAGTGACGTCAGTTCTCTGGTGGTTGCGGGATGACTTTCGTTTCGTGTGCGTGTTTTTTCGTATTTGTTATTGTGTCTAAATGAGTGTGTGCCCGTGGGAGTGATTTTGGAAGGATGACTGTGTTTTACTTGTATAATCTCGCAATTATTTCGTCCAGTTAACTGATGTTTCTGCCACATTTAGGTATTGTGGGGGTTTTTATTACTAACCTTATTTTGTTTTGTTTTCTTGTAAATATTCATTGGGGTTTTTAAATTGTTATTCCCCCCCCCCCACAGAATTTAAATTGTACATATGGGGACTAGTTAGAATTTCATAGAGAATTTGAGGAATTATGGTGGATGTAGTAAGAAAGGTATGGAAGATTGTGTTGTTTTGGTGCTAGGACTATTGTTGGGATGTTTGGGTCAGTGTTTGCGACTAGCTAAGTTTTAAGTTAAGACAGATGATGACCGTCCTTCCCCAATCCCCCTTTTGGCCTTCTGCCACATTTTGTATATTTTCTTATACAAATAAATATTGTCAGTAATTCGCCTTCAGAGAGATTCCGCACAGATCCACGCATGTCTACATTTATACTAAAAGGACTTTGCGCGCGTCAACACCTGACTCAACTTTTAACCTCTTTCTGTCTCTCTCTGAATTCATTGCACATTTCTAAAAAAAAAGTGTTATCTACACTACTAAACAGAAACTGTAATTCAAGCATTAAGTCAAAAATACAGTCCAGGGTGAATACCTCTGTCAAAACAAGAACAAACAAAAATCAACAAAAATCTCGCATTACATTACCTTCAAATTTATCTCTCGATAAATTTTCCTTAATATTACATGTGAACATTTTCTAAACAAACGAACATTCCTGAACTGTAATTCATTAAGATACTTAATTCACATTTCGTCAAACATCCATATAACCAAAACACAAGCTTTTCCAAATTGTATTAATTGTATATAAATGTTCAGTGTTTTTCTAATTGAATTCACGACTACCTTTGTTTCTTTGTTCAATTTTGCCTTGAGATTTATTCAACTTGTATGTCTATGCTTAATATTGTTGTGATTAATATGGAGAACATGCTTTTCACACTTATCATCTCAAACAAAAAATCGCAACAAAGTAAAACCTATATTATGGGATATAATTATCTATTCTTTAAGTACTCCTCTCTAGCTATTATGATGATGGTCAAACCAAGGGTCCTCTACATAAGCTAGCTTAAATGCTGCCCGATAGGGCGGCTTTTAACTAGCTTTTAAGCTAACGGTGCACTCAGTGACGATCAAACTTACTACCCTAACAAGTTGTTCTGCGAGGAACCCCTCGTGCTACGGCAGGCGCCGAATAATGTTAACATCGAAAAATCGTTTAGATTTTGGCTAGTTATCTCCCCTAATTCGCGATACCTAAGATTTAAAATGAATTTTTATAAATGAAAAAAGCTTTCTTGTAGCTTTCATTTTAGCTTTAATTGAAAGCTAATTGATTAAATTTGCTATTTCCAGTGAGCAAAATTCTCTGGTGTATTTCAAGGAGGAATTATATTGATTGAAATCGGTGGTAAAATGTTGGTAAAACAGCTGATGAGCGCCCTTTTTTTAGTCGTCTTTCATCGCAATCTAATTATTTGTATTAAAAAATCTTCCAAAAACCAAAATGTGCTTTTCTGAAACATCGGTTGAGGAATATTAGCTGATTTAAAGTATAATTAATCTGATTTGAAACAAATATTATTTACTTAATTTAAAAATAACAGAGAAATGAATTTTTAAAACAAACCATGGTAGTGATAAAGTGCTTGTCAAGGCTCAAATCAGTTGACAAGCGCTTCTGAAGGTTTTGACAGATTTATTGTTGTTCTACAAAGCCTTTATCTGTTAAAACATAATTTAAGAAAATGACAGGTGAATGCTTTTTTATATCATTTTTAAGTACTCAGTAATCTTAAAAATGTTGGAAATATTCTCTTTTTGCTTATGTTTAGTCATATTCATTGTTTTTTTAAATCATTTCACCCCAAGCAAGACAATTAAGCCACGAAGATGCAAGAAGTTACAGAGTGAAAGACTATAAGACCAACATTATTAAGGAGAGAGAACAATAAAGCATGTTAGAGCTAATATATATGTGTGTGTGTGTGTGTGTGTCAGATCTAACTACAGTTTCCCCCTGCCAAGGTGGGGTGCAAGTTCATATTTCCATTTCCAGTAAGCAAAATACTCTGGTGTATTTCAAACAGAAATTATATTGATTGAAATCTGTTTTTTCTAAATAACTGATTACCCCCCTTTTTTTTTACATGTCTTTCATCGCAATGTAATTATTTGTATTAAAATATCTTCCAAAAATCAAAATATGCTTTTCTGAAACATTATTTGAGGAATATTAGCTGATTTAAAGTATAATTACTCTGATTTGAAACCAATATTATTTACTTTAAGTTTAAAATGACATAGCAATACATTTTTAAAACAAACAGGGCGGTGATTTTTAACCGATAGCAGCCATATTTAGGTAACTGACGAGCGATGACAAGTGCTGATAAGGAATTGGCATATTTATTGTTGTTCTACGAAAAGTTTATCTGTTAAAATATCATTTAAGAAAAAGACGGATGAGCACCTTTTTCATATAATTTTTATGTACTCAGTAATCTAAAAAATGCTGGAAAATATTCAGAGAAATAGTAAAGGTACCTAATTTTGACCCATCAATGATTACGATTAAATAAATAAAAGATGACGATTGAAAATAGCAGTTTCAACAATTTCAGTCATGTTAATGTTATTTTTTTTTAATGTCAAAACTTCCAAGAAGCAAGAAATTTATAAATAAATAAATATAAAAAATAAAGACTAGAAAGATAGAATGTCGATACTAAAAAAAAAAACGAAAAACAAAACTGTATCGGATTTCAGACAGATATGAGTGTGCAAGTTTAAGACGAAACTGGTCGGTACGGAGGTTTGAAAAGAAGAAAAAAAAGGTTCAT
The DNA here is from genome assembly GCA_964036315.1 of Acanthosepion esculentum. Classification (NCBI taxonomy): domain Eukaryota; kingdom Metazoa; phylum Mollusca; class Cephalopoda; order Sepiida; family Sepiidae; genus Acanthosepion; species Acanthosepion esculentum. The sequence goes on along the minus strand of OZ038497.1, from coordinate 14,349,499 downwards.
AAAAAACGACTTGAACGGATATGGATTTTATTTTATCTTTTTATTTTTATTTTGGAAAACTTTTACTTGTACATTATTCTATTTTATTTATAAAGTATTTTTGTTTTTTTTTATGACAGTCGCCAGGCAGAAACGTGCCGCTAATGGTGTTTACGAGTTCAGTAATTCGTAAACAACTTTGTCATTTAAAGAAAAAAAAATACTTTAAAATTTAATTCTTACTTATTTGTTGTTGTTGGTATGTTTAGCGGATGGGGGTGAAAAGAGGGAGAGCGAGAGAAAGGGAGAGCGAGAAAGGGAGAGATAGAAATGGAGACAGAGGGTAGGAAGTAAATGTGTGTGCGAGTGAGAGAGAGAAAGTGGGAAAGCATGTGTTTCTGTATGAGAGAGAGAAAGAGGGATAGAGAGAGGGAAAGTATGTTTGTGTGTATGAGAGAGGGGAAAAGTATGTGCGTATGTGTGTGTGAGAGAGAGAGAAATAGAGAGAGAGAGAAAGTATGTGCGTAAGAGAGAGAGAAAGGGAAAGTATATGTGTTTGTGTGGGAGAGAGAGGGAAACTGTGCGTTTGAGAGCAAAAAAGAGAAAGAGTGAAAGGGAGAGGGCAAGTATGTATGTGTTTGTGTGTGAGAGAGAGAGGGAGAGAGAGAGAGAGAGAGAAAGAAGGTGAGGGAGAGAGAAGCTATGTCGGATTTTGAATAAGCACACCCAGTTGCATCCAACGTCTTGAGATTAACTCACATTCAGTGCCCTTAAATTTTGGCCTTGTACCAGACGAGGCTAAACCGAATAAATAGCCATAGATACCGTAGCGAATTCGAATACCACTAGTTGATCTGACCATTTGGCCTTGTACCAGACTAACTCAATCTTTGTAAATAACCAATACTAATTTAATGAGCTCAATATTCACTTGATTCTCTTTAATATTGGCCTTGTACCAGATTAAGTTAATGTATGCAAATAACTATTACTGCTGTAGTGTTTGTATTTCTGAGATGAGGTATTGTAATTATTTACATTGTTCGGACTGTTGTCTTCATCTTTATTGACATATTCACAATGTTTCGGCCGTTGTATGCTCTGGCCTTCTTCAGTAGCTGTCTATATTTCTGAGGTGAGGTATTGTAATTATTTACATTGTTTGGACTGTTTTCCTCATCTTCACGACGTTTCGGACGAAATCTCTCGTGGTGGCAGCACCTGTTCAGGTCCCAGCTATGGTTAAATAGTGAAAAACCCAACCAATTCCTAACAGAGTGTTTCTCAACCTTTATTATCAACGGCAGACCTAGGAGCAAATGAAAATATCACGGCACACTTAGCAACATTTTTAAAGGGTATACATTTAAAAGTTATTAAATAAAACAAAAGATTAAAAAATATACAAATATGAACTTACTTTATTTCACTGTTTCTATTCAAGTATTTGTGCAGTTTATTTAGTGAGAAATCTGTACCTGGTGTTTTTTTTTTCGCGATTTCTTCAATGTTTGGTCGAGTGTGCAATAAGCAGACCCTCATTTCTTCTTCAGTTGAGCGTAGTCTTTCTCGCTTCTTATTTTTCATGTTATTTAGGGTCGAGAAGCCTAATTCACATAAATAAGAGGTAGAAAATTGCAATAAAACTGATAAAGCCTTTTTAGCTAATGTGCGATATTCCTTTTGTATTGAAATTCAAAATGTATCAGTTGGTACTGTCGAATGTTTTATTTTGAGTCCTTAAAAAATAAAAAAATACCTTTAAAAAATGAATATTAGAACAAAATATTCAAAATAACATAATCGAAGAACAGTGAAAAGAATTATTTAAAAAAGGTTATACTTATTCATTTATTCAAGTATTAACGATGTGCCATTATTACTTCCGAACACACATATAAGGGTGTTCCAAAAACTTGGACCGATTTTAATGTAAGTTAAGTTTAAGCGTCTAATAATTTTTTCTTTTTCTTTCAGATTTGGCGGACATTTAGGTGATATTATTTTTCACACATAATGGCCATGACTTAAATAACAATAGAGAAATAAATACATTTTCACTAATAACACTGATTTATTTACTGCTGACTTTGATCCGTCTTAATGAAACACCCTTATATATAATCCGTCTTAATGAAATACCTTTTATTTATTTGTTTCTGTTATAGGTAAATATTAGTCGTTTATATTTGAGTCTGTAAGCATTTATTTCGTTCTGGAATAAGTAGACATTGCTCGTTTATATTTGAGTCTATAAACAATTATTTCGTTCTGGAATAGGTAGACATTGCTCGTTTATATTTCAGTCTGTAAGCAATTATTTCGTTCTGGAATAAGTAGAGAATTGCTCGTTTATATTTGAGTCTATAAGCAATTATTTCGTTCTTGAATAAGTAGACATTGCTCGTTTATATTTGAGTCTGTAAGCAATTATTTCGTTCTGGAATAGGTAAATTGTTTTCTTTTATAAAGGGTGTTCCAATAACTTGGACCGATTTTAATGTGAATTAAGTTTAAGCGTCTAATGATTTTTTCTTTTTCTTTCAGATTTGGCGGACATTTGGGCAATATTATTTTTTGCACATAATTGCCATGACTTAAATAACATGATCCAATAGAGAAATAAATATATTTTCACCAATAACACTGATTTATTTACTGCTGACTTTGATCCGTCTTAATTAAACACCCTTATATATAATCCCTCTTAATGAAACACCCTACATATGTATGCCGTGACAATATTTTGCGGCACACTTAAAAGGATCGCAAGGGAAACTAGAATCACTGACCAAACTGCATTTTTATGATGAAGATGTCAGTTATACAATTTTATATGAAAAAAATTACTAACAATACCTATTTATAGTAAAAGTGCCAACAATACATTTTAAAGCAAAATGACCAGCAATGCATTTTATAGTAGAATTACCAACGATACATTTTTATAGCAAAATGACCAACAATATATTTTATCTGTAGTTGAAGGCATAAAATTCTTTCCTTTCTTTTTATGTGCCATGTCCTTATGCAGTCATGGCTATCAATCTCCCTCTATACCTTGCAGCTCTTAACAAGTTCCTTCCCTCTAGCATCTTCCCCAGACCACGTTTTGTCATCCACTTGCTCAAGCCCGCTATGTATGTCATGCGTTGCTTTCCTTTGTCTCTCTTTCCCCCTATTCGATCCGTGAGTATCAGATTCTCTAGACCCTCCTTCCTCATCATGTGTCCCAGAAACTTCAGCTGCCTCTTCCTGATGTTAAGTATAAGCCTTCTCTTTGTTTGAATCCTCTCTAAGACTTCATCGTTTCTCACACGCTCGGTCCACGATATCCTTAGCATCCTTCTGTAGAACCACATCTCCGTTGCCTCAAGCCTCTTCATCTTTGACGAAATCGTCCAAAACTCACTACCGTAAAGAAGGACAGATGCCACGTAACAGCTCTGTATTCTTTTCTTTGTTACCAAAGACATTCTCCTGTCTCGCAATACTCTGCCCAACTTTTGGAATGTGTCCTTGTCCATCCCAATACGTCTACGAATCTCAGTGTCCGTCCTCTGTCAAGACGCTTCCCAGATATTTGAACTTGGAGGAACGCTCTGAGTCAACGGCCAGATAACTAGAGGTGGTGTCCCCATAAACTACCGTGGAGAAAGCAACGGGAAACCACTCCACTATCAATCCCAAGACAAATCATGGTCAACAACTCAGACAATGCGAAACTCAACGGCGTGAAGGGGGTTAAGTCTATGGGAATTAACTCCTCGCCCGGTAAGGACCGACATGCACAACAGGTGTCATCTGACAGTCATCCAGTGACTGCTAGCATAAACGGCATAAAATTACGTTCAAAATATTTAAATTTCGGCATTAAATAACCCATAGAGGTTGATATGCCGTTAAACAAAATCAACCAGCCAACCAATTTTATCTCTCCGCCTTGCATGCACGTGTCAGTTGCAAAATACCCATTACTTCCCCATTCCACTTAGTTTTTTATACGCCTAAAGGGCTGAAATTTAATCTATTCATTTCTTGCATGGCGTTTTCATTAGTGCAACATCCTTCCAGTTCCCGATTACTATATTTTGTTTGTCGCTCATGTCTATCCTTACTAGGCGAGGAGTTATTTCCATTGGATTTTACCGCCTTCACGCTGTTGTCTCTGTTATATTATTAATCCCCATGATTATGATTATTCTTGGGATAGGTAGTGCAGAGGTTTCTTGTTGCCTTCTCCACGGTGTTTTTATTGAGACACCAACTCCAGTTAGCACCGGATAAAAGATCGTAACAAAAATGTTCTCAGCTTGACGCAATTTCGGCATCGACAAGATCACAGAAGTAATAAAAGAAATATACAACAATGGTGACATACCGATGGACATCAGTAACTCCATCTTCGTAACATTACCTAAGAAACCAGGTGCAAATGAATGCAAGCTCCATCGCGCAATTATTTTAACGAGTCACCTAACTAAAGTAATAATGAGAATCCTGAGGAATAGGGCGTAAAGTAAAATTAGATTCAGATTCTGCTTATTTTCTTTTCAGTATGAGAATGGAAACAAACCACTTTATAGTTTGAAAATGAATGAAACCATTTTGATAGTTTAATAGAAAATATTTAGTTATTAAGCTATTTCCAGATTGAAAATATTTGTTTTCATTATATTTCTGTTCAGAAGTGTGATGCTATTTGACTCTAGTGTCATCAGCTGTGTTCTACAAATGGAAGACCTATCAAATGACTAGAAGATTTGCCACGTTTTTAGCTTCAAGACGATTTCTTTTGTCAGAATAAATCAAAGAAAACTCTCTTTCTACCGCTACAGAATTTACAGCAAAGGTATTAATTATATTTTTAGCTATTATATATCGGCTATTAATATATAAGATTAATTTCGGATAATCAAGCAATCGGTTCGCTAATAAAATTTTAAAAATCGGTTTGCGCGAACCGGTAGGATGCCACAACTGAATGTACGTATGTGACTCTTGATAACACCTGAGACCAATATTCGATTTCATAGGTAGACTTCTCTTGAGTTCAAGTGTCATTTTAGGGGCCAAGGACGTCGAAACGAGATGGAAGCTATTATAAGCCTTGCGAATGATGAGTAAGATGTGGCAACCGCCATATATTTATATATAAACATCCTAAAAAGTAAAGTGCGCAATGCTTACCTTATTATTCTTGTTTTATTTCCTTTGATTTCTGGCGTGTATACATTTCTTTCCGGGTCCCAACCAGAGACCTAAGACCAGAAATGCCATCATGACATTTTCCACTGAGCAATTAAAAAAAAATTTTTTAAAAAAACGTAAGGTGTGGACTAAACTCGTGAGAACAATTTTTTGTATTTCTTTAAGGCATGGGCTTCCAGGAATCCCTTCACTGAGCCTATTGGAATCTTTCCCAATCAATCCGAGGGTTCCAACTACAACAGGGGTTGTTGATGTTCCCATGTGCCACATTTTTGAGATTTCGATTTCAACGTCCTTGTATTTTGATAGATTTTTGAAGATCTTCAAAGATACACTGCAGTCCGCAGGGACTGCCATGTCAATAAGGAGACACATTTTTAGTTAGCGGGCTCTAATAACAATATCTGGGCGGTTAGATTTGATTGTTCAAATTCTGTGCATTGTGTAGTCCCATAAAATTGTAACAGATCCTATCTCCGTAACCGAGTCTGGGCGGTGTTCATGCCAATTTCTTTCAGTTTACTTCCCGTAGAAGTTGCAAATTTTTCAGTGCAGATATTGGCCAACTCTGTCATGCAGGATTTTATATTCAGTGGGTGCCAATACCTTGCAACCTGATACAAGATGATCAATTGTTGCTGTTATTATTATTATTATTATTATTATTATTATTATTATTATTATTATTTCCTTTGATTTCTGTTGTATATACATTTGCATCCGGGTCCCAACCAGAGACATAAGGTCAGAAATGGCTTCATGACATTTTCCAATTTTGTGCAAAAAAAAAAAAATTTTATCACACACATTTAGATTGATAAAGCTCTTCATAATGTGTGAACTGTACTTTTTAGTCTAATTTTTTATATTTCTTTAAAGCATGGCCTACCAGGAATCCCTTCAATGAGTCTATCGGAACCTTTTTCAGTAAATCCAAGGGTTCCAACTGCAACAGGAATTACTGATGTCCTCATGTGCCACATTTTTTAGATTTCCACTTCAAGATCCTTGTATTTTGAAAAGTTTTGAAGATCTTCAAAGGTACATTACAATCTGCAGAGACCACCATGTCAATAAGAAAGCACATTTTGTTTTTGTGATCTGATCCCGATATCTGAGTGATTAGATGGGATTGTTCTGTCTGTGTGTCTTGTAAAGTCCCATAAAATTCTTACAGGTCTCGTCTCTTTAACCGGGTCGGGGTGATATTCATACCAGTTTCTTGCAGTTTCCTTCCCGTAAATGTTTCATATTTTCCATTGCAGATGTTGGCCCACTCTGTCATTCCGAGTTTTATATTCAGTGGTAGCTAACACTGTACTGATAACACCATGCAATCTGATACAAGATGATCAATTGTTTCTGGATATTTATCACAGAATCTGAATTTTGGGCTAACACAGTTTTTCAGTATGTGTGCTTGGTAATTTCTAGTTAGCAAGCATTGGTGCTGCGCAACAATGAATAAAAACTACGGTTTCAGCTTTTAACCCTGCACTACGTAATCACAGATGGGATCAGAGTTTGTCTACATTAGCTTGTTTTTATTATTATTATTATTATTATTATTATTATTATTGTTGTTGCTGTTGTTGTTGTTGTTATTATTATAATTATTATTATTGTTATTATTGTTATTATTATTATTATTGTTGTTGTTATTATTATTTTTATTTCCTTTGATATCTGGCGTTTACACATTTCTTTCCGGGTCCCGCCCAGGGACCTAAGGCTAGAAATGGCATCATGACACTTTCCACTGCAAAAAAATAAAAAAAATAAAATAAAAAATAATTACATAGATAAAGCCCTTCGTAAAGTGTGGGCTGTACTTGTCAGAACAATTTTTTGTATCTCTTTGAGGCATGGACTTCCAGGGATCCCTTCAATCAGCCTACTGGAATCTTTTCCAACCAGTCCAAGGGCTCCAACTACAACAGGAATTGTTGATGTTCCCATGTGCCACATTTTTGAGATTTCTATTTCAAGGTCCTTGTATTTTGACAGTTTTTCGAATATCTTCAAAGGTACAATGCAGTCTGCAGGGACTGCCATATCAATAAGGAGGCACTTATTTTGTTTGTGGTCTTTAATAACAATGTCTGGGCGGTTGGCTTTGATTATTCTATCAGTGTGTATTGTGTAGTCCCATAGAATTGTAACAGGTCCTATCTCCGTAGCCGGGCCAGGGTGGTGTTCGTACCAGTTTCTTTCAGTTTCCTTCCCATAAGAGTTGCAAATTTTTCAGTGCAGATATTGGCCCACTCTGTCATGCCGGGTTTTATATTCAGTGGGTGCCAATATCGTGCAACCTGATATAAGATGATCAATGGTTTCTGGATATTTGTCACAGAATCTGCATCTTGGGATAACACAGTATTTTAGTATATGTGCTTGATACTTCCTAGTTTCACCTTTCAACCCTGTACTACGTAGCCACTGATGGGTGCGGTTTTTGTCTACGTCAGCTTGTTTGGTACGGGCAGAGTATTGGCCATGGAGCGGTTTATCTTGCCATTGTTTCTTTATCTGGTCGGTCGCATTTGTCTTTGCATTCTTTTTTAAGTATTTTGCAGCTTCGGCCGGTGTACAGTGATGTATTTGAATTTCTGTGCCCATTTGAAACTCCATTTGAATTTGTCGGCTTCCTTTACTACAGAGTAAAGACACTTACTACTTTCATGTTCCTTGACACATACCATCATCCAGTCTTCTGTATTTTCCAAGTATCTTTGGAGGCCAATCGTTGTACTTTTGTAGGATAGTTCTAGTTGAACTAGACCTCTGCCTCCTTCGGATCTGGGCACATACAGGCGATCAATATCAGCTTTGGGATGATGCATGCGGTAGCAAGTGAGGAGCTTTCTCGTTTTGGCGTCCATTCGCTTAATTTCAGCTATGGTCCAGTTAAGGACATTAAAGCTGTATTGCACCACAGGAACTTATTATTATTATTATTATTTTTGTTATTATTGTTATTATTATTATTATTATCATTATTATTAGACAAGTTAAGAAAAGAAAAGAAAAAACACAGTATATGAGATGAATTATTATGATTACTTGCTTTATTTACATTATTCGGACTATTATCCTCATCTTCATTGCCATATTCACAACGTTTCGGGCATTGTACGCTACAGCCTACATCAGATGATTGAAATTTCGAAACGAACCCTTTATTTCGTCAACTTAAATCGCGTTCTTCTCTTAACTGCTGAAAAATATTGAAAGAGTTACGTCAATCATTTTGTTTAATAATAATAATAATAATAATACCAATATACAAATAATAATGATGATGATGATAATAATAATAATAATAATATGCAAATAGTCAAGACATTGTCATAAAAGATTTTAAAAAAGAAAGCTGCCAACCAATTGATATAAATTGTCCACAGGATTCCAATGATTCTAAAAAAGAATTTCAAAAAATCGTCCAATTATAAGGACCAGCAAATCGAAGTAACAAAAATATGGACAATTAAAACAACGATTATCCCTGTTGTGATCGGGATATTGGGTATGATAAAGAAGGCTACCGAAAATCATATGAGTAAAATTCACATCAATATTAAATCAGTGTTAAATCTTAGACAAGCATCGTTTCTACATAGACTTGTCATTTTTTGAAGATTTATATATTTTTATACTTGAAAATTTAAAAAAAATATATATAAATGGAAGATAACAGAAACTTTGTTGAAATATTGTTTAATATTGTCAAACGCTGTGTTTTTTCTTTTCTTTTTCTTAAATCAAGCTCTTAATTGTTGAAAAATATTGAAAGAGTTACGTCAATTATTTTGTTTTTTATTATTATTTATTTCAGTATCTGTCTATAAATCTGACATGAGGAATTATGAGTTCTTCTTCTTCTTCTTCGTCTTCTTTATTTCAGTTGTATCATTCAGCACTTTAGGTTAACTTAGTGAATTTTTACCAACTGCAATGAATATAGTGGGCTATAAGTTTTTCGCCACCCTTGATTACAGCAATTTTGGCTTCTGTCTTCTTTTTTTTCTGACAATACCGTATCAAGCTACTCTCATCTATGAACAATAGTTGAGTTATATCTTGCAATGAAAGTTCGTGGAAGTAAAGAAATTGGTGAATTTCAACAAGGGCAAATAATAGGATGGCATTAGTGTGGCAAGTCAAATAGAGAAATTGCTAGGTTTTTCCAGGTTAATCATCAAACGGTTAATAATATTGTCAAGAAATTTAATGGAGAAGGCCATTGTCGTGTGTCACAACGTCCAGGAAGACCAAGCATCGTGTCTGTGTGAACGAAAAGGGCACTAAATAGGGAAGTCATCAGAAACTGTTGTCAGAGCGTCAAAGATGTCGCCGACAGCATGGAAATGTAGCCACATCCGGTGAGAAAGATTCTGAAAGAGCTAGGCTATCAAAGAAGAGTTGCAAGAAAGAAGCCCTTGATTTCAGATGTTAACAGGAACAGGCGTATAGACTGGACAAGAGAATTCAAGAGCAAAGATTATGAATTTTGGCAGTCTGTAATTTAGTCAGATGAAAGTAAATTCTGACAATATTCAAATTCGAGACAGGTTTATATTTGGAGAAATCAGGATTAGACTTGGAACACTGAATGTCTGCAGGCGACCGTGAAACATGGAGGGATTGGAGCAATGGTGTGGGTCGCTTTCTGGTTTGGAAGGAAATCTGAGATGATTCTTGTTGACGAGCGGTTGTATGGTCCAAAATACTGTCAAATATTAGACAAAGGAATACTCCCACTATTTGAAACCAATCAGATTGACAAGAATGTCTACTTTTTTCAACAAGATGGAGCTCCATGTCATACGAGCAAAGTAGCAAAGGCCTGGAAGGAATCGCAAGGAATCAAGTCATTGCTATGGGTAGCCTCAAATCCTGACATGAATCCAATAGAGCACGTTTGTGAGCACCTTGACCGAAGACTTTCAAGAGCGTGCAACCAAAATCACATCAATGGCAACCCTTAAAGAAACATTGCTAAAGGAGTGGCAAAATATGGATCAGACGATTGTTGATAACTTGATCAAATCCATGAAAAATCGAATACAAGCACTGAAACTAGCAAATGGAGAACCAACTCCATACTAGTTCCAAATACTGTTTATTTAAGTTGAGTTGGGATTACGTAATTAAATTTTGAAATTGGATGTAGTTTATTTCTCCTGGCTAAAAGCTTTTCTTGGGCCACTGTGAAAATCTGTAACTTTGTTATAGTGGAAGACACCTTGTCTAGATAAAGACTCTCCCACCTATTATAAGTAGGAGTCAGTAGGTAGTCGAGGGGAGGAGAAGTTATCAACGACCACAACTCGATTACTCTGCGTAACACTTTATTACAAGTTCCTAACGTTTCTGTACGTTTACCCCATTTAGGACGCATTTAGTCCGACGTTCTATTGTGGAAATAACTCCACAACAACTTTTGGCGACGAAGATTCGAACTCATACGAGAGAAAAAAAATTCGTTCGCCAATACAACTTTTGGCGACGAAGATTTGTACTCATAAGGAGGAATAAAAAGTTCGTCCGCCACAGTGGTTTTGACGACGAAATTCGTACTCATAGGGAGGAAGAAAAATTTTGTTCGCCACAAATAACTTGGGCGACAAAGTCTCGGATTTACACTTTGAAAAAAAAAATGGATCCAAAACGTAGGAGATACGCTACGATGTTGGTAAAAAAATGAAGTTTTTTGGGTTTTTTTTCTTTTTCTGTAAAAAAATAAAAAATAAAATAAAAAATTAAAAACTTTTTACTCCTACGGAGTTAAGTTTTAGGAGGGGGTGTTATAGTGGAAGACACCTTGTCTAGATAATAGACTCTCCCACCTATTATAAGTAGGAGTCAGTAGGTAGTCGAGGGGAGGAGTAGTTATCAGCGACCACAACTCGATTACTCTGCGTAACACTTATTTACAAGTTCCTAACGCTTCTGTACGTTTACCCCATTTAGGACGCATTTAGTCCGACTACAAGTTCTATTGTGGAAATAACTCCACAACAAACTTTGATATTCAAAATTTCAATTTACAGCAACCACTTTCCACAATAAAATTATATGACATTTCTAGATTAAATTCCAACGAAAACTAAAGTACACATTGCAGATGCCAAGTCAGGGCCAATAACATTACAGACTCTTCTTTAAATTTTGTCGAGAATCTCAGGACATATAACCAGAACACCAGACCACATATGGCAGCAATATTCAATGCACGGACGAATAGTAGATTTATAAATGTGCAAGATGGATTTTGACGAGAAAAACTTTCTGGCACTTTAGAATGAACCGACCGTCTTAGGAATTGTTTCAATATAATTGTTCTACTTCAAAGTTAGACCAAGAAGGAGCAAAGAATTTATCTTCTGGAGCTTAGCATCAGCCATGCTGATTAAGGCCAAAATGACTCTATGTGGTTTAAAGGATAGCAGTCTCCTTTTATAGGCGTTGACATTTACAATCTATTTCTTGCCCTCAGTTAACAAATGATTGGATACCATTTTCAAGATCAGCTGCCAGTTTTTATTTTGTTGGACATATCAGACTTACCGGAGTAAATAGATTAAGTCAAATATCCGGCCAGAGACACCTTGACCCTTGAGCTTGTAAAGAAGACGAGCATAACAAACTCCTTCAAAACCTTCGAGATATCTAAAACCACAGCCCGAGCCTCGCAATTGTTATCTACAATCTGATAGACAAACTCACTAGTAACTGTTAACACATCGGCGCTTTCTAGAATTCACCTGGTATATATATACATATATATATATATGTATATATATATATATTAATATAAATAGAATATATATATAATATAAATAGAATATATATATAATATATATATATATATTCTATATATATATATGTATATATATATTAATATGAATAGAATATATATATATATATAAGTAGAATATATATATATATATATATATATATATATATATATATATATATATATATATATATATAGAAATAGAAATAGTTATACTCCTCTGGAAAAACGGATAAGAAATTGAGGCGAAAACAATCGTCCAGAATCCAAGCTCAGAGTCCAAAGAAAAAAAAAAACCCAAAACGAGTAAAGCAAAAGTAACTAAGCAAAGTGCTCAATACTCTAATTTGAGAAAATCTAACTATGAAGCTAAAGAGCCTGGTAAACCTAACTAGGTTTCACCTACGCGGATCGTCAGGGTAAGCTTTATATATATATATATATATATATATATATATATAGCCAGCATATTCATTCAAGCATGTTTTATTAAATAATATACACATATGCCTAATTATTTTTCAAATAATCCTTTGTAGTTCTCTAATTATCTTATTATTAAGTTGACATTCATCAAGGAAAGCACGTTAGTTATTGTTAACTGAAGTACTTTTGATCTCCTCTCAGATCGTACTTAGGGATGAATTGCGAAGACAAACTTAATGTAATTGTAATCGTTGTGATGCTGATTTTTGTAAACATGCGTTCTGTAAACGCGTTCTGTTATAATTATTTTCAATTTAATCGTTGTTGCTACGATGTTTTGTAAACAAGCGTTCCCAATGTAAAGGGGCATAACTAGAGATGGTAAATGGTAATATGGTGTTAATTGTTATTTAACTCAAATGCATATTAAAACATTGCTACAATACTCGTAATAAATCTTGTTCTGAATTGGTTGGTTGCTTTTGATACAGAAGGCCTCGAGAATTTGAAGTTTTTTTAATTATTTTATATATATATATATATAGAGAGAGAGAGAGAGAGGGAGAGGGAGAGAAAGGGAGAGACAGTTTTAATTGTCTGTTCATTAACACAATAGCCAAATTGGAAATGCAAAGTGGAGAAGGAAGGGCGTGAAGTGTGAAAGATAGAAAGTAAGTAAGAAAGAGAAAGAGAAAATCGAAAAGAAAAGCGGAAAAAGCAAAGGAAGAAGGATCTGGAGACGAAAGAGGGGAAAAGTAAGAAAGAAAAAGATAAATGAAAAGAAAAGCGTGTGAACGGAAAACGGTCAAATTATAGGGACAAGAGTGAGGAAAAATATGAGGTAAGTAAGAAAGTTATGGAAACTCGGGAAGAAAAGCGGAAAAGTAGGGACGGGATGAAGGCGAAAGAAAGGCGGGCTTACCGTATTAACTTTTGTTACTCATTTACGTATTAATCTTTTAACACGTTGACTCCTACACGAATGTATGTCTGTAGGGCCCACACGACCCACAAGAGGGTCATTGTGGTATGTCTGCAAAGCCCACACGACCCACCGGAGGGTCGTGGTGGTATATCTGCAAGGCCCACACGAACCTCCGGTGGGTCGTCTTCCAATTCCTTTTCTATAAAGATTATTGGGAGCGGGATGCTATGGTTGTTTATGAGATCATGGTACATCGCAATCATATTTTTTCCAAAAATATTTTTTTAATTTTTTTGTATTTTATTTTCCTTTGGGAATTTCTACTGTTGTATTTTTTGTCATTTTTTATATTTTAAATAGACAGATACCATGCATCCGTGTGGGTCGCGTGAAAGTCTAGGTTGTAATATGGACTCAGGTACCGAACGGCACACCGATTGGTCGTAGGTAATATATACTACCTATGATATCCTTACCTCATATATGATCCAATGTTAAAAAAAAGTCTGTTGTACCAAAATTAATTAAGAGATAGTGTTGGTACCCTGAGTCAACAAGAGAAATGAAGCTTGGGAGCCAACGTGTTAAAGTTTTATTCAATATTTGTTTGCAGCATTCGAAGTGTGATACGTAATGAGAAGTTATTTAGCTATTACAATATGGTGGTAGAGAATTTTAAGAAAAAGATTACCAAATCGCGGCGTTGAAATTATAACGTTAATGAAGCAACGTCTTTATGGGATGAGCCCTGTTACATCACATCTTGTTGACTTGTTATTTAAGGAATGTCCCAACCGCAAACCGACCTTCACCGTTCCTTGCCCTTTGCCGCCTAGGGCCAACAAGAGCAACCTGTGCCAGATGCCGACACAAGGCGGCGAAGCAACGTTTCAATGTCTCAGTATGTTTACGCCTAGGTTGATCTGATTAAACCAATTATTGAAATGGAAAAGCTATTAATTTTGTTTACATCGACTTCATATTATGATATCGACCGGCCCCTTAATGTTGGTGGGGAGAGACATATACGGTTGCGAACTTCTGAACGGTGTTAAGAGGTGTTTACATGTTAGGAAGTTTCACTTACTGAAACCGAAAGTCCTTATGGATTTTTCTTTCTTTGTTTCTTTCTTATTTCACTTTTATATTTCAGTCTATAAGATTCCATGTCCTTTCTTTCTTTCTTTCTTTCATTCATTCATTCATTCTTTCTTTCATTCATTCATTCATTCATTCTTTCTTTCTTTCTTATTTCACTTTTATATTTCAATTTATCAGATTCGATTACCTTCCTTTCATTCTTTCTTTCTTTCTTCCTTTCTTTCTTCCTTTCTTTCTTCCTTTCTTTCTTTCATGGAGTCTGTTCTTAAATAGTCTCATCAGGTCAAGGTATTCAGATGGATGTCATGTATAGCGCCAAATCTGTTCAGAAATATCTAAACCGTGTATAGGACCGCTATACAATCATAAATAACTGTACCAAATAACAGAAAACCCATCATTTGAGGACTTTCAACAGCAGCAACAACCAAAATGAATAGCATATGCAACTTGAAGAGAAAATAATCACATAATCAAAATGTTGTTGATTCTCACTACTTCAAACAAAAGGTTAGGAAGGAAACCCCCATAAATAATGGAAAGAACGACAACAGCTATTAGAGTGTTTTCTTTCTTTCTTTCTGTTTTTATCTTTTCCATCTTTCTTTCTCTCTCACTGAATAGTAATTGTCTTTCTTTCTTTCTTTTTTATCTTTTTCCATCTTTCTTTCTCTCTCACTGAATAGTACTTGTCTTTCTTTCTTTCTTTTTTATCTTTTTCCATCTTTCTTTCGCTCTCACTGAATAATACTTGTCTTTCTTTCTTTCTATCTTTCTTTCTGTCTGTCTTTCTTTCTTTCTCCTTTTATCTCTTGCATCTTTCTTTCTCTCTCACTGAATTGTCTTTCTTTCTTATATTTTTCTTTCTTTCTTTCTGTTTTTATCTTTTCCCATCTTTCTTTCTCTCTCACTGAATAGTACTTGTCTTTCTTTCTTTCTTATGAGGATGATGATAAGGAGGAGGAGCGTGAGGATGATGATGAGGATGAAGATGATGAGCAGCAGGATGATGATGAGCAGCAGGATGATGATGAGCAGCAGGATGATGATGATGAGGATGATGATGAGTAGGAGGAGGATGATGGTGGTGAGGAGGAGGATGATGATGGTCAATATGATGAGGATGAAGATGATAATGAGGAGGAGGAGGAGGAGGAGGAGAATGATGAGGATGATGATGAGGATGAGTAGGATAAGGATGATGATGAGGAGGAGGATGAGGAGTATGAGGATGATGATAAGGATGATGAGGAGGATGAGGATGAGGATGATGAGGAGAATGATGATGAGGATAAGATGAGGAGGATGAGGTTGATGATGAGGATGATGAGGATGAGGAGAAGGATGATCAGGAGGATGAGGAGGACGAGGATGATGATGACAATGATGATGAGGATGATCAGGAGGATGAGGAGGAGGAGGAGGATGAGGGGGATGAGGATGAGGAGGATGAGGATGAGGATGATGATGAGGAGGATAAGGATGATGAGGAGGATGAGGATGATAATGAGGTGGATGATGAGGATGATTAGGAGAATGATGAGGATGAGGAGGATGAGGATGAGGAGGATGAGGATGAGGATGATGAGGAGGATGAGGATGATGATGAGGAGGAGGAGAATGATGAGGATGATGATGAGGATGATGAGGATAAGGAGGATGAGGATGAGGAGGATGAGGTAGATGATGAGGAGGATGAGGATGATGACGAGGATGATGATGACGAGGATGAGGATGATGACGAGGATGATGATGAGGATGACGAGGATGATGATGACGAGGATGAAGAGGATGATGATGATGATGATGACGATGATGAGGAGGAGGATGAGGATGATGCTGATGAGGATAAGATGAGGATGATGAGAAGGAGGAGGATGATGAGGAGGAGGATGAGGAGGATGGATGAGGAGGATGACGATGAGGAGGAGGATGATGATGAGGATGATGATGAGGTGGATGAGGAGGAGGATGAGGAGGATGAGGAGGAGGTTGAGGATGGGGATGGTGAGGATGATGAGGAGGATGAGGATGATGAGGAAGATGAGGATGATGAGGATGAATGAGAATGATCAGGAGAATGATGAGGAGGATGATGTGGACGATGATGATACTGAAGATGATGCTGAGGATGATGAGGATGAAGAGGAGGATGATGATGAGGAGGAGGAGGATAATGATGAGGATGATGATGAGGTGGAGCAGGAGGATGAGGATGATGATAAGGTTGATGATGAGGATGATGAGGATGATGATGAGGAGGAGGAGAATTATGATGATGAGGATGAGGATGATGATGAGGAGGATGAGGCTGATGGTGAGGATGATGAGGATGATGATGAGGATGAGGAGGATAATGAGGAGGATGAGGATATGGAGGAGGAGGATGATGATGAGGATGATGATGGGATAATGAGGATGATGATAAGGTTGATGATGAGTATGATCAGGATGAGGAGGAGGATGAGGATTATGATGATGAGGATGAGGAAGATGAGGATGATGATGAAGATGATGACGGGATAATGAGGATGATGAGGATGATGATGAGGATGATGAGGATGCGGAGGAGAAGGATGAAAATGAGGATGATGAGGAAGAGGAGGAGTACGATGAGGTGGAGGATGAGGAGTAGGAGGATGAGGAGGATGAGCATGATGATGAAGATGATGATGAGGAGGATGAGGATGAGGATGATGATGAGGAGGATAAGGATGATGAGGAGGATGAGGATGATAATGAGGAGGATGATGAGGATGATTAGGAGAATGATGAGGATGAGGAGGATGAGGATGAGGAGGATGAGGATGAGGATGATGAGGAGAATGATGAGGAGGAGGAGGAGAATGATGAGGATGATGATGAGGATGATGAGGATGAGGAGAAGGATGATCATGAGGATGAGGAGGACGAGGATGATGATGACGATGATGATGAGGATGATCAGGAGGATGAGGAGGAGGAGGAAGAGGGGGATGAGGATGAGGAGGATGAGGATGAGGATGATGATGAGGAGGATAAGGATGATGAGGAGGATGAGGATGATAATGAGGAGGATGATGAGGATGATTAGGAGAATGATGAGGATGAGGAGGATGAGGATGAGGAGGATGAGGATGAGGATGATGATGATGAGGAGGATGAGGATGATGATGAGGAGGAGGAGAATGATGAGGAGGAGGATGTGGACGATGATGATACTGAAGATGATGCTGAGGATGATGAGGATGAAGAGGAGGAGGAGGAGGAGGATAATGATGAGGATGATGATGAGGAGGCTGAGAAGGATGAGTAGGATAAGGATGATGAGGATGATGATGAGCAGGATGAGGATGATGGTGAGGATGAGGATATGGAGGAAAAGGATGATGATGATGAGGATGATGATGGGATAATGAGGATGATGATAAGGTTGATGATGAGTATGATCAGGATGATGAGGATGAGGAGGAGGAGGATGAGGATTATGATGATGAGGATGAGGAAGATGAGGATGATGATGAAGATGATGACAGGATAATGAGGATGATGAGGATGATGAGGATTATGAGGATGCGGAGGAGAAGGATGATAATGAGGGTGATGAGGAAGAGGAGGAGTACGATGAGTTGGAGGATGAGGAGTAGGAGGATGAGGAGGATGAGCATGATGACGAAGATGATGAGGAGGATGAGGATGAGGAGGAGGAGGAGTATGAGGAGTATGAGGAGGATGAGAATGATGATGAGGATGATGATGATGAGGATGATGAGGAGGATGATGATGAGGAGGAGGAGAATTATGATGATGAGGATGAGGATGATGATGAGGAGGATGAGGCTGATGGTGAGGATGATGAGGATGATGATGAGGATGAGGAGGATAATGAGGAGGATGAGGATATGGAGGAGGAGGATGATGATGAGGATGATGATGGGATAATGAGGATGATGATAAGGTTGATGATGAGTATGATCAGGATGAGGAGGAGGATGAGGATTATGATGATGAGGATGAGGAAGATGAGGATGATGATGAAGATGATGACGGGATAATGAGGATGATGAGGATGATGATGAGGATGATGAGGATGCGGAGGAGAAGGATGAAAATGAGGATGATGAGGAAGAGGAGGAGTACGATGAGGTGGAGGATGAGGAGTAGGAGGATGAGGAGGATGAGCATGATGATGAAGATGATGATGAGGAGGATGAGGATGAGGATGATGATGAGGAGGATAAGGATGATGAGGAGGATGAGGATGATAATGAGGAGGATGATGAGGATGATTAGGAGAATGATGAGGATGAGGAGGATGAGGATGAGGAGGATGAGGATGAGGATGATGAGGAGAATGATGAGGAGGAGGAGGAGAATGATGAGGATGATGATGAGGATGATGAGGATGAGGAGAAGGATGATCATGAGGATGAGGAGGACGAGGATGATGATGACGATGATGATGAGGATGATCAGGAGGATGAGGAGGAGGAGGAAGAGGGGGATGAGGATGAGGAGGATGAGGATGAGGATGATGATGAGGAGGATAAGGATGATGAGGAGGATGAGGATGATAATGAGGAGGATGATGAGGATGATTAGGAGAATGATGAGGATGAGGAGGATGAGGATGAGGAGGATGAGGATGAGGATGATGATGATGAGGAGGATGAGGATGATGATGAGGAGGAGGAGAATGATGAGGAGGAGGATGTGGACGATGATGATACTGAAGATGATGCTGAGGATGATGAGGATGAAGAGGAGGAGGAGGAGGAGGATAATGATGAGGATGATGATGAGGAGGCTGAGAAGGATGAGTAGGATAAGGATGATGAGGATGATGATGAGCAGGATGAGGATGATGGTGAGGATGAGGATATGGAGGAAAAGGATGATGATGATGAGGATGATGATGGGATAATGAGGATGATGATAAGGTTGATGATGAGTATGATCAGGATGATGAGGATGAGGAGGAGGAGGATGAGGATTATGATGATGAGGATGAGGAAGATGAGGATGATGATGAAGATGATGACAGGATAATGAGGATGATGAGGATGATGAGGATTATGAGGATGCGGAGGAGAAGGATGATAATGAGGGTGATGAGGAAGAGGAGGAGTACGATGAGTTGGAGGATGAGGAGTAGGAGGATGAGGAGGATGAGCATGATGACGAAGATGATGAGGAGGATGAGGATGAGGAGGAGGAGGAGTATGAGGAGTATGAGGAGGATGAGAATGATGATGAGGATGATGATGATGAGGATGATGAGGAGGATGATGATGAGGATGATGATGAGGAGGATGAAGAGGATGATGATGATGAGGATGAGGATGATGATGAGGAGGAGGCGGATGATGCTGATGAGGAGGAGGAGGAGGAGGAGGATGACGATGAGGAAGAGGATGATGAGGATGATGAGGAGGAGGAGGATGATGAGGATGGTGGTGAGGATGAAGATGATGATGTTAAGGACGATGATGAGGATGAGGATGAGGATGATGAGGAGGAGGGGGATGAGTATGATGATGAGGAGGAGGAGGGGGGATGAGTATGATGATGATGAGGAAGAGGATGATGAGTATGATGATGAGGATGATGAGGAGGATGAGGATAAGGAGGATGATGAGGATGAGAATGATGAGGAGGATGAGGATGATGAGGAGGTTGAGGGGTTGAGGGTGAGGAGGATGAGGATGATGATGAGGATGATGAGGATGAGGATGAGAATGATGATCATGAAGAGGAGAAGGATAATGAGGATGATGAGGATGAGGAGGATGAGGAGGATGTTGATGATGAGGAGGCGGATGAGGATGATGATGAGGAGGATGAGCAGGATGATTACTAGGATGAGGATGATGAGGAGGATGATGATGAGGGGGAAGAGGAGGATGAAGATGAGGATGATGATGAGGAGGAAAAGGATGATGAGGATGATGAGGATGATGAGGAGGAGCATGAGGATGATGATGATGGTGAGGAGGATGAATGAGAATGATCAGGAGAATGATGATGAGGGGAAGGTTGAGGATGATGATGAGGAGGATGATGTGAACGATGATCATACTGAGGATGATCCTGAGGATGATGAGGATGAAGAGGAGGATGAGGATGAGGAGGATGAGAATGATGATGAGGAGGATAAGGATGATGAGGATGATGATGAGGATGAGGAAGATGAGGATGATGATGAGCAGGATGAGGATGATGGTGAGGATGATGATGATGAGGAGGAGGAGGAGTATGAGGAGGAGGAGTATGAGGAGGAGGATGAAGATGATGATGGGATAATGAGGATGATGTGGATGATGATGAGGATGATGAGGATTCGGAGGAGAAGGATGAGGATGATGATGAGGAAGAGGAGGAGTACGATAAGTAGGAGGATAAGAAGGATGACCATGATGATGAAGATGATGATGAGGAGGATGATGATGATGAGGAGGAGGATGAGTATGAGGAGGATGAGAATGATGATGAGGATGATGAGGATGATTATGAGGATGTGGAGGATGATGATGAGGAGGATGAGGAGGATGAGGAGGATGATGAGGATGATGATGATGATGATGAGGATGAGGAGGAGGAGGAGGTGGGTGAGGATGATGAGGAGGATGAGGATGAGGATGAGGAGGATGAGGATGTTGATGAGGAGGATGAGGATGATGAGGATGATGATGATGATCTGTTAAAAGCTATTCAATATACTATGTTTAGGCCGATGTACAATTAAGAATTGCCTAAAATGCATCCAATATATTTTTTTTCAGCCTTCATTTCAAATTTTTTTTTTTTTTTTTCATTTTTTTTTTACCTCTGCGACTTATTGATTTTCTGATTAATTACTTTTCAGAAATTTACGATCAGCGTCTCCGGCTAATTTTGTTCAGATTTACCCACCCACCACCACCCCTAGAAAATAGGTTCTCCTTTTAAGTAGTTTATTCACGTCAAAAGTTTATCAACCAATGTCTGATTGACCACGATTCTTCAGAAATTAATAGATCTATATAATAATAACAATAATAATAATAATAAAAATAATACAAATAAACGAAAAAGTAGATTATCTGTCCGTCACGCACTGTATGCGTACGATTTTCCTTGCGTATATGTAATGTATATGCGTATGTATATGGTGTGCACCAACGACTTACATCTGACTGTGCCATTTAATGTACACACACATAAACACTTAATTTGACTAAATTTGAGGTAAGACATTAGAATAATACATTCTCCCTAGCGTTCAGTGTAGGCAACCCTTACCCTGGACAACCCTTGATCTTAGCAATAAGATCATAGTCGGAGACAAGAAAAAATTGACACTAAAATATCAAATAATTATAAGATTGTTTTTTATTTTCTGGCGTTATTTCATCTTATAAATCTCCGTTCCATATTCTTAAAATATTTTGACAAGATGCGCCGTAAAATACGAGAAATGATGATTGCAGAGGTTGAAATACCAAATATTTATTTCAATTCTAGTAGGATTATTTACGGTATAGAGTAATATCATCACTAGGAATCAATGAAACTGGGGAGCATTATAAAGCATTTCCCACTGTTCATATATGAATACATAGTCGATGAGATTTTTCTCTTCATGTAGCGACAAAAAGGAAAGAAACTTCGGCTACATAGGATGCAGGTCCAACGTAAAAGGAGCTGCCTTCGCACATTTCAAACAACCTCAGTTTCTAGCAAATAACAGCATATATGTATAGAACATTTTTAATTATAATAACTTGAATTCTCATAATCAAAAGTATGTATCTCAATTCATGGGACACCCTGCATTCTGTACCACAACACGTAGGGCACCCTGAATTATGCACTACAATTCGTGGGGCACTCTGGATTATGTACCACAACTCGTAGGGTACCCTGCATTATGTACCGCAACTCGTATGGCACCCCGCATTATGTACCACAGTTCATAAGGCACCGTGCATTATGTACCCCAACTCGTAGGCATTAGGCACTACAATTCGAAGGGCACCCTTCATTTTTTCATTTTGTGCCACAAGTCGTACGGTGCAATGCATTATGTAACGCAACTCGTAGGGCACCCTGAATTATGTACCACAGTTCATAAGGGACCCTGCATTATGTAACATAACTCGTAGTGTACCCTGCATTATGTACATCAACTCGTAGGGAACCCTGCATTATATACCACAACACATGAGGAACCAGCATTATGTACCACAACTCATAGGACACTCTGCATTATGTACCACAACACAAAGGGCACCCTGCATTGAGTACCACAATTCGTAGGGTACTCTGCATTTTGTACGGCAACTCGTAGGACACCCTGCGTTATGTACTACAATTCGTAGGTCACCCTGCATTATGTACCACAACTCGTAGGGCACCCTGAATTATGTACCACAACTCATGGAGCACCCAGCATTATGTACCACAACTCATACGGCACCCTGCATTATGTACCGCAATTCAAAGGGCACCATGCATTGAGTACCACAACTCAAGGGGCACCATGCATTGAGTACCACAACTCGTAGGGCACGCTGCATTATGTACGACAACACGTAGGACACCCTGCGTTATGTACCTCAATTCATAAGGCACCCTGCATTATGTACCACAACTCATACGGCACCCTGCATTATGTACCGCAACTCAAAGGGCACCATACATTGAGTACCACAACTCGTAGGGTACCCTGCATTATGTACGACAACACGTAGGACAACCTGCGTTATGTACCACTATTCATAAGGCACCCTGCATTATGTACCGCAACTCGTGGAACACCCTGTATGTATTGTCAATGCTGATAAAACGGTTGTCATTGGAAAGGCAGTACCTCAGCGATGTGATCGCTTGCGAAACGAAGATGAATGCAAATTTGAGATAGGAAATACATCTATTAATTATTTATTTATTTAAGGTATTTCTTGATTTTCAAGTGGCATAAGTAGTGGGTGAGATTTTGCTCTTCATGTAGCGATAAAAGGAAATAAACTTAGGCTAGGAGGTACGCCCAAGATAAGGGAGCTACCGTAGTCAGACATGAACGAAAATAAACGTACGGTATCTAAGTCTTCGTTTCAGATATGTTAAGTGTTTTTTTCTCATTATTACGGGGTACCATTCCACAAAAAAGAATAAAAACCATTTATTTGCTATAATATATGTCTCGGATGATACCCAGTACTGCAATATTTGACTACCCTAGTATTACTAGTACTATTGCTCAGAAGCTGGGGGGTTGCATTAGTCACGAGCTATATGAAAAAATCTGGATTTTAACTTTATAAATTCAAGGGTCGCAATGTACATGAATGGAGATGTAAAATTCTGTAAGAAATATAACTAAGGCGGTCGCACTATACATAGATAATGTTTTAAAGAGGTTAAAAATTAGGCTTTTTCAGTGACCAGTTGTACTATAGACACGGATATTTTTTTGAAGGGGTTAAAATTAATGCATTTCCGGTGACTGTAACCCAACTGATGGATCTACATTCTCACGATAACTTTGGCTAACCTTAACTGTACAGGTAATTCTGACCAAATGGCTGTCATTGAAAAGGCAAAACCTCACTT
The DNA here is from genome assembly GCA_964036315.1 of Acanthosepion esculentum. NCBI lineage: Eukaryota > Metazoa > Mollusca > Cephalopoda > Sepiida > Sepiidae > Acanthosepion > Acanthosepion esculentum. The sequence goes on along the minus strand of OZ038497.1, from coordinate 14,325,485 downwards.
GCGAAACGAAGATGAATACAAACTTGAGGTAGAAAAAAATCTATCAGTTCTTCATTTATCAACAAACCAAATGGAAGAGCTAAAATATGTGAATTGCAAACAAATCCTCGTCATGAATTGTGCAATCGACTTTGTTTTGACTATAAGATCAATGGTATGATTGAGTAGGAAAGAATATCCTTTTTTATTTTGATATAAAATCAGTAGTATGATTGAATAGAAAAGGATATCCTTTTTATTTTGACTATAAGATCAATGGTATGATTGAGTAGGAAAGGATATCCTTTTATATTTTGACTATAAGATCAATGGTATGATTGAGTAGGAAAGGATATCCTTTTTTATTTTTACTATAAGATCAATGGTATGATTAAGTAGGAAAGGATATCCTTTTATATTTTGACTATAAGATCAATGGTATGATTGAGTAGGAAAGGATATCCTTTTATATTTTGACTATAAGATCAATGGTATGATTGAGTAGGAAAGGATATCCTTTTTTATTTTTACTATAAGATCAATGGTATGATTGAGTAGGAAAGGATATCCTTTTATATTTTGACTATAAGATCAATGGTATGATTGAGTAGGAAAGGATATCCTTTTATATTTTGACTATAAGATCAATGGTATGATTGAGTAGGAAAGGATATCCTTTTATATTTTGACTATAAGATCAATGGCATGATTGAGTAGGAAAGGATATCCTTTTATATTTTGACTATAAGATCAATGGTATGATTGAGTAGGAAAGGATATCCTTTTATATTTTGACTATAAGATCAATGGTATGATTGAGTAGGAAAGGATATCCTTTTATATTTTGACTATAAGATCAATGGTATGATTGAGTAGGAAAGGATATCCTTTTATATTTTGACTATAAGATCAATGGTATGATTGAGTAGGAAAGGATATCCTTTTATATTTTGACTATAAGATCAATGGCATGATTGAGTAGGAAAGGATATCCTTTTTTATTTTTACTATAAGATGAATGGCATGATTGAGTAGGAAAGGATATCCTTTTATATTTTGACTATAAGATCAATGGTATGATTGAGTAGGAAAGGATATCCTTTTATATTTTGACTATAATATCAATGGTATGATTGAGTAGGAAAGGATATCCTTTTTTATTTTTACTATAAGATCAATGGTATGATTAAGTAGGAAAGGATATCCTTTTATATTTTGACTATAAGATCAATGGTATGATTGAGTAGGAAAGGATATCCTTTTATATTTTGACTATAAGATCAATGGTATGATTGAGTAGGAAAGGATATCCTTTTATATTTTGACTATGAGATCAATGGCATGATTGAGTAGGAAAGGATATCCTTTTATATTTTGACTATAAGATCAATGGTATGATTGAGTAGGAAAGGATATCCTTTTATATTTTGACTATAAGATCAATGGTATGATTGAGTAGGAAAGGATATCCTTTTTTATTTTTACTATAAGATCAATGGTATGATTAAGTAGGAAAGGATATCCTTTTATATTTTGACTATAAGATCAATGGTATGATTGAGTAGGAAAGGATATCCTTTTATATTTTGACTATAAGATCAATGGTATGATTGAGTAGGAAAGGATATCCTTTTTTATTTTTACTATAAGATCAATGGTATGATTGAGTAGGAAAGGATATCCTTTTATATTTTGACTATAAGATCAATGGTATGATTGAGTAGGAAAGGATATCCTTTTATATTTTGACTATAAGATCAATGGCATGATTGAGTAGGAAAGGATATCCTTTTATATTTTGACTATAAGATCAATGGCATGATTGAGTAGGAAAGGATATCCTTTTATATTTTGACTATAAGATCAATGGCATGATTGAGTAGGAAAGGATATCCTTTTTTATTTTTACTATAAGATGAATGGCATGATTGAGTAGGAAAGGATATCCTTTTATATTTTGACTATAAGATCAATGGTATGATTGAGTAGGAAAGGATATCCTTTTATATTTTGACTATAATATCAATGGTATGATTGAGTAGGAAAGGATATCCTTTTTTATTTTTACTATAAGATCAATGGTATGATTAAGTAGGAAAGGATATCCTTTTATATTTTGACTATAAGATCAATGGTATGATTGAGTAGGAAAGGATATCCTTTTATATTTTGACTATAAGATCAATGGTATGATTGAGTAGGAAAGGATATCCTTTTATATTTTGACTATAAGATCAATGGTATGATTGAGTAGGAAAGGATATCCTTTTTTATTTTTACTATAAGATCAATGGTATGATTGAGTAGGAAAGGATATCCTTTTATATTTTGACTATAAGATCAATGGTATGATTGAGTAGGAAAGGATATCCTTTTATATTTTGACTATAAGATCAATGGTATGATTGAGTAGGAAAGGATATCCTTTTATATTTTGACTATAAGATCAATGGCATGATTGAGTAGGAAAGGATATCCTTTTATATTTTGACTATAAGATCAATGGCATGATTGAGTAGGAAAGGATATCCTTTTATATTTTGACTATAAGATCAATGGTATGATTGAGTAGGAAAGGATATCCTTTTATATTTTGACTATAAGATCAATGGTATGATTGAGTAGGAAAGGATATCCTTTTATATTTTGACTATAAGATCAATGGTATGATTGAGTAGGAAAGGATATCCTTTTATATTTTGACTATAAGATCAATGGTATGATTGAGTAGGAAAGGATATCCTTTTATATTTTTACTATAAGATGAATGGCATGATTGAGTAGGAAAGGATATCCTTTTATATTTTGACTATAAGATCAATGGTATGATTGAGTAGGAAAGGATATCCTTTTATATTTTGACTATAATGTCAATGGTATGATTGAGTAGGAAAGGATATCCTTTTTTATTTTTACTATAAGATCAATGGTATGATTAAATAGGAAAGGATATCCTTTTATATTTTGACTATAAGATCAATGGTATGATTGAGTAGGAAAGGATATCCTTTTATATTTTGACTATAAGATCAATGGTATGATTGAGTAGGAAAGGATATCCTTTTATATTTTGACTATAAGATCAATGGTATGATTGAGTAGGAAAGGATATCCTTTTTTATTTTTACTATAAGATCAATGGTATGATTGAGTAGGAAAGGATATCCTTTTATATTTTGACTATAAGATCAATGGTATGATTGAGTAGGAAAGGATATCCTTTTATATTTTGACTATAAGATCAATGGTATGATTGAGTAGGAAAGGATATCCTTTTATATTTTGACTATAAGATCAATGGCATGATTGAGTAGGAAAGGATATCCTTTTATATTTTGACTATAAGATCAATGGTATGATTGAGTAGGAAAGGATATCCTTTTATATTTTGACTATAAGATCAATGGTATGATTGAGTAGGAAAGGATATCCTTTTATATTTTGACTATAAGATCAATGGTATGATTGAGTAGGAAAGGATATCCTTTTATATTTTGACTATAAGATCAATGGTATGATTGAGTAGGAAAGGATATCCTTTTATATTTTGACTATAAGATCAATGGCATGATTGAGTAGGAAAGGATATCCTTTTTTATTTTTACTATAAGATGAATGGCATGATTGAGTAGGAAAGGATATCCTTTTATATTTTGACTATAAGATCAATGGTATGATTGAGTAGGAAAGGATATCCTTTTATATTTTGACTATAATATCAATGGTATGATTGAGTAGGAAAGGATATCCTTTTTTATTTTTACTATAAGATCAATGGTATGATTAAGTAGGAAAGGATATCCTTTTATATTTTGACTATAAGATCAATGGTATGATTGAGTAGGAAAGGATATCCTTTTATATTTTGACTATAAGATCAATGGTATGATTGAGTAGGAAAGGATATCCTTTTATATTTTGACTATGAGATCAATGGCATGATTGAGTAGGAAAGGATATCCTTTTATATTTTGACTATAAGATCAATGGTATGATTGAGTAGGAAAGGATATCCTTTTATATTTTGACTATGAGATCAATGGCATGATTGAGTAGGAAAGGATATCCTTTTATATTTTGACTATAAGATCAATGGTATGATTGAGTAGGAAAGGATATCCTTTTATATTTTGACTATAAGATCAATGGTATGATTGAGTAGGAAAGGATATCCTTTTTTATTTTTACTATAAGATCAATGGTATGATTAAGTAGGAAAGGATATCCTTTTATATTTTGACTATAAGATCAATGGTATGATTGAGTAGGAAAGGATATCCTTTTATATTTTGACTATAAGATCAATGGTATGATTGAGTAGGAAAGGATATCCTTTTTTATTTTTACTATAAGATCAATGGTATGATTGAGTAGGAAAGGATATCCTTTTATATTTTGACTATAAGATCAATGGTATGATTGAGTAGGAAAGGATATCCTTTTATATTTTGACTATAAGATCAATGGCATGATTGAGTAGGAAAGGATATCCTTTTATATTTTGACTATAAGATCAATGGTATGATTGAGTAGGAAAGGATATCCTTTTATATTTTGACTATAAGATCAATGGCATGATTGAGTAGGAAAGGATATCCTTTTTTATTTTTACTATAAGATGAATGGCATGATTGAGTAGGAAAGGATATCCTTTTATATTTTGACTATAAGATCAATGGTATGATTGAGTAGGAAAGGATATCCTTTTATATTTTGACTATAATATCAATGGTATGATTGAGTAGGAAAGGATATCCTTTTTTATTTTTACTATAAGATCAATGGTATGATTAAGTAGGAAAGGATATCCTTTTATATTTTGACTATAAGATCAATGGTATGATTGAGTAGGAAAGGATATCCTTTTATATTTTGACTATAAGATCAATGGTATGATTGAGTAAGAAAGGATATCCTTTTATATTTTGACTATAAGATCAATGGTATGATTGAGTAGGAAAGGATATCCTTTTTTATTTTTACTATAAGATCAATGGTATGATTGAGTAGGAAAGGATATCCTTTTATATTTTGACTATAAGATCAATGGTATGATTGAGTAGGAAAGGATATCCTTTTATATTTTGACTATAAGATCAATGGTATGATTGAGTAGGAAAGGATATCCTTTTATATTTTGACTATAAGATCAATGGCATGATTGAGTAGGAAAGGATATCCTTTTATATTTTGACTATAAGATCAATGGTATGATTGAGTAGGAAAGGATATCCTTTTATATTTTGACTATAAGATCAATGGTATGATTGAGTAGGAAAGGATATCCTTTTATATTTTGACTATAAGATCAATGGTATGATTGAGTAGGAAAGGATATCCTTTTATATTTTGACTATAAGATCAATGGTATGATTGAGTAGGAAAGGATATCCTTTTATATTTTGACTATAAGATCAATGGCATGATTGAGTAGGAAAGGATATCCTTTTTTATTTTTACTATAAGATGAATGGCATGATTGAGTAGGAAAGGATATCCTTTTATATTTTGACTATAAGATCAATGGTATGATTGAGTAGGAAAGGATATCCTTTTATATTTTGACTATAATATCAATGGTATGATTGAGTAGGAAAGGATATCCTTTTTTATTTTTACTATAAGATCAATGGTATGATTAAGTAGGAAAGGATATCCTTTTATATTTTGACTATAAGATCAATGGTATGATTGAGTAGGAAAGGATATCCTTTTATATTTTGACTATAAGATCAATGGTATGATTGAGTAGGAAAGGATATCCTTTTATATTTTGACTATAAGATCAATGGTATGATTGAGTAGGAAAGGATATCCTTTTATATTTTGACTATAAGATCAATGGCATGATTGAGTAGGAAAGGATATCCTTTTATATTTTGACTATAAGATCAATGGTATGATTGAGTAGGAAAGGATATCCTTTTATATTTTGACTATAAGATCAATGGTATGATTAAGTAGGAAAGGATATCCTTTTTTATTTTTACTATAAGATCAATGGTATGATTAAGTAGGAAAGGATATCCTTTTATATTTTGACTATAAGATCAATGGTATGATTGAGTAGGAAAGGATATCCTTTTATATTTTGACTATAAGATCAATGGTATGATTGAGTAGGAAAGGATATCCTTTTTTATTTTTACTATAAGATCAATGGTATGATTGAGTAGGAAAGGATATCCTTTTATATTTTGACTATAAGATCAATGGCATGATTGAGTAGGAAAGGATATCCTTTTATATTTTGACTATAAGATCAATGGTATGATTGAGTAGGAAAGGATATCCTTTTATATTTTGACTATAAGGTCAATGGCATGATTGAGTAGGAAAGGATATCCTTTTTTATTTTTACTATAAGATCAATGGCATGATTGAGTAGGAAAGGATATCCTTTTTTATTTTTACTATAAGATGAATGGCATGATTGAGTAGGAAAGGATATCCTTTTATATTTTGACTATAAGATCAATGGTATGATTGAGTAGGAAAGGATATCCTTTTATATTTTGACTATAATATCAATGGTATGATTGAGTAGGAAAGGATATCCTTTTTTATTTTTACTATAAGATCAATGGTATGATTGAGTAGGAAAGGATATCCTTTTATATTTTGACTATAAGATCAATGGTATGATTGAATAGGAAAGGATATCCTTTTATATTTTGACTATAAGATCAATGGCATGATTGAGTAGGAAAGGATATCCTTTTATATTTTGACTATAAGATCAATGGCATGATTGAGTAGGAAAGGATATCCTTTTATATTTTGACTATAAGATCAATGGTATGATTAAGTAGGAAATGATATCCTTTTATATTTTGACTATAAGATCAATGGTATGATTGAGTAGGAAAGGATATCCTTTTATATTTTGACTATAAGATCAATGGTATGATTGAGTAGGAAAGGATATCCTTTTTTATTTTTACTATAAGATCAATGGTATGATTGAGTAGGAAAGGATATCCTTTTATATTTTGACTATAAGATCAATGGTATGATTGAGTAGGAAAGGATATCCTTTTATATTTTGACTATAAGATCAATGGTATGATTGAGTAGGAAAGGATATCCTTTTATATTTTGACTATAAGATCAATGGCATGATTGAGTAGGAAAGGATATCCTTTTATATTTTGACTATAAGATCAATGGTATGATTGAGTAGGAAAGGATATCCTTTTATATTTTGACTATAAGATCAATGGTATGATTGAGTAGGAAAGGATATCCTTTTATATTTTGACTATAAGATCAATGGTATGATTGAGTAGGAAAGGATATCCTTTTATATTTTGACTATAAGATCAATGGTATGATTGAGTAGGAAAGGATATCCTTTTATATTTTGACTATAAGATCAATGGCATGATTGAGTAGGAAAGGATATCCTTTTTTATTTTTACTATAAGATGAATGGCATGATTGAGTAGGAAAGGATATCCTTTTATATTTTGACTATAAGATCAATGGTATGATTGAGTAGGAAAGGATATCCTTTTATATTTTGACTATAAGATCAATGGTATGATTGAGTAGGAAAGGATATCCTTTTTTATTTTTACTATAAGATCAATGGTATGATTGAGTAGGAAAGGATATCCTTTTATATTTTGACTATAAGATCAATGGTATGATTGAGTAGGAAAGGATATCCTTTTATATTTTGACTATAAGAGCAATGGTATGATTGAGTAGGAAAGGATATCCTTTTATATTTTGACTATAAGATCAATGGTATGATTGAGTAGGAAAGGATATCCTTTTATATTTTGACTATAAGATCAATGGTATGATTGAGTAGGAAAGGATATCCTTTTTTATTTTTACTATAAGATCAATGGTATGATTGAGTAGGAAAGGATATCCTTTTATATTTTTACTATAAGATCAATGGTATTATTGAGTAGGAAAGGATATCCTTTTTTATTTTTACTATAAGATCAATGGTATGATTGAGTAGGAAAGGATATCCTTTTATATTTTGACTATAAGATCAATGGTATGATTGAGTAGGAAAGGATATCCTTTTATATTTTAACTATAAGATCAATGGTATGATTGAGTAGGAAAGGATATCCTTTTATATTTTGACTATAAGATCAATGGTATGATTGAGTAGGAAAGGATATCCTTTTATATTTTGACTATAAGATCAATGGTATGATTGAGTAGGAAAGGATATCCTTTTTTATTTTTACTATAAGATCAATGGTATGATTGAGTAGGAAAGGATATCCTTTTATATTTTGACTATAAGATCAATGGTATGATTGAGTAGGAAAGGATATCCTTTTATATTTTGACTATAAGATCAATGGTATGATTGAGTAGGAAAGGATATCCTTTTATATTTTGACTATAAGATCAATGGTATGATTGAGTAGGAAAGGATATCCTTTTTTATTTTTACTATAAGATCAATGGTATGATTGAGTAGGAAAGGATATCCTTTTATATTTTGACTATAAGATCAATGGTATGATTGAGTAGGAAAGGATATCCTTTTTTATTTTGACTATAAGATCAATGGTATGATTGAGTAGGAAAGGATATCCTTTTTTATTTTGACTATAAGATCAATGGTATGATTGAGTAGGAAAGGATATCCTTTTATATTTTGACTATAAGATCAATGGTATGATTGAGTAGGAAAGGATATCCTTTTATATTTTGACTATAAGATCAATGGCATGATTGAGTAGGAAAGGATATCCTTTTTTATTTTTACTATAAGATCAATGGTATGATTGAGTAGGAAAGGATATCCTTTTATATTTTGACTATAAGATCAATGGTATGATTGAGTAGGAAAGGATATCCTTTTATATTTTGACTATAAGATCAATGGTATGATTGAGTAGGAAAGGATATCCTTTTATATTTTGACTATAAGATCAATGGTATGATTGAGTAGGAAAGGATATCCTTTTATATTTTGACTATAAGATCAATGGTATGATTGAGTAGGAAAGGATATCCTTTTATATTTTGACTATAAGATCAATGGCATGATTGAGTAGGAAAGGATATCCTTTTATATTTTGACTATAAGATCAATGGTATGATTGAGTAGGAAAGGATATCCTTTTATATTTTGACTATAAGATCAATGGTATGATTGAGTAGGAAAGGATATCCTTTTATATTTTGACTATAAGATCAATGGTATGATTGAGTAGGAAAGGATATCCTTTTTTATTTTGACTATAAGATCAATGGTATGATTGAGTAGGAAAGGATATCCTTTTATATTTTGACTATAAGATCAATGGTATGATTGAGTAGGAAAGGATATCCTTTTATATTTTGACTATAAGATCAATGGTATGATTGAGTAGGAAAGGATATCCTTTTATATTTTGACTATAAGATCAATGGTATGATTGAGTAGGAAAGGATATCTTTTTATATTTTGACTATAAGATCAATGGTATGATTGAGTAGGAAAGGATATCCTTTTATATTTTGACTATAAGATCAATGGCATGATTGAGTAGGAAAGGATATCCTTTTATATTTTGACTATAAGATCAATGGTATGATTGAGTAGGAAAGGATATCCTTTTATATTTTGACTATAAGATCAATGGTATGATTGAGTAGGAAAGGATATCCTTTTATATTTTGACTATAAGATCAATGGTATGATTGAGTAGGAAAGGATATCCTTTTTTATTTTTACTATAGGATCAATGGTATGATTGAGTAGGAAAGGATATCCTTTTTTATTTTTACTATAAGATCAATGGTATGATTGAGTAGGAAAGGATATCCTTTTATATTTTGACTATAAGATCAATGGTATGATTGAGTAGGAAAGGATATCCTTTTATATTTTTACTATAAGATCAATGGTATGATTGAGTAGGAAAGGATATCGTTTTTTATTTTTACTATAAGATCAATGGTATGATTGAGTAGGAAAGGATATCCTTTCATATTTTGACTATAAGATCAATGGTATGATTGAGTAGGAAAGGATATCCTTTTATATTTTGACTATAAGATCAATGGTATGATTGAGTAGGAAAGGATATCCTTTTTTATTTTTACTATAAGATCAATGGTATGATTGAGTAGGAAAGGATATCCTTTTATATTTTGACTATAAGATCAATGGTATGATTGAGTAGGAAAGGATATCCTTTTATATTTTGACTATAAGATCAATGGTATGATTGAGTAGGAAAGGATATCCTTTTTTATTTTTACTATAAGATCAATGGTATGATTGAGTAGGAAAGGATATCCTTTTATATTTTGACTATAAGATCAATGGTATGATTGAGTAGGAAAGGATATCCTTTTATATTTTGACTATAAGATCAATGGTATGATTGAGTAGGAAAGGATATCCTTTTATATTTTGACTATAAGATCAATGGCATGATTGAGTAGGAAAGGATATCCTTTTTTATTTTTACTATAAGATCAATGGTATGATTGAGTAGGAAAGGATATCCTTTTATATTTTGACTATAAGATCAATGGTATGATTGAGTAGGAAAGGATATCCTTTTATATTTTGACTATAAGATCAATGGTATGATTGAGTAGGAAAGGATATCCTTTTATATTTTGACTATAAGATCAATGGTATGATTGAGTAGGAAAGGATATCCTTTTATATTTTGACTATAAGATCAATGGCATGATTGAGTAGGAAAGGATATCCTTTTATATTTTGACTATAAGATCAATGGTATGATTGAGTAGGAAAGGATATCCTTTTATATTTTGACTATAAGATCAATGGTATGATTGAGTAGGAAAGGATATCCTTTTATATTTTGACTATAAGATCAATGGTATGATTGAGTAGGAAAGGATATCCTTTTTTATTTTTACTATAAGATCAATGGTATGATTGAGTAGGAAAGGATATCCTTTTATATTTTGACTATAAGATCAATGGTATGATTGAGTAGGAAAGGATATCCTTTTATATTTTGACTATAAGATCAATGGTATGATTGAGTAGGAAAGGATATCCTTTTATATTTTGACTATAAGATCAATGGTATGATTGAGTAGGAAAGGATATCCTTTTATATTTTGACTATAAGATCAATGGTATGATTGAGTAGGAAAGGATATCCTTTTATATTTTGACTATAAGATCAATGGTATGATTGAGTAGGAAAGGATATCCTTTTATATTTTGACTATAAGATCAATGGCATGATTGAGTAGGAAAGGATATCCTTTTATATTTTGACTATAAGATCAATGGCATGATTGAGTAGGAAAGGATATCCTTTTATATTTTGACTATAAGATCAATGGTATGATTGAGTAGGAAAGGATATCCTTTTATATTTTGACTATAAGATCAATGGTATGATTGAGTAGGAAAGGATATCCTTTTTTATTTTTACTATAAGATCAATGGTATGATTGAGTAGGAAAGGATATCCTTTTATATTTTGACTATAAGATCAATGGTATGATTGAGTAGGAAAGGATATCCTTTTTTATTTTTACTATAAGATCAATGGTATGATTGAGTAGGAAAGGATATCCTTTTATATTTTGACTATAAGATCAATGGTATGATTGAGTAGGAAAGGATATCCTTTTATATTTTGACTATAAGATCAATGGTATGATTGAGTAGGAAAGGATATCCTTTTTTATTTTTACTATAAGATCAATGGTATGATTGAGTAGGAAAGGATATCCTTTTATATTTTGACTATAAGATCAATGGTATGATTGATTAGGAAAGGATATCCTTTTATATTTTGACTATAAGATCAATGGTATGATTGAGTAGGAAAGGATATCCTTTTTTATTTTTACTATAAGATCAATGGTATGATTGAGTAGGAAAGGATATCCTTTTATATTTTGACTATAAGATCAATGGTATGATTTAGTAGGAAAGGATATCCTTTTATATTTTGACTATAAGATCAATGGTATGATTGAGTAGGAAAGGATATCCTTTTTTTATTTTCATATAAAATCAATAGTATCATTGAGTGGGAAATTTATTTTGACTATAAGATCAATGGTATGACTAACCTTTACAGGTAAACTCCTTTGTGTACCAGTAATCCTGATCAAATGGTTGTCAGTGGAAAGGCAGTACCTCAGCGATGTAAACACTAGCGAAACGAAGATGAGTGCAAATTTGAGATAATAAAAAATCTATTAATTTTTCATTTATATAAGGTAATTGTTGATTTTAAGTTGCATACGTAGGGGGTGAGGTTTTGCACTTCATCTAGTGATAAAAGTGAAGACAGGCTACGTAAGAGGCAGATCCAGGGTAAAGGGGCTACGGTAGTCAGGATTGAACGAAAACTTAAATACGTTATCTAAATCTTTTCTATATATATTTTGCGGTAAGTGGTTCAATTCACGGTTTTAGGGTAGATTTGTAAGAAAAAGAACTCTAAGTAGTTAGCGCATTCGGTAATAAATAAAATTACTTTTTAAATGTTTTGTTTTTTCATTCATAATGTTGAATGTATTTCTTTTAGCAAGAAAACAAATCTCAAGTTGATGTTAAAAACTGCCACAAAACTTTGATTTATTTAAGATGTCATGATCTGTTATGACATGTCTCTAATTTCTATTTAGATACATTGGATTTATTTTCAATTTTTCTAGTTGAATTGGTCACCTATATTGCATATGATCTATTATTGTGCATACTTTTATAAGAATACTACCTTATGAAAACTGACATGTAGTAGAGTGGTAGAGGTGGTCTGGGCTCCGTTTCATAGATTCGGGAGGGGGCACGATAACCTTGCACCCCCCCCGGTATTCAATAAGTTCAAATTGGCAGCTAATAAAAAAAATGATCTGCTTTCTGTTGTTAACCGGGACAAGGAATGACTTGTTAATTTTAATATCTCGAAATAAAACTGCTCTCTTTTTTATCGTGTAAGAGAACTCTTTACATTATTTGGACTATTGTCCTCATCTTTGTCGCCATATTTATTACAACGTTTCGGCCGTTGTACGCTCCGGCCTTCTTCAGGTGGCTGGAATGTCGAACTGAATCCTTTATTTCGCTCACTGGGGTAGACTGTTCTAGCCCCACGTGCCATGTTTAATGGATGTCAGTTGTCAGTTATCTCTTGTTAATTTCCCTTTCCAAGTTCTCCACTGCCTTAACACAGACAGATAAGAAAACTCTTTTTGTCTTCCATCAGTATGGCTGATGCTAACCTCCAGGAGAGGAGTTTAGCTAGGGAAGTTGGTTTCCTCTGTCGTGCTAAACAGTGTTTTTTCTCTCCAGGATCTATCTTACATATTTATATGTCTACCATTTGTCTTTGCTTTGAATACTGTTGCTACATCTGCTTTGGTGCTCCTGTTAGATTATTACAGATTCTTGATAAAATCCAAGGAAAAATCTGGAATGTTATTAATCCTGACCTGGCATCTCGGCTTCAGTTATTTTCCTACCGCCGTAATGTAGCTTCCCTCGGCCTTTTCTATAAATACTTTCATGGTAATTGTTCTGAGGAACTTTCCTCTATGGTATCTAGACTTTATGAATTTAAACACAGTAAGCGATTGGCGGAAAGGTCTCATAATTTTACAGTTGAAATAACGAGATCTAACCGCAAGTTCTATGCTAACAGTTTCCTCTATCATACTTCTTGCCTGTGGAGCTCTCTTCTGGCTTCTTGTTTCCTAGTCAACTTTGATCTTCTTAGATTTACATGCAATATCAATCATTATTTACTGTCTTCTTAATTCTTATTTGTTTAATTGTTCCCTCTACTTAATAGTGTTTTCTTTCATATATTCTCTAACACTCCGTAACAACTTGGCTGTTGAGTTGTATACACAAAATTTTGTTGAACTGAGTGTCCTGGACTTTTATTAATTGTATCCCCTTGAATTTCCTGAATAAAACACCCTGGATTTTGCTTAATTGTAACTTTGGATCTTTTGACTGTTTTGGACAGCTTATAATTTGTTTGCTGTAATTAAATCCTCAATCTGCTTTGCGTTATCCTTATTTATCGCAGCAGCTGGTCTGCCTCCCCGGAACCTGTCATTAAAGTTAGTTTCTCTTTTCTCTCTAGGATTGCTAATAAATCTACTAACCCATTCCTTTAACTTACTTACATCAACTACAACCTTTCTATGCACATTCCCGAAACTCGTGTGAGCACTTTATCCTTTTCTGAAATAGAAATTCTATGAAGTTTTACGCGTGTCCAGAGGGGCATCCATTTTGAAATAGGATTACGGATAGGAAAAGAGATGACAACTCCACAAATATTTCGTCTTTGGTTTCAGAACTCTTTATGGTTTGCAGCAAACTAAATAAATAAATAAAAAAATGAATAAAAACATAGGTATTCTGTTTAATATTTTAAAAATTACATTAGAATATATATATTTTTCCAACTTTATTCTATCTACCTATCTATTTATCTATCCATATTTCTCAGTCTGTCTGTCTATCTATCTATCTATCTATCTATCTCAGTCTGTTTCGCGTCTATCTATCTATCTATCTATCTATCTCAGTCTGTTTCGCATCTATCTATCTATGTATGTATCTATCTCAGTCTGTTTTGCATCTATCTATCTATCTATCTATCTATCTATCTATCTGTCTGCCTGTCTGTCTGTCTAGGTCCATTTCTCATCCATCTATCTATCTATCTATCTAACTGTTATGGTCCCGGTTCCTTGGACCACGGTGATGGTCCAAGGTAGAACCAATGAAGAATAACTCGAACACAGGTATGGAATAACACAGATATATTACAAACAGAAATATGTACAAAAGAAGTAGAAGTGTTAGTAATAACAATCAGGTTAGGTTCGAGAGAACTAAAACTTTAATTTACAACGCCTAAATATTTAATAAAAATATCTACAAAGAATCTGTAAATATTGTGAACGAGATATATAGACGATGTAAACTGGTGATAAAACAATACCTAAATTTTTAACGAAATTGAAAAGATTAAAATGGTTAGGAAAAGGTAAAAAATGTTTGGGAGTTAGGAGCATTACGTAAAACCTCACATAGTACAGTTCTGTGTTACAACTTTTTGTCTTACAACCTGTGTATTTAGGAATCGTTTTGGTATCGAAATCGGGTCTGAATTATTCAGCTCCGATGCCGATTCCCGATACTTTGAAAAACTCCTGATATTCCGATTAATCGTCCCATGACTAATATAAACCATAATAACGCTTACCAATTCGTATGCGCGAAACGTTTAGATTCCAGAAATTCGGCGATTTTGAATTGAGCGGTGTCATCATGATTAAGAAATTGAATGTCTTTATTAAACAAAATGAAATTAAATGGCTTCTAGGTATTATCTCTTCGCGGCACACCATTAATTATTCCGCGGCACAGTGGTTGGGAACCACTGCCCTAACTCCACCACGCTTCTGTTTAGCTTTAGTCCACCTTTAAATATGTAAAATAGACATTTATGAACAACTAAGCTTCTCTTGTGAACTGGGTGTAGCTGTCAGTAAAACAAGAGACATTGTAATTTACAATGCCTATAAACATTCGTCACTTTCATCTCCAAAAATAAAGCTAGCATCTCACAAGAAACTGCTACTAGTTCGTACCACACGTATTCCCTTTTGCTGTCACTTAAGAAATATATTCACGCAAATCGATAACATCGCTTTGGCTTCACCTATACTTATATTATTTTCTTGAAGGTGAAAAGGTGATATGTTATAGAAAACTACTTTTTGATTTATCGAATTGAATCGAGATATTATAACCGATTCAACAATTCTTCTCGAGGATTTTTAGGAATAAATCTAAACATTATAGCGTTTTTTTAAGTCGAAAAATTGGTTTTTGTATTGTACATGGGAGTACAAAGAATTTTAAGTATCCACGATTTTTATGTCTTTTATGGAAGTAGTTATGGCGGTTTTAATTCCAAGGACTAAGAGTTTATCAGCAATCGCGCCCTTTTCTAATTTTGTATATTTTTCCTTTTATCTGGATGCTGGGGGATTGTTCCCAGTAAATATACCGGGTTATTCTAACGAATCAAGGGCCATACGTGATACACGTTTGGTGATGAAGTCTCTTTCGATTCATGACCGACGAGGCTGAAGAGTTCCGACTGTAGGTTTCTTTCTTACTATGGTAGACTGATTGACAACCGAGGCTAGATGACCGAGTTTGTACTACAAATGGGGGTGAAGATATGGACTCACTGCTTCCCATGAGGATTTGAGCGTAAATCAATATAACGAACTCTATCTATCTATCTATCTATCTTATGCTGATCGTTATCTATCTATCTATCTATCTATCTATCTATCTGATTAGAATCATTATCTATCTATCTATCTAATTCTGATCATTATCTCTCTCTCTATTTGATTATAATCATTATCTATCTATCTATCTATCTATTTATCTTATTCTGATCATTATCTATCTATCTATCTATCTGTCTGATTATAATCATTATCTATCTATCTGATTAGAATCATTATCTATCTATCTATCTATCTATCTGATTAGAATCATTATCTATCTATCTATCTATCTATCTATCGGATTAGAATCATTATCTATCTATCTATCTTATTCTGATCATTATCTATCTATATATATATATCTGATTATAATCATTATCTATCTATCTTTCTATCTAATTCTGATCATTATCTCTCTCTCTCTCTCTCTCTCTCTCTATCTGATTATAATCATTATCTATCTATCTATCTATCTATCTGATTATAATCATTATCTATCTATCTATCTATCTATCTCTAGTCCCTATTGTGGCCTCTCACTTCTATTCTCTTCCTCTCTCTCTCTCTCTCTATTCATTTACTTATAGATGACTACCAAGCCTGCTTTAGTAAGGCACAATTTTCATGTCTTTCATAGTAGATGGATTTAGGGCGGTTTAAATTCCAAGGTCTAGGAGTTTATCAGCAATCACGCCCTTTTCTAATTTTGTATATTTCTCCTTTTAATCTGGATCCTGGAGGATTGTTCTCAGTAAATATATCGGGTTATTCTAACGAATCAAGGGCCATACGTGATACCCGCTTAGATGATTATGTCCTTTTTGATTCATGATCGACCAGGCAGAATATTTCCTGATGTAGGTTTCTTTCTGCGGTAGACAGGTTGCCGTTTCTTTCTGCGGTAGTCTGGTTGCCATCCAAGGCTATAGGGCCGAGTCTGGCCTACTAATCAAGAAATAGATTATGGACTCATACCTTTCACATGTATCTGATTCAACAATTCTTCTCAATGATTTATAATGAATAAATCTAACCGTTTTGGTGTTTTTAAAAGCAAAAGGATGTATTTATATTTTATAGTGAAGCACAAAGAATTTTGTTATATTCACGATTGTTATAGCTCTTTTGTGTTCATAGATGTATGTTTTTAAACTACGTCTTGTTTCCCAATATGAATTTTATCATATTATCGATTAATTAGGGAGATAAATTATTGTTGTCTTTTTTATGTTCTTGGGTTTGTTATAAAATATTACACACACACACACACACACACACACACACACACACACACACACACACACACACATATATATATATATATATATATATATATGAAGAAATATAGTTTTAAGGTATGCTATATTTATGGGAGAAAAATGCTCAATATCAGAGAAAGGGCGTATGTAAATATAAAAGTGGACATTGAAATCAACACTCAGAGGCGACAGACTGTTTCATGCTAAACGCAATCAACATGTCCTGATGATTGTGCTTAGCATGAAACAGTCTGTCGCCTCTGAGTGTTGATTTCAATGTTCCCTTTTATATATATCAAGTATGTGATGCAGTTTAATTTATATTACAATGAATCATTCATACAAAAAGTAGATTAGTAAAGTTAATGATATAAAATGGCGAAAACTCTTCGCAAACAAAATTTTAAAATTGCATTAACCTACGAACCACTTGAAATGTTATGATCCTTGTTTTTAATAACTACAAGCTGTATAAGGTCTTTTTGTAATCTGCAAGTACTTTCAACTGTACAATCAGTCATCCTCAGGCATAGAAATTATTTTGTTTTTAGTAAATCCAGGTAGCATCGGAGACAAAAGATTAAATGCGAATCGAAATGTTTCTTTAGAAATGTGTTAATGTTAACGGATACAAACTTTTGGAGCGTGCAGTCGCAACGCTAAGGTTGAATTTTTTTGAAAATTTAACAGAGAGCGTTTTTTACTAATATGGTAATTTTTTGTTGTAGGACTTTATCAGTTAATGTGGCCTGACAGCAATGACTGGACTATTGTCCAAATCTTTGTCGCCATATTTATTACAATTTTTCGGCCGTTGTACGCTCCGGCCTTCTTCAGATGGTTGGAATGTCGAATTGAAACCTTTATTTCGTTCACTGGGGTAGACTGTTCTAGTTCCACGTGCCATGTTTAATGGATGTTAGTTATCTGTAATCTCCTGTTAATTCCCCTCTGAAAGTTCTCCACTGCCTTAACCGGGTATTGAACTCTCACTCTTTCGGTCCTGTCACTGGATCTAACCAACGCCTTTATCTACTGTGCCATGTGTCCTTGAGGACCTCATCTCAGAAATATAGATAGAGCCATGACTGCGTTCCCCTGCTTGTATGGCATGGTGCATAGTCCTTTTGCCAGACATAGGTTCTTCCAGCAGACACCTAGGGCAGCACTACCTCCTTAAGGCAATGGACGTAGGCCTCTGAGACGCTGTGGGAAGATGAATGGAGGCATAATGTCGCCATCACAAGTGGTTACATCAAACACCGTGATGTTGACTGAATATATCATCCAATTCTTTCCGAATCTTCTGCACTGTCATTAGGTTCATACCCAGACACTCTGAAATGTTTGGATTGGAAGTTCCGGTGCGAATGCCAATTAGTACAACATGCCGTTTCCAAATTTCTGGCGGAGTGAATTGCGTCATGGTGCTTTTTTTTCTCACAGACGATACCCAAATGACCCCCACTATACTGTGCAGTCGACAAAATAATAAAAAAAACAAAAAAAACAACGCGCATGCGCGAAATTCAAAATATCAAATGGCGACAATTTACCCATCGCACACTCTATCTATCTATCTATCTAATTCTGATCATTATCTATCTATCTTATTCTGATCATTATCTATCTATCTGTCTATCTCTATATATATATATATCTTATTCTGATCATTATCTATCTATCTATCTATCTTATTCTGATCATTATCTATCTATCCATATATCTATCTGTCTATCTATCTATACATGCCTAATCATATCTATCTATCTTATTCTGATCATTATCTGTCTATCTCTCTCTCTCTCTCTATATATATATATATATATATATATATATATATATATATATATCTTATTCTGATCATTATCTATCTATCTATCTAATTCTGATCATTATCTATCTATATATCTTATTCTGATCATTATCTATCTATCTATCTATCTATCTATCTATCTATCTATACATTCCTAATCATATCTATCTATCTCATTCTGATCATTATCTCTCTCTCTCTCTCTCTCTATCTGATTATAATCATTATCTATCTATCTTATTCTGATCATTATCTATCTATCAATCTATCTATCTCTCTCTATATATATATATATCTTATTCTGATCATTATCTATCTATCTATCTAATTCTGATCATTATCTATCTATCGTATTCTGATCATTATCTATCTATCTATCTATCATTCTATCTGTCTGTCTATCTATCTATACATGCCTAATCATATCTATCTCATTCTGATCATTATCTCTCTCTCTATCTGATTATAATCATTATCTATCTATCTATCTTATTCTGATCATTATCTATCTATCTATCTCTCTACATATATATATATATATATATATATATATATATATATATATATATATATATTATTCTGATCATTATCTATCTATCTATCTATCTATCTATCTATCTATCTATCTATCTATCTATCTATCTATCCGGTTAATATTATAAAACCTCTTTACTTTAAGAGTAATACCCTCTCCTGACCACTTGCCTTGGGCTTTTCGTCTGACTGTATTATTTTTTCAACATTTTTTTTTTGTAGCTGTCACAATTAAATTTCTAATTCCGACACAAACTCAGTCTATACGGGAGTTGAATAAAACTGACGAATTTCGTCGGTTGAAATATTCTTATCCCCATATGAGGTAATTTTAGATTTTATGGTTTATTAACTATATTGCTTTGTAATAATAAATACATTGAGCTCTTTTTGTGGATCAGTTTTAATATTTTATAATACTAGGATCCACTTGGATTATATACCAACAGATTTATTACTTTTACTATATATATATGTGTGTGTGTGTGTGTGTGTGTGTGTGTGTGTGTGTGTGTGTGTGTGTGTGTGTGTGTGTGTGTGTGTGCGTGTGTGTGTGTGTGTGTGTGTGTGTGTGTTGAAGTCCACACTCAGAGGCGACAGTCAGTTTCCTGCTGAACGCAATCGTCGGGCCATATGTGTTGTGTTTATGACCACTTAGGAAATATATTCTCAGAAATCGATTACGTCGATCTGAGTTCAGCTATCACTGCAATAATATTAAAATATAAAATATCAACCACAGGAAACGAAACTTAACAAAAAAGAAAAAAAAGAAAAAAAATCACCGGGAACAAACAAACAATTTACACCTGTTACGTTGACGTTACGGGTGACTGGTTGGTTTAAGGGTTAGCAGCTCGGAACTAGAAATCAGCGAGCCGTGTTCGAATTCCAGTGGCGTTCATTGCACGCATTTTCTGCAAGCACCCTTGGGAAAGGTATGAATCTGTCCGTTCTCCCCTCAAAACACCCCGTGAAGCTCAGAATCATCAACTTAATTCAATCACTTCAAATGTCTGGTGGTTATCGCTGTAGATTGAGTGAGAGCAAGTCTCCTCAAATCCTCAGCACCTTCCTCAGTATTCTCTTAGGCATCAGCAGTGCAGTGGTTTGGACTGACCCAATCCTTCCTTGAATCTTCAATTATATTTTATGCATTTATATGTTCACATCATCTGTCTGGTGGTTATCGCTGTAGATTAAATCACCAGCACCTTCCTCAGTATTCTCTTAGACCTCAGCACTCCTGTGGTTTGACCAGTTTCAATCTGTACTTGAATCTCCAATTACTATTATTATTATTATTATTATTATTATTATTATTATTATTATTATTACAAATATTTAATGCATTCACATGTTCATATCAGCTATCTGGTGGTCATCGCAGTAATCTTCTTAAATCAGCAGCACCTTCCTCAGTATTCACTCACACCTCAATACCGATGTTTATCGCTTTAGATTGAGTGACAAGTAATCTTCCCAAATATCCAATTCCCGTTTTTAGTTTTCTTATAGACTTCACAACATCTTGACCTAAGCACACTAGTGTACATTTTTTTAAATTCACTCAGTGAAAAGCCTGAGTGTCACTCAAGGTAGAGTGTTCCACTCAAAATGGCAATGATGAATAAGTTATGTGATATGAATCTAAGTAAAGATGGTAGGAAATGAAGGTTATGTGGATAAAGAAAAAAAGGATGTTGATGAACTCTTGATAGGAAGAAATCTAGATTGAAGCGTCAGGGGAAGCACCCACGCAGGAGCCAATTCCACAAAGTGGCAGTTCTTGAGAAAAAGCTGTCTGAGTGAAACTTTCTTTTTACATTTGGAACACTTAGGGTAGAGGAACTCAATCAGGAGCAATCCCCCACCCCTGGAGGTAATTTCGGGGTTTCAGAGTGGGACGGAAAAATCTTTTACTTTTTTCACGAGCTTCTCATTGACTGTAATCTTCATTAGAATAAAATTGATTTAAATACCTGGACCTTTTATTGAAGTTTTTTGTTTATTGAAGATTGTTTCAGTTTATTTATTTAAAGTTTGTTTAGCAGCACATCAACATTCTTATGGGTCATTTAATGCCGAAATTTAATTTTCTTGGGAGCATTAGTAATTCCTTTGACAAATGTATTGCTGGCAATATT
Source organism: Acanthosepion esculentum (assembly GCA_964036315.1). Classification (NCBI taxonomy): domain Eukaryota; kingdom Metazoa; phylum Mollusca; class Cephalopoda; order Sepiida; family Sepiidae; genus Acanthosepion; species Acanthosepion esculentum. The sequence goes on along the minus strand of OZ038497.1, from coordinate 14,303,499 downwards.
TTTTTGCTTTGAAAATGTATTGGTGGTATTTTTACTTTCATTTATACTTTCATAGTGTTTTGACCCCAGTTTTGGGGGTTAACTGTTTTTCCATAGCTGGGACTCCAACAGGAGCTACCACCTCGGGTTAGAGTGGACCTGGGAACAACAGCAATTAAGAGATGGTTCCACGCTCCTCAAAACCTGCCGATCAAAGGCCTTGATGCCGGATGTAGTTTCATACCCAGAACGGATTTATTTAGGAATTAAAACAAATTACTGCACATGTATTCATGTTTAAAAATCCGTCAGGATTTTCTGTTGCTATTAAATTTGTAAATGTATATGTACTAAAGTGGAAAAGAATAAAAATTTTCAATAATATATGCATATTATTTGGAACGCACCTTTTGAGTTGGACAATCTTGGAAAATGTTGGGGGTTGATATTCTGACCTACGGTAAAAAGGGGTGCATGGAGAATAAAGGTTGATAATAACTGACTTACGAAATGAATGTGGTTCAAATCCGAGCAAGTAGCATGGGGTTTTGAAATTGTAAACATCTGAAATGGAGGAATTAAAGAATGTATTTTATCAGGTCTATCAAGGTTGGAGAGTGAGAACTGAACAATTTTGGTCTAATTTGATTCTTGTAAAGATGATTCATGTCAAAAGGAGTCAGATACTTATGGCGCGTCATTTCCCCTCTATCTTTAGCAATGGATGTGCCTGTATGAATTCTATTTCAGCTCAACTTCATTCGGAACTCTAATTAGTTAGATTAATTGATAGGGTGGCTTTTAAGCTAGCAAATTCATAAATTGAAATGTTTTATATTGACACACCCACATAGCTTCTTCGCCTATGAAGTCGTTTGCAAACATCCAAGATATTTGTTTATAAAAAAGATCTAATGGCGAGTAGTGAATTGTATAAATATGTGTTGATTTGTGTATATTTAAATTTACATTGTTCTAACTGTTGTTTTCGTCTTTATTGTCATATTCCCGACGTTTCGGCCGTCGTTCGCTCCAGCCTTCTTCAGGCGATATACGTTGGAGTTTCGAACCGAACGCTTTATTTTGTCCGCGGGGGCAGATTGTACTAGTTCCACGTGCCACGCCTTTTTGGGGAAACTCAGTAGATATTCGAAGGATGGAACCTCGAACCGCTCATCATGCCTGGAGAAAAGTCAGTGTTTGATTGGTGACGATGGAAAAGAAGTGACGTAAGCGATCATGGCTCTTTACTGTTTCCTTTTCTTTATTATATGTGTTTATATAGTTTTCCTTTACATAATGTACATCTTAAAGAATCAGCGCATATGCTAGGCCACAAAATATCCTAAGCCGGCCAAGCATAGACATGAATACAATATGGCAACCAGTAATAATAGTGCTTGAGTAAAACAACAATAACAGAAATAGTAATATGAGCTCTGGTAAAAAAAAAAATGAAATTGACACATTAGGTTTATATGTCTAAAAAATTCACTCCCACCCAAGGACTCATGGCCCAGTGGATAAAAGCGTTTCTTGAGTAATCCAAAAATGACTTGACCCAAAGTATTGTGAGTTCAATTCCTGGCCACAGCAGAGGGAGCAAAAGCTTGTTGAATTACTAAAGGGAATTAACTGAAACTGTGTTACAACACCCTCCCCCCGCAAAAAGGAATGGTACCTGGAATTAGAACAAAAACTATTTCCGAGGTTTCAGTTCGAAATTCAAACGTATATCACCTGAAGAAGTCTGGAACGTACAACGCCCGAAACGTCGTGAATATGGCAATAAAGATGAGGACAACAGTCCGAACGATGTAAATAGTTACATTGCCTCATCTCAGAAATATAGGCTGATAGTTTTCCGTCTTTTAGACTGGTTTCCAAACAAGGCTAGGTATTACTACAAATAATTAATGTATTCAGATATCTGGTAGTTATTGAGTTTGTATATTGAGCGACAACAAGCGTCCTCAAATATACAGCACCTTCCTCGGTATTCTCTTAGACCTCAGCACTGCCGTGGTCTGGACTGACCCAAACCTTCCTTGAATCTTCCATTTTATTTAATGCATTTAGATGTTCACAACAGGTGCCTGGAGTTTATGGCTGTAGATTGAGTGACACCAAATCTTTTCAAATCTCTAGCGCCTTTCTCTACCTTGTTATTTAACCCATAGGTGGATGAGAAGTCACCGCTTGGTACCCCCCACTGCATTTGTGCGAAAGTGAACGCAACTGACTAACCTGGAATTTGAACACGGGTCGTTGATTCCACTTTCTGTGCCGATGTCCGTTACGCTTTTAGAAAGTAATGGAAACGAAACGCTTAATTTACGTAAGGAAAGAAGGGGTGAAAATTTATTTAAGGAAGGAGGGGAGTGAAAATTTATTTAAGGAAAGAGAGAGTGAAAATTTATTTAAGGAAAGAGGGAGTGAAAATTTATTTAAGGAAAGAGGGAGTGAAAATTTATTTAAGGAAAGAGGGAGTGAAAATTTATTTAAGGAAAGAGAGAGTGAAAATTTATTTAAGGAAAGAGGGAGTGAAAATTTATTTAAGGAAAGAGGGAGTGAAAATTTATTTAAGGAAAGAGGGAGTGAAAATTCCATGCACGGTGCGAGTAAGCAACAAGAAAGCCCCAAAGAAAATGGCAATAGAAAGAAATACTCAAAGTCAGGAAGAGATAGCTGAAATTCCTTGGACATATAATGAGTCGAAGAGGAAGGAGGGCTTGGAAAACTTAACCCTCACGGGATATATTGAGGGCATATCTTGCCCTCAATATATCCCGTGATAAGGGAAGGCAAGTAGCCACATATCTGACGAGTTTGTGTGAAGGGATGGCGGAACTGGAGGCGGGAGCCTTAGCGAAAGGAGCCTTAGGAAAGGAGAAAAACTGCTAAGATCCACACGGAACAGGAAGTTGCGGAGAGCCATGATCGCTTATGTCCTGAAGAGACGCGGCACATAGAAGAAGAAATGGCTTGCAAAACAGGAATTAGGAGATATAGCAAAAAAAAATTTACTAAGAGCTACAAAGGACAGGAAGTGGTGGAGAGCCGTGATCGCCCACGTCCTGGAGGGATACTGCAAGAAGAAGAAGAAGAAGAAGAAGAAGTAGAAGAAGAAGAAGAAGAAGGTGGAGGAGGAGGAGAAGAAGAAGTGGAAGAAGAAGAAGAAAGGACAGAGGAAAACAGCGAATAACTTAGCAAAAATACGAACTTTACTAAGGACTATAAAGGACAGGAAGTTGCGGAGAGCCACGATCAACCTCATCCTGAAGGAACACTGCACAGAGAAGAAGAAGAAAAAGGTGAAAAAGAAGAATTGGTGTGCTTAGTTTAATTTGTAAAATCAGCTTAAGAACGACGAGCCTATGGTAGGCGCCCTTATGTTGTTATTTATCGGGTTTAGTTTTTATCAGGCACAACGTCATAGGGATAGAGTACCAGTGAGAAAGATCACACGACTAATAGCTTGCGAGACAGGATTGTAACCTATCATTTTCCACTAGGCGCCCCAAACATAATTATTGTGTTATCATCTTCATAATCATCATCAGTGCAATGGATATCGTGTTTCGTGACCACCGTCGTCAACGTCGGCCTCTTCCTCGCAGTCGGGTTGATAACGCCTTGTTGTTGCAGCCGCCTATTTTTCCGAGCGATATTGAGTTGAATAGAAAGAGGTGAATGCTTTAATATAAATCGACCGCTTGGCAAAGAAATCACTTTAGCAAACAACTCTTCGACGACAAGTAAACGGGAACTCGTTGGATGTAGGGTGTGGTCAGGACTGAGATGGGAGAAAAAAAGAGAAAGAAAGAAAGAGAGATAGAGATGGATGGAGGGGGAATAAGGAAGAGAGAGATTAGGTTGGGAAAACGAAGAAAAAACTTTGGCCCGTGCGGGACACTTAACTCATAACATAAACGAACCACGTTTGCGCCACACGCACCAGACGGGTGGCGGCGCACACCCACGGTGTGCGTATATAAATACGCTGTACAAAATTATGCCTAGCACGACTCTGAAGGCATTATAGCATTCGTAGACATTTCATTGTCGTCGAAATCACTCCGCAGAGGGTTCCCCCCCCCCATCTTTCCCTAATCTTTTTCTCGCTTAGGCGCGCCATTTCACTTAAGCGTAGATAACTAGAGAGAAACAGTTGAAAAGTGTCGAACGCGACAGAAATGAAGCAGACGATAACAAAAAGTGAGTAAGATAAATAGAGAAAGAAGCAAACAATGGATGAAAAAAGAATAACAAACAATTAAAATAAAAGGAATAATAAGTGGTATTAGTCGGCATAAGCATTGTTTTATAGACATACATATATATATATATATATATATATATATATATATTCATTAACTTTATTCTTCGTTCTCTTATTTCTTTTCTAATGTTCTTAGTCCTCTCCTTTTCTTTTCTTTTTTCCTTTTTCTTTTCCGTTTTTCTAAAGGTCCTTTGAGCCCTTTACCTCTTCTTTATTTCATTCTCTCTTCTTTTTCTCCCACTTTATAGTTGAATCAGAAGTGTCGCCAAAAATCTACGAGATCTCGCCGATACGAGATGAGTTATCAGCGAGATCTGGCGATCATTATGCAATCAAGACCAAACTACAATGCCGGCCTCGCCGCCGTGGCAGCCAGCAACGCAGACATAATTAACGTAACGGTGCACCTATGGGCAATTCGGAGACATTTTCTGGGCACGAGGGAACGCGCTCGCCCGGCTTTAATGTCGTTTTGGAATCGAATCTCTTCGAAGAAGGAAGAACGGTGTCTAGCAGACGTCAGAAAATCGATAAGATTACTTTCTAGTGTCGGCAGTTGATACTCTTCTGATGATGCGTTGGAGACTAAAACGAGGAAGATGGGGATAGAAGCTGTTTGGGAGGGAAGGCGGGTGATGAATGTAGGGGGTAGGTGGCCTGCACATTCTGGTTACGGTGGAAGCCGTAGTGGTAATAGTGGCCTTACGGGCGTTAGCGAAGATAATGTGGAAAAAAGCTGATATTGACTGTTGTTTATTGTGATTGTGAGAATTGCATAGAATTTTGAAAAAGAATTAAAGTCATATTATTATATATAATAAATCATTTATTTGTTTCTTTATATAGTCTTTCTTTTATAAAATCGAACACTAGAGAAATTGTAATCATAATAATAATAATAACCAATAACCAATGCAGAATTCCTGGCGACGGTTAGAAGCGACGGTAGTTTTAGTTGTAGCAGTAGTAGTAGCGTCAAGGAAATAAATTCATTGAGCACAGGTTTTATTTGCAAACGGTGTATGCTCAAGTAGCGGCGCGGTTATCGCATAGGATTGCCATGTAAAATCAGCGATCGAAGTTCGAATTTCAACCGAGACAGAGGCATTCACTTTCGCATAAATACAGTCGGGAAGAGCATAAACCCATCATTTCTCAACCTCCATCGACTGGTTAAACTGACTGGCTTCTCTAGCCCTAGATAGCGGCCACTCTACTAAGAATAAGACTACACTGAATTCAAAAACGAAGTATTTTATTATTATTAATATTATTATTAAAATATTTAATGCATTTACATGTTCCCATTGGATGTCTATTGTGTATCTCCGTAGACTAAATGACACCAAATTTCCTTAAGTCTCCAGTACCTTCCTCAGTATTCTGCTGTGGTCTGGGCAGTCTCAATCCTTCTTCGAGTCTCAAATTATTATTATTATTATTATTACAAATATTTCATGCATTTACATGATCTCATCTGATGATAAGTGTTTGTTGCTGTAGATTGGGTGACAGCAAGTATCCCCAAATCTCCAGCACCTTCCGTAGTATTCTCTTAGACCTCAATACTTTCGAGGTCTTTCGAAATTCTAATCGATTTTCTGCGTCTTGCATATCTTCCAGTGCACATATGTCGCTACCTTGTTATGTCTGTGGGTATATTCCTTTTTTGCCGGTTCTGGACAAGCTGAGATAATATGGTCGACAGTTTCATCATATTTTCCGCAGATCCTGCATTTCGGGTCAGTTCCATCCTTGATCATATGGCAGTGACAGGATCTGGTTGCGTGGCTTTTGCTCTTGGACTGCAATAATTAGGCCTTCTGTGTTAGCCTTCAACCCGGTGCTCCACAGCCACCGATGTCATTTCTGTTGATCCACATCTGCTTCTTTCGTTCTTTTTAGGTATTTGCCATGCAACGCCTCGTCCTCCCAGTTTATAATTTCATTTGGCCAAATTGTTTTGCTTTCTGTTTTACTCGTTTGGCGTAGATGGTATTCACTTCGTTTTTTGTTGGTAGGGTTTCAGGAATATTAAGCTGTTTCTTGAAGAATGCATCTTCTTTGTTGATGGAGGGGATTTCGTGTTTTACTATTTGTAGGAGAGGGCCATTGATTTTTTGGGAGGTATGCTTCCAATTTGATTACTGTAGTTTTTAGAGTTAGTCCAAGTTGGATTAGACCTCGGCCTCCTAAAGCTCTTGGTATGTACAGCCTATCATCTAATTTAGGGCAGTGCATTCTCATTTAGGTAAGCATTTTTCTGGTCTTGGCGTCCAATCTTTTAATATTCAACTTCCATTTAATAATGTTGATGCTGTATGTTACAACGGCTTTGGCTAAGGTGTTGATATATACTCTGACTTTTGTCCTCATGTTTGTCGTCATATTTATTACGTTTGGCCGTTCAGTATCTGTCTATATTTCTGAGATGAGGTATTATGTACACTATTTACATTATTCGGACTATTGTCCTCATCTTTGTTGCCATATTTATTACAACGTTTCGGCCTTTCAGTATCTGTCTATATTTCTGAGATAAAGTATTATGTACACTATTTACATTATTCGGACTATTGTCCTCATCTTTGTTGCCACATTTATTACAACGTTTCGGCCTTTCAGTATCCCTCTATATTTCTTACATTTCTAGTTCCACGGGCCATGTTTGATAAAGTGGATAAAGGTGTTAGTCAGATGCAGTGACAGGAACCAAAGAGTGTGAGTTCAAGATCTGGTTAAGGCGGTGAAGAACTTGAAGAGGAGAATTAACATGATATAACTGATAACTGACATCCATTAGACATGGCACGTGGAACTAGAACAGTCTACCCCAGTGAGCGAAATAAGGTTTTCAGTTCGACATTCTAACCACCTGAAAAAGTCTGGAGCGTACAACGGCCGAAACGTTTTAATAAATATCGCTACAAAGATGAGGACAATAGTCCGAACATTGTAAATATTGGACAAAAGAAGTGTTTACAGATAAATAATACTCTTCTGTTAAAACTATTATTTATCTGTAAACACAGTCTTATACTCAGTGGAAGACTCCACAATCGACTCATTGAAGGGAGTACGCCACAACAGTTATACTATTAATTAGATTGTAATATTTGCTAATTTTGATTATTAATTAAATTATAATATTTTAGATAATATTCTTAATTAATATTTTAATTGATATATTATGTTATCTTATTATTAAAGTAACGAAGTAAATATTTGTTAATATGTCGGCATCGACCCATTATTTCATTCTTCTTATTTAATAATTTAATTTGATTATTAAAAGTTAGTATTGATAATTCTTCTTCTACAGTTCCTATTGGCAATATTATATGGGAGTACTTTTTTAATAATTTCCCATTTAACTATAGTAGGTATATTATTTCGTTTCTAACTCCATATATATTTTGATAATGTTGTGTTGTATTTACCTATTTTAAATGACATCATATGATTATTTTTAAAAAATAATTTCTAAGAAAAAATTAAATACTGGAAGAAAGATCTACAGCTGAAAAAAAAAAAGAAAGACGTAAACAAAAGCAAAATTTCATGAACGTTAAATTCATGAATACGCACGTGTACAAAACGGATTGAAAAAACGGACTGAAAAAGACACGAAACAAATTGAAAAAAAAAACACAACCCCTGAAGACTGGAAATTTTACCAAGAAACTTTGAAGTCGGGATAAAATTAATATTTAAAAGTTAAGAAATCTTTTCATATAATATTATTAACGCTCTATTTTTAATATTATGTTAATATTTTTAATATTGAGCATTATATATATATATATATAAATATTTGGTGTTTCTTAAATCATAAATGTTTTGTTACGACCTCTGTGAATCTATATCTGCTAGCGTCAGTTTCGCAAACGTAAACAACAGTGTCTTTTGAATGGATTTTTCTTATTACTATAAACGTTATTTTTAGTGGGCACTCGTGTTTTGGTTGCTGTCAGTGTTTTTAAACAGTGAAATTAGTAATAACCAGACTAAATTGAGATGTCATACTCAAGAAAAAAGTGACATTTATGCAATTCGTTCTTATTGTACATCTTAGCAAATTCATTACATGTATTTTTCTCTTTCCTTATTAACTCCAAGAGTACTTAACTGGAACCGCTTTTGGATCTCACAGGAGATCACTAACATCATTAATGGTAGTGGATGGATATCTGGCCACTCATATCTGAGGATGTTCATCTATTCAGTGTACAGTTTCTGGGGAGATTATCTGGTGCATTATCTAACGTGATCAACAGTCTGAAAAAAGACCAGCATTTTCAAACCTTCGACTTGACAACCATCGACGGTCCCCAAGGATTACGTCTACCAAATTTCACTCACAAGGCTTGGGAGACTCGTTGTATGGTTTTCAGGCACTTTCCAAAGAACGGTAAAATTTTATTGGTGGTAATATATTTTTTTTAGTAAATGTATTACTGCTAATATTTAATATTGCTGGTAATATTTTTTCTTTTGTTTTTAATGTATCGCTGGTAATATTTTTTTATAAATCCTTATTACTGGTATTAAAACCTATTTTTACACTTTCATAGTGTTTTGACCCCATTTTGGGGGGTTAACTAACAGGTGCTACCACCTTGGGTCAGGGTGGACCTGAAAACACCAACAATTAAGAGGTGGTCCCACGCTCCTCAAAACCTTCTTGCTGTTGGATGTAATTTATCGTCTTATCCAGAAGGCAAATGTATTTTATCACTTTTATATTTAACGCCCCAAAAATATTCACTTCGAACCAGCATAAACGGGTTCAGGGCCTGTCTACCTCCCCGGACGAAACTTTACCCTTCGGCAAAGCCTCATCCGGGTTCCTCTCTGTCGATGCAGAGAGTTTGACAGTCGAACGGGCTATGGTATTTTATCACCTTACCCAGGATGATTCGAACCCGGGTTTCATGATCAAAAAAGTGACCGTTCTAAAACTTTCATAGAGTTTTGACACCCGATTGGGGGTTAACTATTTGCTCATAGCTGGGACTCCAACAGTTGCTAACAGGACGGATTTATTTAAGAATTAAAACAAATTAAGTTTTCTACACCGAATGAACATTTTGGCCAACGCAATATTTGGCAAGAAAGAAAACATGACCTTGTCA